>CAKAOJ020000375.1:0-532790 GCA_916701645.2 Sebastolobus alascanus
AGTTTTTTTTCCACCAAATGAATCGACAGACTATACTATGCCTTTTTTCATGAAAATTTTCGACATTCTATACTATGACATTTTTTTACGAATATTTTCGAAAATTTTCATGAAAAAAGTCATGTCGAAAATATTCGTAAAAAAATGTCATAGTATAGAATGTCGAAAATTTTAATGAAAAAAGGCATAGTATAGTCTGTCGATTCATTTGGTTGAAAAAAAACTCAGTTTAAAATTGACATTTTTGTGAAAAAGTCATACTATAGTATGACTTTTCATGAAAATTGACGAAAATTTCAACTGAGTTTTTTTTCCACCAAATGAATCGACAGACTATACTATGCCTGTTTTCATGAAAATTTTCGACATTCTATACTATGACATTTTTTTACGAATATTTTCGACATGCTATGACTTTTTTCATGAAAATTTCGAAATTTTAAACTGAGTTTTTTTTCCACCAAATGAATCGACAGACTATACTATGCCTTTTTTCATTAAAATTTTCGACATTCTATACTATGACATTTTTTTACGAATATTTTCGACATGCTATAGTATGACTTTTTTCATGAAAATTTTCGAAATTTTAAACTGAGTTTTTTTCCACCAAATTAATCAACAGACTACACTATGCCTTTTTTCATGAACATTTTCGACATTCTATACTATGACATTTTTTTACGAATATTTTCGACAATTTTCGTCAATTTTCATGAAAAAAGTCATACTATAGTATGACTTTTTTCATGAAAATTTTCGAAATTTTAAACTGAGTTTTTTTTCCACCAAATTAATCGACAGACTATACTATGTCCCTTTTCATGAAAATTTTCGACATTCTATACTATGACATTTTTTCACGAAAATTTTCGACATACTATAGTATGACTTTTTTTTCATGAACATTTTCGAAATTCTAAACTATGATTTTTTTTTTACCACAACATTAATCTACATACTATACTATGCCTTTTTTCATGAAAATTTTCGACATACTATACTATGATATTTTTTCATGAAAATATTCGACATACTATACTATGACTTTTTTTCATGAAAAGTTTGGACATACTATACTATGACTTTTTATTCATAAAATTTTCGAAATACTATACTATGACTTTTTTCATAAAATTTTCGACATACTATACTATGATTTTTTTTCATACAATTTTTGACATACTATACTATGACTTTTTTTCATAAAATTTTCGACATACTATACTATGACTTTTTTTTCATGAAAATTTTCGACATACTTTACTATGACTTTTTTCATGAAAATTTTCGACATACTTTACTATGACTTTTTTTCTATGAAGATTTTCGACATACTATACAGTACTATGACTTTTTTCATAAAATTTTAAACAAACTATACTTTGACTTTTTTTTCATAAAATTTTCGACATACTATACTATGACTTTTCTTTCGTAAAGTTTTCGACATACTATACTATGACTTTTTTTTTTCATTAAGTTTTTCGACATACTTTACTATGACTTTTTTTTCATAAAGTTTTCGACATACTATACTATGACTTTTTTCATAAAATGTTCGACATACTATACTATGACTTTTTTTTCATAACATTTTCAACATACTATACTATGACTTTTTTTTCATAAAATTTTCGACATACTATACTATGAATTTTTTCTCATGAAAATTTTCGACATACTCTACTATGACATTTTTTTCATAAAATTTTCAACATATTATACCGACTTTTTTTTCATAACATTTTCGACATACTATACTATGACTTTTTTTTCATAAAATTTTCGACATACCATACCATGACTTTTTTTTCATAAAGTTTTCTACATACTATACTATGACTTTTTTCTCATGAAAATTTTCGACATACTATACTATGACTTTTTTTCATAAAATTTTCGACACACTATACTATGACTTTTTTTTCATAAAGTTTTCGACATACTATACTATGACTTTTTTCTCATGAAAATTTTCGACATGCTCTACTATGACATCTTTTCATGAAAATTTTCGACATACTATACTATGATATTTTTTCATGAAAATATTCGACATACTATACTATGACTTTTTTTCATGAAAAGTTTGGACATCCTATACTATGACTTTTTATTCATAAAATTTTCGAAATACTATACTATTACTTTTTTTTCATAACATTTTCGACATACTATACTATGACTTTTTTTTCATACAATTTTTGACATACTATACTATGACTTTTTCTTCATAAAATTTTCGACATACTATACTATGACTTTTTTTTCATAAAATTTTCAACATATTATACCGACTTTTTTTGATGAAAATTTTCGACATTCTATACAATGACTTTTTTTTCATGAAAAGTTTCGACATACTATACTATGACTTTTTTTCATGAAAAGTTTCGACATACTATACTATGAATTTTTTATAACATTTTCAGCATACTATACTATGACTTTTATGACTGTTTTTTCAACATACTATGATTTTTTATTCGACATACTATACTGACTAATTTTTTGGCATACTATATTATGACTTTCTTTCAACATACTATAGTATGATTTTTTTTTTTTCGACATACTATACTATGACTTTTTTTCGACATAAGATACTATGATTTTTGTAACTCTTTTTTTCGACATACTGTACTATGACTTTTTGTCGACATACTATACTATTTTCACGGCAATCAGCAATCCATCCAATAGCTGTTTAGATATTTCAGTCTGGACCAAGGAGATGGACAGACACACTGAAATTGGAATTCCTAAAAAATGTCAAATAAGTTTCAAAGTAAACTTCAGTCATTTGCCATCAAAACTTCTACACTTTCTGTGGATAAGTAAAACAGTGACTGATGCTGACTGCTCCCTGGAGATTGATAGATATCACTTGTGATTATTTAGTTTAATCCTTTACCTTTCCATTTGAATGATAACTATGGGATTGAATTTGGACTCCCTTAAGGCTGTGAACAGTCTGAGGAGTCCCTCATCTTTCCATCTCACCGACACCCCTGTTTAAGGAAGTGGCCTCATTTCTGATTCATTGGGACACCGTAGATGAGCAGTTGGGTTCCAGTGTTTGCCCTCATCCTGAGACTCACCTTGAAGCTGGTGTTGCTGCTGTGGGGAACCTGCTGTCGTATTAAGGCGTAGGCAGCATCCAGGACAAAGCTGCCCTGGTCTGAGTCCACCGTCCACAGCAGCACCCTTCCTCCTGAACTAGCACTGAGCACCCCGAACTCTCCTTTCTTCTGCAGGGGCACCCAGACAACCTACACACACAAACAAACAAACAAACAAACAAACAAACAAACGCACAGACACACAAATAAATCAAAGAGCAGTTTACGTTACAGTATGGCTCTTTCAGTCCATCTTGTTGAAGTGTTGCAGTGAAGTTCTTTATTCTTCTTCGCTCCACAGTAACAGATCTAAATACTGAATATAATCACAGACCTATGGGGTCAGATCAGTCTCAATATTAATGAATGCACACAGAAGGATTCACAAATTTATTTTCTGAATTATATATAAATGACTCTCCACAAAAATATTTTTCAATGCACACTAAAACAGTTATTGTTGTATGTAAATGTAAAACAAATCCACAAATCATAGTATAGTATGTCGAAGGAAAGTACATCATGTCGGAAAAAAAACATAGTTTAGCATGTCGAAAAGAAAGTCATGGTTTAGTATGTCAAAAAAATGCCATAGTATAGTATGTCAAAAAAATCATAGTATTGTATGTCGGAAAAAATTTCATAAGATAGTATGTCGAAAACTAAATGTCATAGTATTGTGTGTCGAAAAAAAAAGTAATTGTATAGTATGTCGAAACAAAGCCATAGTATAGTATGTTGAAAAAAGAGTTAAAAAAGTCATAGTATAGTATGTCGAAAAAAAGCAATATTATAGTGTGTCGAAAAAAAAAGTCAGTATAGTATGTCAAAGAAAAAGTCAGTTTAGTATATCGAAAAAAGTCATAGCACAGTATGTTGAAAAAAAAGTCATAGTATAGTATGTACGGAGCGTTCACACTAATCAAACGAACTGGACTTTGGGGAAAAGTGTACTCTGATCCGGGCCCGGGTCCCTGTTGTGAAAGCACCCTTGATCACAAAATACATTTGTGAATCCTTCTGTGTGCATTCATTAATATTGAGACTGATCTGACTCCATACTGACCGCAGCATACAACATTAGACTGATGTAGATTTTTGAAGGTTCATACCATTGCCAGTAGTTTGGGACTGAAGCTGATACTTTGTTCCTTTTTATTCTTGCAACTGTGCTAAAGACCCTCAGAACAAAGTGCAGGACGCTAAACCTCTCCAGTGGCATCACATAGCCTACATACGGTATCACTGATCACAGTGCTATCAGTGATGGACCAAGCTGAGTTCCAATAGAAAGTGGTGTCTACTCACCTGATAAACAGGCTCTCTGTGGCTGTCTGCTGACATCCCAGTTTGGACCAGCACTGGGTCCTGAGTCTGACTGGTGTCCCAGACCACCACCTCTCCACTGTACAGACCCCCTGAAGCAATAACAGCGCGCACACACAGTTTACACTGAGCTCTACGCAACAACTGTGTGATCGCACAAACAAACACACCTCAGTGAAAAACATGAAACAACTTTAAAAAGCATTATTCTGCTATCTGCATGGCTCAGGGTAATTTTTTAAAGGGGCACTCCACTGATTTTCACATAAAGATCGATATACTAAACACGGTTAGTTCTACTAAAATCTCTTCATCTTGTGTTGACCACAGACCTTATTTCAGGCATCTAACTAAAAACCCACTCAAAAAAACCATTGACTTCCTGACAAGGGAACTGGAAGGGCTAAAAAGCTAACTAATTTCCAGGTTCTAGGACTCATTCCTGTAGCACTCTTTAAAAACAGCTACTTTAGGTTATTTCTCTGGTGTGACTACAAGGGTACCAATGGGGCTAACCATCTGGAATAATCCAAAATCCAAAGTCAGAACAAAGGTAAGTATTTCCATTCCTACCAGTCTGAAGACATTGCATGAATTCATCATTAACTATCTGACACCATAGATATGTCTGACACTGAAAATATAAACTATTGGTGGAATAAGAAAAACACAGCAGGAACTGAATGAAAGAATGAATGAGGTCCAGCTAGAGCCAGACTCAGATTACAGGACATTTACAGCTGGTCTTTGTTGGTACAGACATCTGGTAATGTAGTAGTGTTGCCATTGACAAATGTCAAAAATCTCTTTCCTCAAGTTGCCAGCTCAACAACATGTTTTTGTTGAAAACCTTACAGCGAGATGAGATGTTAATATTTGAGCTGACCTGCTTTCATGATGTGAAAGCACAGACTGGCAGTGTACCTGCGATGAGGGCGGGCTGGTTGGGATGACAGCACAGAGCAGTGACTGCAGTGGGAACATCGATGACCAGATCAGCCTGATTGGGATTCAGGCCTCGGCGGTCCAGGTTCCATGTACAAACACAAGACCTCTCAGTGCTCCAGTCTCCATCGTCAATCCTGCCCAACAAAAACACACATTTGAACCACACTGACCACATGATGACTACAGGAAGCTTCTCTTAAACACAGGCACTTTAAGGAACTAAATAACATGTGCCACTATGGACAGCACTGCCACAAGGTGGAACAATGAGGCCACAATAGTACCAACTAACTACATTAAGTTATCCCATTAAAGGGAACAAACTAGCTGCTAGGCAAGTATAACCCACAGGTAGGCTATCGTGACTACACACTGTAAATACAACAAAAAACTAACTTATGTGCATATTACCTGACTAAACTGACTGAGTCACATTGAGAACAGGCTCTACACAGGTGGAAACTAGCATAGCAGACACTCAGTTGCTTTTAAGTGGGCCTAATTAGCATGGCCAGGAATAGTAGAAATGAAAAGGAGCAAGAATTACCTAAAAAGTGATAATATACTATACATACACCATAGTAAATGTACTTACAGTTCAATGGATGCACACAACAGTCAAAACAGAGGCAGTAACACCCGTTTTGGGCTTAATTGGCCAAACTACTCTCACTCCTTGTGGACTGCACTGAGGAGATGGAACATACCACTCTAGAGGGGGTGTGGAATAGTCCAAGTGGTGCTGGCCTTTGTAACACATACATACATATTTATATATATAGATAGATATATATCAGTGGAGGCTGGTCCATAGAGGCAGAGGAGGTTGCTCCTCCTCTATTTTTGAGAGGGAGGGAGATGAAATAAACCATTTCAAAATCTCAGTATCATTTGTATAATATTTGTCTCTCTTCTTTGGAAAATAATCATTACTTAATCAATTCTAACTAAAATGCTTTACAGCGACACCTGCAGATTTGTAAATGATATATAGGCTATTGGAAGAAGGTTCTTCCTCATAAATACCTAATAGTGAATGAGGTTAAGGAAGTGTCCTTCAGAATTATTAATAAATATTACCCTGTCAATCACTACATGCAGACATTAAAAAAGACCTTTGCAGATTTGTCATTGATCATATCTTTAAAGACATTATTATGGGGTGTTTGGTTTCTTAAAAACCCCAAAACAATATTTTCTTATAATAAATTTTAAATGTTTTCTTTTAATCTTTTATTCATAAATATAAATTTAACAACAAACACCTTATTTTGTTGTTTTCTTGAAGGATGTTGAGAAATATGTGAAACCACTTTCTAATTTGACTAAGAAAAAGGCTATTAAGACACACAATATATGTAGGTTTTAATATTTTTGTTTAGTGTGATATACTCCTTGCTCTTCTGTTTTTTTTATACTGAATGTGAATTATGTTTTTATGTTTAAGAAATAAAGAAAGTAGAGATAAGTAGCCAACTAGTGTAAAATAATATGATGCTGTGGGATGGTTTTCCTCTTGTCCTCCCCAATCTTTTGAGTCACTGATATAGATACAGATATATAGACACACACATTAAGACAACACGAACATACCGACCGTAGGCACAGGCAATAACTGAACCTGTACAACTCCAGGACACACTGGTTACATGAAGACCTCTCTCTTGTGCGCTGGGATGTTGAAGGCAATGGAGGCATGAAACCTGCAAACATGATAAACTGATTCTGAACATGGAGGAACAGTGTCACACAAAGAACACTCCATAAAGATCAACCCCAGTCTGTGTCCAGAGAACAGCTCCAAAATATTTAAACATCAAGACATGAGGAACAACTACTGGTTTTCAGATTCTCCTTTGTTGTTCGATACTTACTAGCTGAGTGTAATCTTCCCAGTTCACCTGGAACTCATCAAAGGCGTGACTCCTGGCATTTCTGACCAGCTCTCTGATGACCGTGTCCTCAACCCGCTGTAGGAACTCCTTCAGGCCGGGCGGCTCCGGCTCATCGTGGTTCTGCTGGAAGAGCTGCTCTTTCGCCTGATGCTGTGGTTCCGTCTGGGTGCAGCTGATGGTAGCAGACACAGTCTGGACCTCGGCCTCAGCACTGTGCACTGCTCTGGTCTGACAGCCTCTCTGAAATAGCAGCACATAAAGACCCTTCCATTATCAATCATATAGTACTTGCAATCACAATTTTGAGTTCCACATAGGGATGCACCAATATCGATACCGGATCAGATATCGGGTCGATACTGAATCAAATAGCTGGATCGGGTATCTGTGACAATGGAGCCGATCTGTTAAATTCAATTATATTTTTACATACATACTATTTTATTTCTGTTTTGACCAATATGTTGATGTATTAAAAAGGTTTACACCTGAATTGTAATAGTTCATTTTGAAGATTTTTTGAAGTTACTGATTCACAACTTGTTATTTTAATAATAAATAACAATTAACTAAATTTATATCTATGTATTTATTAGTTACATTTTGTTTTACAAAGTTAGGAAAGCAAATTCTTAAGTTTAAGCCTGATGTTGCCTTACACATAAAATAATGATCCCAGTCACTTCCACACAGTGAGACATACAGCTTATTAATTAAACACTGGTATCGGATCGGTACTCTATATCGGCTGATACCCAAAGCCCAGGTATTAGTATCGGTATCGGGACTGAAGAAGTCGGATCGGTGAATCCCTAGTTCCACAATTTATTAAACTTAAGCAGGTGCAATATTGGTGCTTTGTTTGTAGAGAGGCCACATATGTCATTATTTTAAAAGTTAAAAATGTTAGTTTTAGGTGAGTGTAAAAACTGTTTATGTATTGTGTATTATTCTTGAACAAATATGTTGTTTACAAAGTTTTAATGTAAGTCAAATGAATGCATTGAACATCTCATATTCAGATGGTCTAAAGCATCAGGTTGTTCTCTGGGGGAAATCTCGGCCCTGTTGTTTAAAGGTCCCATATCTTGCCCATTTTCAGGTTCATACTTGTATTTTGTGTTTCTACTAGAACATGTTTACATGCTTTAATGTTTAAAAAACCCTTTATTTTCCTCATACCGTCTGCCTGAATATACCTGTATTTACCCTCTGTCTGAAACGCTCCGTTTTAGTGCATTTCAATGAAATTGCAACAGAATTGCATTGCTAGGCAACAGCTTGGGTCCATGATTACTTCCTGTCAGCTGATGTCATTCACATACACTGCAACGGGAAATAAACTGGGACCCATTTAGAATGTTTACGTTTAAAACTTCGAAATGGTGTAAAATATTGTAGATTTGTGACATCACAAATGGAAAGAAATCCCGACGGCTTGTTTCAAAAGCTCAGTTTCTGAATACGGGCTGTGTGTATTTCTCTGTGGATTAAGCGTTTCCATACTTTCACAGTATTTATATACAACTTAAACCTGCTTTATAATATAAAAGCCATGAAAAAGTCACATTTTACAATATGGGACCTTTAATGCAGTATAAAGTTGGTATCAGAGCTTCCTACAGCTAACTACCGTGGTACAAGTTTCTGTAGGTTAATACATAAATATTCGGCAACTAAAGGTTATCAAGTGCATTGTGATTCATGCTAACAGAGCACTTTGGGAGCGAAATTTGTCCCTGTTGCTCAAACATACCGACTCCTGCGCCGACTGCTGAGAGATCCTCCACAGAGACTGGATACTCATTGAATCCAGGGCTTCGTCGGTAAACATGCTACTGATAGTGTGAGTATCCTAACTAGTAACTACTGCACTCACAGCGACGAGACAGAATAGGAACTGCGTGGCGCTTCTGCCACAGCTAGCTAACGTTAGCTCGGTCAGTTAGCTGGTTTCCTAGCATCCGAACCAAGCTAAGCGTCCCCTTGGTTACGGAGACTCTTCTTCTTCTTCTTCTTCTTCCGGTTTAGAGGAGCATTACCGCCACCAGCTGGACTGGAGTGTGGAACAACAGATTATGCAGTAAAACAAAACAAAACAAAACAAAATAAAATAAAACAAAATAAAATAAAATGAAATGAAATGAAATGAAATGAAATGAAATAAAATAAAAAAAAATAACAAAAATCACACATTCCATGAGGAAAAACTTAAAACCACCATCCAATGCACAAATCCACTCACTGAAGAGACACCATCATCAAAGCCCTCTAGTAGGTCAAAAGATGTGAGGAGCTGGTATCCTACATAGATGAAAGAAAATAAATAAATAAAAAAAAACTAACAAACAAACAGTGAACAAACAAAAAAGAACAAACCAGGTAAGTAAATTAAATAAGAAGCAGACAAGGGGTTAGACTAGGTTATATTTAGACATAAGTGTACAAATTTTTCCTGGCATGGGCGGTTTCAACCTTTTTTATATATTTGTTTAGTAGTATAATTTCATAAATGTTTTGCATTCCACCATAGGGGGGATTTAGCCAACCTACATTTATGTATGTAAAATTTTGTCATAATGATGATATGAACTTTTAAGATAGCTCCAAACTGGATTGTGTTATAAGAGAAGAAGTCTATTTATGGAGTTGGAGTTCAGCCAATCATGCACGGATTTCCATAAATTATGAGTTGTGTCACAAACAAAGAACAGGTGTTCTGTCGTTTCTAAATTTGTTTTGCATAGGTGACAGTTTTCTAACTCCAATTTAAATCTTGCTTGAAGGAATTCGTTTGAGGGGTAAATGTCCTTTATAGTTTTAAAATGTATTTCTTTATGTTTTGGAAGAGTTGAAAATTTAAGATATTAATTTCATAGCCAGTATTTCAGTTTTTGTATGGTTTCTGGGATCCACGGTGCTCCTTGTTAAACCAGGATACATTGTTTTATTGTCTCAGAAATGTATTATTGCATCTTTTGTGGTGTTTTGCGTGGTTATTGTGTGGTTCTTGAACCCGCACATGCATAAGTCTAAAACTGTGGGCCTGCGTTGGCTGGGGCAATGCAGGGCGATTATATTGATCAACAGCAGACTGTACAGTCTGTCTGCTGGAACTGTTTGGTTTGCCAAAAGGTCAAAATGAATAGGATAAACGGTTACAGATAATGGATGGACATTTTCAAGTGTAATTGCCTGTGTAACTTCTAGACTGGCCTAATGACAGCAAGTACATGAAAAACAAAGCATGGTGCAGGTTTTGTCAAACAACTGTAATGCCCAAATTAACCAAACTACTCCCAAGAATCATGTATACATTTATTTATTGTAACAAAGCAACTGGTACACTTAATTTAACGTGAACAGGTTTCCAGTGGCACAGGAGAAACACTGCAGACTCCACAGAATTTTTTTTTTCTCTGCCATCTCAAAATGTTAGGACAAGCTCAAAATTAGATTTTTAGGTTGTTTCTATAAAAAATGTACATTTCAAACCTTGTTGTGGGTGTCTGAAAAACAAGATAATGAAAATTCATTTAACAGAAGTCCAGATTTGGTGTCAAAGCCCCGCTGCCCCACCACACCTCCCCATTAAACTGTGTACAATGAACAAGTGTCTTACCAAGATACATGAATATCCCAAAAACATTTACAACGGTTGAAAGGAACAAGCTGGTGCTTTCAATCAGTTCCATTAGTACAATAAGTCACAAAGGAAAATGCAACTTCTAATAAGCCTTAGTATCCCCCACCACTAAATATATATACTGTATATATATAAATATATTTATACAGTATATGCTAAGGAAGTTATCACTGCACCAAGGCTCATTTTTATTGAACTCACAACTTCAACAGAAACTGTCATATTTTACATAGAAATTGCTATGGTACGTATTTCAAATCTACGTAGGATGACGTGCAGAATGCTACAGTTTTTTTTTTCTTTCGCATGTCTTTGGGAGATGTAGAGAAATAATGACAGGTGAGACTTCAGGAGAAGAGAGCCACCGACACCCCCACCCCCCCACACCCCACTGTAGACCTGCTGTGTATGGAGCTGGTCTTTAGACATGCCATTTATGGATAGGCCGTGGCTGCAGAGGAAGAGGACGGACAGGCTGACGACACACAGGAAAAAAGATTTTTTTTTGTTTTGTTTTTTTACAAACCCCACCCCCCCCCACAAAACAAACAAAATATTTTGCTCCCGTGGGATGTAGGATGATCAAATCACAGAGGGAGGACTGGGAAAAGATGTTGGCTGAACTGTTTAATCATCCTCTCCGTCATCCTGAAAGAACGAAAAAGTATTACACTGGTTGCTCCAGCATCCAACATTTCAGAAGTCATTAGAGTTACTATTAAAGCTTCAGTAGGCATTAGTGTGTTAATGATCTACAGTATCGTTACCTCTCCATCTTCTCCCTCGTCCTCATCATCGTCTTCGCCTTCCTCTTCCTCCCCCTCGTCAATATCTTCCAGACCCTCCTCTTCATCGTCGTCATCATCGCCGTCACCTTCCTCATCCTCCATGTCAGGGACCTTGGGAACATTCACACATTAACCACTTGGTCCTGCCTCATCCTTACTGCAGTGAACGCTCTCTAAGACTAGAAGAAATGAAGGTGAAGAGCGACGCCTACCAAGTAGTACTGCAGCGGATTAGGCCAGATGTCGTCCTTGATCACTTCTCCCAGCTCGTCAGCTCCTGCATCGGAGTGATCGGTAAACCAGGTGAAGAAGCTCTCTGGCTCCTCGTGCTGCCTTTTCTTCCCAGCTTTGTTTGGCGTCTGGCCCGTACGCTTCGTCAGGTCCTGGAGAGAAAAATGTGTCCGGTCAAGATTGAAGGTTATAATATTGCCAGAAGAATAATAAGACTAGAGAGGTTGAAGTTAAAATAGTGCAATGTAAATTGAAGCACTGAGGTGAAATAATTAATAAGAAACTTTTTAATTCAATGTTTTCCTTCTTTGGTTAATTAGATTGTATTGTAATAGATGAAAGATAATTTAATATTTTTTTCAAAACATAACATACAAGCCAAAGAGCAAACAAACCTTTCCAGCCTTCCATTTGATTTCAGTTGATTTGGAAACAGGATCTCCGCTCTCATTTACATTAAACTCTTTGGAGAGGGCTTTGTTCTCAAAGTACGGGTTCTCATCGAAATACTACAGAAAAGAAAACACACCTGTTATCAGTATAAGCCATGCATGCCATTTGGAATGTACAAATACAAAATGAACCGGAAAACTCACAAAATCTATTCTATATCCAGACTTTATGTCCTCGAACTCAGTGACCTCCACCCTCGACAAGTAATGAAGTGCTTCCTCATCTTCCTCCCCCAGAAGAGCTGAAACTACAGGTCAGACACGTAGGAAAGCACAGACACTGTTAGCTGCTGATCACACTATGTTCTTTGTGCTAGTGAGAAATACATTAATAACATTAATAGCAATGCATAGCGCAATAAATTGAGACAATGTCACCATACAGACACATGCAGATAAAAAATATAGTTTACCTTGTGGATGGTTGACGAATGTTGTGACCCAGAAGTTGGGGATTTTGGCTATGAGTTCTGATCGCTTCTGAAAGAACGGCTGGCGTAATTTGTTGTACTTCTGCTCTACTTTTAAAATTTCTTCGCTGGCCTGTTCGTTCAGTCTGGGGAGAAAGAAGACAAAAACATCATGTCACTTAAATAACTTTCTTCATGCTCCCATCTTTCATTACTCATAAACAACATTCAAACTCACCTGTCAATTTCATTCTGTACTTCGTCGATGTGTTCAATTGCTTCCTGTTGCTCTTTTTCTGAAAGGAAAAGGACATTTCTAATTTAGGATTTTTGGGGGGAAAAAGGTGCATGTCATCATGCAATGTCATCGAAAATTAATTAAATTAGGGCCAAAATAATAATCACAATTATTTAATTATAACTTTAAAGTTGATTAATAGACTGGGAGGGTGCATCTCTTTACAAATGAAATAGAGTATGGACTTAGTCAATCTTTGTATGTAAACTGTTATTAATTAAAAATCGATACTGCCTTTTTGAGAATTGATACAGCATCAGAAAACATAATACTGCGATATTCGATATTTTTTGTTACACCCCTAAAACAATTCCCTAAGCCATTAGATTACTTTTCTTTTTTATAATAAAGTTGAAAAAGTTGATTAACAAATGATTAATTGATTTTCTCGGTGTAAACCTAAACTATGTATTTCGCTGGTCTCACGTACAAAACATCTTTACAGCATCTGATTTTTAATTTAATATGATCATGATTTGAAGATTTCAGTATAGCAAAAAGCCTCAGTCATTTCTTCATTGCATGAACAGTGTGTTAAATAACGCGGGACTGAGTGTGAGTGTGTGTGTGTGTGTGTGTGTGTGTGTGTGTGTGTGTGTAGGATCCATGGCAGACAGACCCTTTGCCTCTGGAGCTTCCTGTTGCTGCTAAAGGCGGCCTGGTTTGAATGAGGGGCTCAGTCAGCGACGTCTCGATGCAAAAAAAAAATACTATCTGCTTCACACTGATGTTATCACACTGCGAGCTGCACCGAAAGCCTCTTTGAGCATTTAAAACAAATACCAACCTTCACAATACCACCTCAAAACGACATTATAGAGGTCTAAAAAAAAATAATAAGAAGCGCTTGTTGACATTTTTTTTCTTCAGCTAACTCGCACACAAAAGCTAAGCTCGCATGCATGGTTGTGTTACACTGAACAGTTATCGGCCTCTCTTGACCGATGGGAAACGTGCAGGTGAAATGTTGCACTTGCTAATAATGTGTGCAAACAACCCGTTTGACGAAGCTCCAGCCGCAAAACGTGTACGAGCAGCTGCACTCAATTTCACCAATAATACCAATAGTTACCTCCCTTAAACAAACCTGCACAAATGCATGAACAATAACTGCACATAAATCCAGCTTATGCAATGCAAAACACCGGCCCTCCTTTCATGTGAACATAGTAGCTAATGTGAGCTAATGGCGTGCTAACCCTCTCTCACGCTGGCTAAACAGTTAGCTCGATGCTAACATGCTACATTACTGCACAACAACATTTCACCCCCAATGTGTAACGTGGTGTGCAGGGGAGGAGGTAAATCAAGCTAAAACATATATCATTCGATACTAACACAGCAAAACGACACTGGAAATAACAAAATGACGACAAAACAAATGAAAATGGCGTTGTTAGCCTACAGGATAACCGCCATTCCTTCACGTTACCAGAGGTCTCGTCCGCTCCGTCGTGATTTGAATTCTCCTTTCTGTTCACTTTCGCCGATGAGGCCGACATGGTTTATCGTTTTTCCGCAGTCACGCTTCGACCAGGTGTATATATATATTCCGAGTGGGTTTATAACTCTTCTCCAAGGAGGATAAAAAAGTTACTTCCACCTTACAGAGAGTGCGTGTCTTGAAAGCCCCACGATAAAGGAGGAGGAATGAAGCGTAGCTCCGCACGCTTGTTTCTCTCTATGGACGCTCGGTCGGTGAACACATGCGCGGTGCTCTACCGCCCCCCGCTGGCGGGAGTGCGACACTGCAACGTGAAGCTGCAGGCTGTACACAGTGTTAAACTATTTTCTGGAAATGTACACACACCCGTAAACTGTGGCAAGATATATGTAGATTTATCTCTGAAAATATTATCTGTTACTTCTGTGACTATCTGTGAACCTCTACTGGAAAATGTATTTTTTTTAAGGTCCCTAGACTTTCTAAGCTTCTCCCGTAACCTGAAATCTTGGTTTCTGAACAACCAAAATTGCCAGCACTAAATATCAAATCAGTCTTTCTCTTACTTTAGTATGTGGTGGGGGGGGGGCAGGGCCCTCTCACTGTGAATGACTTACGGTTTATATATCTTTATGTATTTCATGTTTTTGATGTATTTCATATTTTTGTTATACATATTTTATGTTTTTAGTATTTTATGGTTTAAATGTTATGTATTTTATATTTTGATGTATTTCATGTTTTTGATGTATTTTATATGTTTTTATTTATTTTATGATTTTGATTTATTTTATGTTTTTAATGTATTGTATGTGTTTTTGATATATTTTATGGTTTATATATCTTTATGTATTTCATGTTTTTGGTGTATTCTATATTGTTGATGTTTTTATCTGTGGCTGTTTTATTTTGTACAAAATTCAACCTGTTTGGATTAATTCTGCATTGATGTGGCACAGGTTGTCCCTCATCAACACATCTCAGCCCCCCCAGCCCCATGACACACTTTATATTAGGCAGGGGGTATTTTTACTGTATTTATTTGTGATAATGCTGCTTGACTGAAGTCTGTCATATTTATTATTGTGTTATATGTATTTATTGTATTTTGGATTGTACTTGAAACTGTGATGTTATATTGTGATCCTGTTGTGATGTTATGTAGTGTGTCTATTGTGTCTATTGTGTGTTTAGGACTACAGATGGAAATTAGCTTCCCAAACCTATAAGGTCAGATTTTAGCTGATCTGAGAGATTAATTTAGGGAGAATGTAATGTGGTTTATATTAGGCTACCCTATCGCGTTTAACAACCCACTCTTTATCCATCTATGTGAATATGTATGAGTACGTGTGTGTGTATATATGTACTGTATATGTGTGTATGCGTATGTACAGTGTATGTATATGTATATGTATATATATATATTTTATTTTTATTTTTTATAATATCTAAGGTGAAAGCTTCCCATGTTCAATGTTCTACTGTAAATAATTTTTTATTAAGAAAACCTCTGGAGGAGCCAGGCTGTAAAACGGCTGTCAACTGTACTGCATATTGTTTTGTTTTAAATGTACACAATGTTATGTGAATCAGTTAGCAGTAATATTGATTCTGTAATGTGTAATGAATGCTTTTCCAAAATAAAAATTAAATAAAAAAAAAAAAAGAAATTAGCTTCCCTGCTGAATCTGGTGCACCCATCTTTTTGTTTCTATGTAAACAATTAATGTCTGTGCACACAGTCCTTTTAAACCAATAAAATAAAATAAAATAAAATAAAAAAAAGAAAGGCGCTTCATTCAGCTGTGAGTGTGACGTCACGGAGTGGGAGGGTGTAGTGACCGGATTGGAACTCTGTACTGGAATGTCACGTGACCGACGCTGGCCAATCACAGCTGAGACTTATATCTATTAACGCTAGCTGTTGACGTTCTGGAACGTTAGCTCGTTGTTTCTGTTTACTTGCTGGATCTCCTCTTACCGTTAGCTAACGCTAGTGACGTTACATACTGACAGTCCTCTATGGTCGCGTCACTCTGGACCCGCAGGTCCATCTGAAGATGGCGACGGAAGCTCTAACATGCTAGCACCATGTTTAAAAATGTTTTTGGCTCAGGGTTTCTGGTGAGAACAGCTCATGTGATTTTAACATGGGTCATCACGTTAATACTCTTCCTACATGATACAGGTAAGCACACGTCTACACGATAACACACTACATTATGTGTAGCTGTAAAGTAATATATAGCTAGTATGTGGAATGAAAAGCTAATTCTTGCGATTTAGGTTACACTACTAACGTTAACTTCATGATT
The DNA here is from genome assembly GCA_916701645.2 of Sebastolobus alascanus. Classification (NCBI taxonomy): domain Eukaryota; kingdom Metazoa; phylum Chordata; class Actinopteri; order Perciformes; family Sebastidae; genus Sebastolobus; species Sebastolobus alascanus. The sequence continues at coordinate 16,882 of CAKAOJ020000375.1, forward strand.
TCTTAAAGGTCCCATATCGTGCTCATTTTCAGGTTCATACTTGTATTTTGGGTTTCTACTAGAACATGTTTACATACTTTAATGTTTAAAAAACCTTTATTTTCCTCATGCGGTCTCCTTGACTATACCTGTATTCACCCTCTGTCTGAAAAGCTCCGTTTTAGTACATTTCAATTGAATTGCAACAGAATTGCGTTGCTAGGCAACAGCTTGGGTCCATGTTTACATCCTGTCAGCTGATGTCATTCACATACACTGCAATAGGAAATAAACTGGGACCCATTTAGAATGTTTACGTTTAAAACTTTGAAATGGTCTAAATATTGTAGATTTGTGACATCACAAATGGACAGAAATCCTAACGGCTTGTTTCAAACACACAGTTTCTGAATACGGGCTGTGTGTATTTCTCCGTTGATTGAGTGTTTTGATACTTTCACAGTATTTATATATCACTTAAACCCGCGTTATGATATAAAAGCCATGAAAATGTCACTTTTTACAATATGGGACCTTTAAATGAACTTGCCTGGGTAACGTTAGGTAGGAGTCAGAACTTCGGTGTGTTTGGGTTTCTAGAGCTGAGGAAGCAGGAGGAGAGCGGCCAGCTCGTCCAGCCGGTGCTCTTCGTCCTGCTGGTGCTGGTGTCCGTGCTGCTCTATTTCGCTGTTTCTCTGATGGACCCAGGCTTCATCTTGTCTGATGACAGCGATTTACAGGTGATTAATGATCCTGATTTATATATCTCTATCACTTAACCCTCTGAGACATGGTCACAAAAAAGTGGTGTACATCATCTGAAAGCTGAGAACCTGAAGATTAATTTGAGATGCAGCTCAGCGCTGTGTCAAGTTCTTCTAGTCATAAATCAGAAATGAACATGAATTATTTATTTAAAATTAATTGTAAAAGTGAATAAGGGCTTAGAACATTATGATCGAAGTATATGATGGCCTTCCCCATGCTCTATTATATCTCATAAGTTGTTGCAGCAATTTTTGGGTTGATACCATTTCTTACACAGATTTGATGCTAAATTTAACCATTTTTTACCACCGGAGAACTGATAAAAAATGATCAATAATCCCTCCAAAATACCACATTAAGACACCAAGACCTTGAGGAACACCATAGAAAAAGCCATACTGTGATTTGGTGTAAAAAAAACAAAAAAAACTTTTGACATTTGGAGATTTCTGCAAGAATTGCGTTTTTCGGCGATTGGATGGGGAGCACTTCTGTTGTGTAAACTGCTCAGAAACCCCCTTATTGTCAATCTAGCTAGGAAAGCCATCCATCCTCTGAATGCTCTAGGTCTCTAGTTTGTGGCTGTAAAGCTTCATGAGGCTGTGATTATCCCAGAGGTCACCACAGGTCATTTTATACAGTGAGGTCAAATTTCAAAAAATGGTCTCAATAAAATGAAATGGCTACTATGGGGACTAACATCATCACACATGAATACAGTTGGGCTCATTGGATCCACAGGAGTCTCAGCTTTACAGTGATACCCAATTTTTGTAATTCAGAGACTGTTTAGGGACCCCAGTATGCAGAAATATTCAAATACACCATTTTAGAATAGGCGAAAATAACACATTTATACTGCATGAAAAAAAACTGCATGGTTTTTGCCCAAAACTGCATGTGATTATTATAAAGTGGGCATGTCTGTAAAGGGGAGACTCGTGGGTACCCATAGAACCCATTTTCATTCACATATCTTCAGGTCAGAGGTCAAGGGACCCCTTTGAAAATGACCATATGAGTATGAGTTCATCAGACCTGTGGGAAACATAATCGAAAATTAGATTGTGGGTGCTTTTTTCATCTTGGTGGGGATGTAAATGACAAATGAGCACATACAGTAGTTCATGATGAATGCTTGAAATGAAAATGGGCAGTGACTTCTCTGACCAGTTTGTCTCGTGTGTTGTGCCAGTTCACGCTGGGAGTGACGGAGGAACAGCAGGACATGATCCCACCCACCACCAAATCCCTGCGACAGCGCCGTTGTGGCCACTGTCTGCTGCAGGTACCCGACACACACACACACACCACTTTCATACACATTAACACAATCAGAAAAAATATGACACGATTTTCTGAAGCAGAAAGAGTTTCAAAATCTGTTGATATTTTTGTCGGCAAATGTATGGTTTTAAGGTATTCTTCTCATGAATAGCGACTCAGTTGTCAAGTATGGAAGTTCGATCATGTGTTTGAAGCGATAACATACTGCAAAGTGATAACAGGAAGATCTGGGGAAGACCGTCACATGTAGTAGAGTTAACTGGTTGTCTGAGCCGGTGGGATTGATGGATTGTCTGTGGACGTGGTGTTTGTAATTTGTCATCTCTCAGTGGGGCCAGTGTAGCTGTCAGGCTGAAATGTGACACTTGAAGTTCTACAGTACTTCCAAGATCCCTCAGTGGTATAGAATAACAGATGGGTTACCAAGCAGCACAGCTCTATGTTACACACTGTACTACCTCCAGTGAGCACAAAACATCATATGATACAGACGCAGGCAGGTCACCGTGTACAGCGGTGTACAGGAATGGATTGTGTGTCTGTTTTTACCTTCTTTATGTAACATACATATATATGTGTTTCCTCTAAATACACTGACCTTTATTCCAAGCAGCAGCCAATGAGATCAAAGCACTGCCAGACTTGTCAGCACTGTGTCCGGCGTTACGACCATCACTGCCCCTGGATTGAGAACTGCGTTGGTGAGAGGAACCACCGCTGGTTTGTGCTTTACCTTGCCGTCCAGCTGCTGGTGCTGCTGTGGGCGCTGCACATCGCCTGGTGAGTACAACACTGTCACCAACCATCTGCGCTGGCAGCTTTCTGCTGCAGCTGCAAACAAAGCCTCCACAGATCGCTTCTTTCTTGCTTGTTTCATCAGGACGGGTTTCAGTTACGCACCCACCTGGCAGCTGTGGCTGCGTACCAACGGCATGCTGCTGGCCGTGGCCGTGCTGGTGTCTCTGCTCTCGCTGATCGTGCTGCTCCTGCTCGGCTCCCACCTCTACCTGGTTTCTCTCAACACCACCACCTGGGAGTTCATGTCGCGCCACCGCATCTCCTACCTAAAACACTGCGGCGTCGACGAAAACCCGTTCGACCGCGGCACCTTCCACAACCTGTGGGGTTTCTTCTGCATGTGGGGCACGGTGGTGTGGGAACAGGTGTACTTCAGGGAGGGCAGCGACCAAGTCTAGAAACACACGACTGAACAAACTCTCTGGATTTTGGGATCAGACATGTGGCCACAGAGTTGGGAGATCCTTGTGTGCAGTTTACCTTTTTATAGATACTTGTGTTGTTGTCCCACATTTACCTTCTAACACCTCTCCTCTCAGTGGTTCATCCCTACTCTGTTGTTTACAGCCATTCAGGTATACAGTACCATTTCCTCAAGACTGTCCCATTTTAAGGCTCTGAGTGAAGTTACTTCTGGTCTTAACCGTGACACATTGTAAACCTGACTGATGGGACTGTTGATTCATTTTGAAGTTTACTTTTATACCTGTCAAATATTGCATAAACATTTGATGAACAAATAGACTTGTTTTAGATGCATGTGTAGACAATCCAGATATGTGGTTGCTATGGTTTCACTCGCTGGAGTCAGGTTCCTGACTAACCAGTTGGACAATCGTTGAACAAATTGGTCATTTGTTTTTAGTGTAGAAAGCTTCATTCTGTTCTGTGATATTTTGCTGTAATTGCTGTATTTATTCTGCACAGAGGTGCTACAGGGTCCACTTGCTTCAACAGTTTTGTCTTTAAAAAAAACTGTTAGTTGAAGTGAGAGCAACCTTACAACCTTTTTTTTTTCACCTCAGTTGAATACTCCGACTTAGATTTGAAATATGAAGGTAGTAAAAACTGTTCTGTATTGTTTCTAGCATCTAATCCAATCACGAGGTACAGGATGCTTTGATTTTCAACGGACAGCATTTCAAGCTATTTTATATTGTACATAATTTTTTAACTATTTTGAACCAGAAAATGTCTTTAGATTTTTGTATGACTATTTTAATGGAGTAACTGGAGGAATACTGTGGAACAGTAGGCTAAGTAGAGAGTTTTGAGTGCAATACATTGTTTGGTATTTCCATTGTGCAATAGTAACCATGTAAGAGAGCAATAAATGTGGTGTTGAATTCAATGTCCAGCAGTAGTGTTGGACAGATTTCCTCCAGTTGGACTGAGCCATTGTCAGCGAGATCTTGGTTTTATATGAATTAACATTTAATTCATGTTATGTACTTCTGAATTATATGCAATGTTTTTACTACTTTGAAATGACTGTATACATCAATACATAAATGTTTCATGAAGAGTTTCCTGGTCATTAAAAGTCCAGCAGATATACATTTATTCATTAATATTTCCTTCACGTAGTTTACACTTCACGTATAGACTTCGTTTGTTCCATATAAGCCTAATCTTCATGATAGTATTGTTTTAAAATAACAGTTGTATTGACTGAGAAATCTCTATGAAAGAACTTACATTAACAGTTTGGCTATTTTCATTATCCCAACAGAATATAAGAGGTTAACAACAGATGGAGCTATAATGCTTATACTATATAGAAGAAGAAGCTAATATAATGTAATGTTTTGGCCTTCAGAGTCCGTTTTTTTTCACTAACATACATATTTACAGTCTAGTACTTTGGATTGACACGGCTGGAACAATGTCCAATTGTAAAAATATTGCACTGGTGACATTTCATACAGTGTAAACAGTAAATGTTCAGCCTTCTTACGGCTCGATGATAGAAACGGTCGGCATGAAACCGTTCGAAATCAGTTTGGCATAGACAAAAAATGTTAAAAAAGTAAAGGAAATCAGACCCAGCGAGTGTCAAAATGTGTCCGTTCTCCAGCAAAACCGGCCCGGCTGCAGCCTGAGGGACTTTGTAGTGTGCTGGGCCACAGAGATGATGTGAACCCGGAACTGTGGGGACATAAAAAAAAGGCAGGACGGTAGTTTCTCAGCTTCTGTTGAATCAGAAGAGTAAAATAAAAGTAGGTATAAACAGGAGCAGCCTTTCACAGTGATGTGGCAGCACAGAGATGGGGGGGGGGGGGGTTTCTTCGGTCAACTCATGAAAGAGAAGTCAAAGTCAGCAAAGACTTCTTGTTGCTCGGCGGTGAGGACGCAGGGCGTTCGCGGGAGGGTGAGGACCGGCTTGAGGCGAGTGAACTCCTCGTCAAAGTTGCTGACGTCCTTCAGCGCTCTGATGGCCGGCAGGAAGGGAGGCTTCATCTTTTTGGCCAGGAGAGCGTTCCAGTCCATTCCCTGTCGACAGACAACGGGTTCGTGAAGAGCAGGAATCACAGAAACACAACAACTCTGACCTTGCTGTATAAAATGACCTGTGGTGACCTCTAGGATAATCACAGGCTCATGAAACTTTACAGCCACAAACTAGAGACCTAGAGCATTCAGAGGATGGATGGCTTTCCTAGCTAGATTGACAATAAGGGGGTTTCTGAGCAGTTTACACAACAGAAGTGCTCGCCATCCAATCGCCGAAAAATCCAATTCTTGCAGAAATCTAAAAATGTAAAAAGTTTTTGATACCAAATTACAGCATGGCTTTTTCTATGGTGTTCCTCAAGGTCTCGGTGTCTTAATGTGGTACTTTGGAGCGATTTCTGATCATTTTTTGTCTTGTGTTGAGGCTCTTGGTGAAGAGGTTACAGTGTGAGGTGGTGAGCAGCGCCTGGCTGGATAATAACCTGAAAGAATTTGTGTCTTTTGAGCTCCGAGGCATCTTCCTCTCCTCCTCCGAGTCTCTTCTCAGGATCTTTCTCCAGCAGCTAAAACACAGTGAGGGCAACGGAGGGGAGTCAATAAAAAAACAGGAGAGGGACACACAACACGCTCATATCATTCAGAGCGAGAGATTTAGTCATCTAAAAAGATCATGAGAAAAGTCCTGGAGAGAATTCAGATCCATTTTGGTAGGAGGCCAACCTTTTGAAGGAGGGACACAGCCGCAGGAGAAAGGAAGCGAGGGTAGCGCACGTCATCGTTGACGATGCTGTCGAACACCTCTTCCTCATCATCACCTGGGAAAGGAGACTGAGAGAGAAGAGAGAGCAGTACAAACTTAATACTCTTCATATACTGAAACAGTTTTGTTGATTTATCTGATAAGCCATTGTTTATTTATACTGACCTCCCCCACCGTCATCTCATAGATGAGGACCCCGAGCCCCCACCAGTCCACACTGCGGGTGTAGTTATTGTCCGTCAGCACCTCCGGGGCCAGAAACTCTGGTGTGCCGCAGAACGTTGTTGTGCGATCCCCGTGGCCCATACCTGCACACAGTACAGCCATACTCGGATATCAATACAGACAAATTACACACTCATATTTTTGCGCTTACTAACGTCAACATGCAATAATGACAGAAAACTATTGAAATATTGTGTCATCACAAGAATAGGTGTTCACATTCCAAGCCTGCACACACAAAATCCTGTCATGAGATGAACGCTTCTCTACCAACTGGAACATGTAGACTTATCGGGTAACACTTCATTTTACAGGTCTGCAAATGTCATGGTAATTAAGTGATAATTAGCAAGTAACCTATTTGAAATTTCTTTGGAATTACTGCCAAATTACCCAAATATTTACCTCAAAATTGATCGAAATTACTCTATTATAAACATTATTTCATAATTATATGCTAAAATAGTATATAATTGTTAAAATAGGGCCCTTAGGCTTGAGAAGCGTCTGTGCACTGCTCTTCATTGGAGGTGGACCTGGAAATGTATTAAATAAATTACTAGCTATTGGGAAATAATTTTGAGGTAAATATTGGGGCAATTTGGCAGTAATTCCAAAGAAATTTCAAACAGATTACTTGCTAATTATCACCTAATTACCATCATGAATTACCAGTTTACATCACACAGAAGAGTTTGACTTTCACTGGAGCTTGAAAAAATGACTTAATGATCTTACCTTCTTTGCACAAGCCAAAGTCTGCTATCCTGACAAAACCATCTGCATCCATTAGCAGATTATCCAGCTTCAGATCCCTGACAGACGGACACAAACCAAATCATGCAACATGCTCTCAACATGCAGCGGGGTGTGAAGTAATACTGTTCTGAGAGCAGATTGAGGAGGACTCACCTGTAAACTATTTTGTTTTGGTGTAGAAACTCCAGGCCGAGCAGCACGCACGCCGAATAAAACCTTAAACCAGAGAGAAAGTGATGGGAATAATAGCAACGTCCTGTATTTTTGCTGCATGTCAGTCAGTGGACTTTACAGAGAGTGAGGTGTGCTAACCGGGTCTGTTTCTCATTGAAGATGCTGGCGTGAATGTGAGTCATGAGGTCTCCTCCGGGGGAGTAGGCCATCACAAAGCACACGTGGTCTGCAGTCTGGAAGCAGCCGTACAGGTTCACCAAGAAAGGGTGTTGGGAGGTGTTGATCACTTCAAAGATCCTCTTTTCACACATGAGGCTGAACACAAACACACAGAGACATATGTAGAGATTGTCATATTTAACTCCAAAGCAATTATTACGTTTTCTAGTTGAGGGATTGCTTACCTGTCAACTTCGTCCCGTGTCACGATGTCTCCTTTCTTCAGGGCTTTGATGGCGTACAGTTTGCCTGACTTCTTATGCTCCGCTAGCAGCACCTTTGATCAGTTACAAGGTTCGATGCATGTTAACCTTCATATCTTAAAACATCTGCAGCTTTAATAGGAGCACAGACGGGAGCTGACAGGAGATGAGGGAAGAGAGAGATGGGTGAAGGTTCCTGGACGGAGGGTCAACCTCCAGCTCACCAGGAGTCCTCATGACATAACAGAACAAGCTAGAGTAGATGCGTACCTTACCAAAGTGACCTCTCCCCAGAACTGAAATGCAGTTGAAGTCTTCCATCTGAAGTCCTCCGTCCCCGCTGCACGGGACCACAAAAGGGCACAAATATTTTGCAACTGAAGAATTCCTTACCCGCTTTTTACCATTTTCTATGTTTCTGTGTTCTCTGCACTCATAACATGACATCACACTCACAAACTTAATAATAATTAACGAATAATTAAATGCAAAATGTCACTATGACTTACTGTGGGGGTGGATGAATTGAGGGCTGTCGCTTGGGCTTTGGGGTCCTGTTCTCACCAGGATGCTGGTTTTTCAGACAATAGAAATAAACTAACACATCAGCTGAATCACTCAAACAAGGAAAAATGAAAGCAGAATAAAAAATAAAAAATAAAAAATTTGATATGGAAAGCATCAGAAACATTAGGAATGGAACAGAACCACTGATCTAGATTATCTAAATTTTAATATTATACAAAGTAAATATCCTATACCATTAAGCCTTTGTTTTTCTGGTATTAATCTATGTATAATTATTTTTGCTGTTCAAGCATTTGTCACTGACACTGACTCACTCACCAGTGGAGAGTCTTTCGTGTTCTTTTTTGAGCGATGTGGAGATCTGCCGGGTTGTTCGTCAGTAAAATTTAGACTCATCACAGCAGGTTCTCTGAAAAACAAGAGGGAAAGCTATGACACTGCCACTGTAGTGGTTTTAGTGCTGTCTACCTTCAGTGATGTTCCTTGATTTTCTAAATTTCTTAGAGCAGCATCTATCTCCACAACACTCAAACTCAAGTTTCAGTCTCAAAATCACTTACAGATTGAATTACATGTCTGCCAACTCTTTATTCTTTATGAAGAAACTACCCCAAAAACAAGTACTAGTTCAAACACACAAAATAACACATACATACTAAAATGCATTGTTAGGTTTTCTTCCTGCAGCTGGAACCTCCTAAGCCCATGGTGTGGAATTCTCCTCAAATGTATTCACCCCGAGAACCGTTGTGGTATCACACTGAAGTGACTGTTAACTACTTTCAAATTTTTGTTTCACTGCTTTCACCGCGTCTATACAGTCACAACACTTGTAAGTAGATGCATTCATTGTTGGTTTGGCTCTGCACATGGGGTTATCCTTTAATAACGCTCATTTTTATAACCTCACATATTTTGTAATTATAAAGCACTGTGTCTTACTTCTCTTAACTCTGAATGCAGGTCAGGGATAATGTTTCTATCTGCCCTCCCACTGAAGTCACATTCTCTCTAGTCTCAGATATCTTGAGCGGGTAGAAAAACAGCCTCAAGTCACCGCGGAAAGCTACGCAAAGAAGTTAATAGCTCACTTTTGTAGCAGCTCTTTCATAGATGTGACAAAGAGATGTTTCTGGGTCACAGTGTTTGAGCCTTACCGTGCAGGAGAAGTGTTGGATGACGGGAGGCCAGCGTTAGGGCCTGCTAATGGAGGGCTCATGGGCTCCAGGGAGCTGCAAGGAGGCAGGATGCTCATCATCAAACGGCCCCAAGTGGCAAAGGTCATGTTCATCTGGGCCGCACGCAGGAAGTCCTTCCCTGTGAGGACAAATGGAGACAAAATAGGTCTTTAATAAGCAAGTAGTGCAAAAAAAAAAATACTTTAAAAAAAAATTTGTCTGATTCAGGACATATATGTAATTGTTGCCAGAACCTCAATAAAAAAAAATTGCATTTGAAGAAATAACTGACACAATGCAATATGAATAAATGTTGCTACCTTTTTCTTTGGGAAAAATTCTCCTCTGCCTCTGGAGTTTGGAGCGCCGCTCAATGACAGGATTGATAAATGTCACCTGTAAATGAACAGAGGGGATGATTAGGATTCATGTATAGGACTGATGCAGCATTGGTATTGGTGGCTATGTCAGAGGGAAAGAAACATTTACTAAGGACATTGATTAGAACTTTTCATTTTTATGGTGTAACAATAATAATATAAGAAACCAAACTTGAATATATTTGGAAATTAAGTCGACTCTATTTAAAATATTGTATTGTTCAACACAGGCCATTTCGGTAGGATATGACAATAGATTAGAAATGATTTTGTTTTAGCACAAAGATGCATTTCTGAAAATGGAGTAAAATAGAAAAAGAAAGTAAGAACCTCAATGAAGAGGATGCCCTGAGGCTCCAGCTGGAGACACATGCCATGTCGGTGGTTATCCAGGAAATCCTCCAGCCGCAAGAACTTCACCCCGCTTAACGCTCGCCAGTCTCTCCAGTACACAGCAATTTCCAGCTCCCTAGACTAGATCAACACAAACACATTACAAATATTGAATATTTTCTTTTTTTATTACATTTGGTGGACCAGAACAGCTTCATCTTTTGAATATGATTTCCATTCCCATGCTCACTTATGTCTCATAAGTTCTTGCAGCAATTTTTGGGTTGATACCATTTGTTACACAGATTTGGTGCTAAATTTAACCTTTTTTTTCCCACTCGAGAATTGATAAAAATTATCAATAATCTCTCCAGAATACCACATTAAGACACCAAGACCTTGAGGAACACCATAGAAAAAGCCATGTTGTGATTTGGAATCAAAAACTTGGCTGTGATTATTCTAGAGGTCAAACTTAAAAAAATGGTCTCACTGCAATGAAATGGCTACTATGGGGACTAACATCATCACACATGAATACAGTTGGGCTCATTGGATCCACAAGAGTCTCAGCTTTACAGTGATACCCAATTTATGTAATTCCAAGACTGTTTAGGGACCCCAGTATGCAGAAGTATTCAGATACACCATTTTAGAATAGGCAAATACAACACATTTATACCGCATGCAAAAAACTGCCTGGTTTTTGCCCAAAACTGCATGTGATTATCATAAAATGGGCATGTCTGTAAAGGGGAGACTCGTGGGTACCCATAGAACCCATTTTCATTCACATATCTTGAGGTCAGAGGTCAAGGGACGCCTTTGAAAATCGCCATGCCAGTTTTTCCTCGCTAAAATTTAGCCCAACTTTGACTTTATTAGCTTCACTCTAGCCCTAAAACTGAACCTACTACAGACTCTGAAAGACAGTAAAGTCGGTCGGTCTCAGAGGGTTAAAATGTAAAGGCTCACTGTTAAATGGAGAGAATGAGAACTGGGATGTTCAATGCAATATCAAAAGTCTTAAGCAGGGATGCTGGGCGTGTGTGGGTAAAGCCAGATTAGAGCAGATGTCAGAGGATTAGCAGTGGGATTACATGAGTAGAGTAGGAGGTTGACAGAGTATCAAAGACATACTTGGCCATAAAGACTCACTGGGGGACAAGATGTCAGGGCTCTGTGTTATTGTTCTTGGGCTGTTAACAGATGTTCAACATGAGGGGAGATTGAGATGACATTTTGTTATAAACTATTTAGCCAAGAGGGCGAGCAACACTCAACTACACTGGTGTATTGGTACAGGCTCTCAGGAAGAGGAAGACAGCCAGGGTGGGAGATGGGTGGGGGGGGGGTTTATTACTATTACTATTATTATTTCTTCAAACCATAATCGCTACTGCCGCATTCAGATTCATAAACGTGTACAGTATGTGCACTAGATATGTGTGTTTATTATTTATATAAATTTTATTCAATATGTATTTTCTTTATGTTTTTTTTTTAAATTTTCTAATTTTTTTCTTTATTATTTCAATCATTACTTTGAATGTATCTTATATTTTTATATTTTCATTTATTCATTATTATAATTATTATTATTATTTTAATTACTATAATTATTATAATTATTATTATTATTATGTAGTTGAAGTATATTTGATACATGGATAGGTTCATTATCAATAATATATCATTACCACATTTTTTTTCTATGATTATTAATTTCTTATTTTATTTCATTTTATTTTATTTTTCTGGTTTCAATATTTATTTTAATAACAAAAAAGAAATGTTGATCCAGTTGAAATTTAATTGTAAAATAAACTCTTTGCTGATAAAAAGTAATCATTACTAGAAAAAAAAAGAGAGGAAGACGGCCAGACAAGAAAGTCACCGCAACTATTGTACTTCCCACATCAGCACATTGAAATATGAAAAATCAACGGGCTCTTTCATGGTTAACTGGTGTAAATTAATTGAATATTTTTCTTGTTGCAAATATAATACTGCTAATAGCTTTGCAAATATTTTATAGTCAGCATTGATCAAGTGAAATGAAGCCTTCTGCTGCACCCTCTATCTGTGATCACATCTAATACAGTGCATAAAGTGTTGGAAACACTACAGAATGAAAAATGTCCTTTTAGAAATGAATTTATTGTAACACTGCTTTATCAAAGTCAAGGGACGGTGACTCAGTCAGTGATTACGTTTGTTTTTATGTAATTCTAAAAGCAGGTTAGCGGAGTATTCATTTGAAAAAAAGCACTTCTGGCTCAGTGGTAATGCGAGTTGCTTGTTGAAGTGAAAGCCACTGACCCGTTCCAGTTCAATGCTGAAGCTCTGGCCCCAGGCCTCTTTGCCCAGCTGTCTCCAGTGTGTGCGCCCCACTATCCTGTTGTCCACCTTCAGTACAGCACTTATCTCCGCTGAGACACAGACACAAAGACACAGGCACAAACTAATAAAGACCAATAAAGGTTGTAACAGGCTGTGTGGATGTTTTAAATACAGAACAATACAATGTCATAAAGCACAGTCGACTTGTGACCACAGTAATGGCGGCGGCACTAGATGGCGGAACACACAAAGCGGTCGCCGGATTCATCTATACACAGCTGCATGATTTACATAAAGGGAAGTAAAATGGCCAAACAAAAAAGTGTTGACTTACAGGATAGTTCATCAGCCTTGGTTGTCCTGCCATTGGCACTGCGTACTGATAGGCCGGCTCTCACCTTCAGAGACTTTCCATCCGAGAGGTTTACAGGCGAGGCCGAGACACCGGTCTCAGGACTACGGCCCGGAACGGACTCCAACAGGTCTTGGCAGCCCATCAAACATACCTCCAACCGACCTGAGGAAAAGCATTTCAGTTATCAATTAAATTTGCGGACCTGTAAAATGAAGTGTTACCCTCTGTTACAACTAAAAGTACTTCATTTAAAATCCTACTTAAAAGGTGCTCTATACGATATATTGGACTATATTAGTAGCAACCTGTTAGACTGGCTGGTTTCAAGAAGGAGGAAGAAGATGAAGAGGACAGAGCGGTGGATTGCTTCTCTGGTATGCCGTAGGAAGGCAAGGATCCCACCAATAGTTCCTCCTTAACGGCAGCATGCTTGGGATGGTCCTGAGGCAGCTCACTTAAACGTCTCTCCAGGGAGAGACTTAACAAATCCACCTTCTGAGATGACTCTTGCATTCGTGCCTGGGCCTGAGGGACACACAACACTCCTTAAGAGTACTTAAGAGTCCTTAAGTGTCTCCCTGTCTTGTCTTGATGTTTGGCTCTGATCTCTATTAAATCACCACATAATAAAATTCTTCTTATTTTTGTAAGGCTCATGAAGGGTCAATAAAAAAAAACAGAACAGAACATCAAGTATCCAGCTGGTACCCACCTCTGCAAGTACACGACGGTCCTGGATCTTACGCCCACTCAGCTGCTTCACCACATTTTTGGCGCCTTCTGATACTGCCGATTCAATCTTCATGTGGTGCGTGAGGTTGGCCACCCGCAGCTCCACAGCACTGATCATCTCCACGGGGTGACCTGAGGGCAGATAGAGCAGATACAGGAAGCACAACTCTTTTAAAACCTTGGAATCTGAGCTAGTAAAATTTTATACTAGGAAGAGACCACCTCTCTATCAGTTTAATTTAGTCCAAGGGGGCTTATAGGCATGGCAAACACAGGTTCCATGGTGGAGAGGAGGTCGTGTTGCTCTGGATCTATCTATTTTCCATATTGTTGGCATTTGTCTTGTTATTGAGGGTGACTCAGTCTGTCAATATGAGTGATTCAATTCAGTGCATTCAATGAGTCTCTTATATGGGTTTTGTCACAGTTTTCAGTGATGGGTATTTTGTACGGTGTGCCGGTGGAGAAGAGAAGAACTGTACATGTATGTGCAGTAAGATTTACCATGCGAGCCATCCCGCTCGTCTTTGGCTTGATTGACTTTGATAATCTGCATGCGCAGGAGCTCAATCTTAGTGCGACTGTCCTGTAACATCTGCTGGGCTGTAGTCACCATCTTCCTGTCCTGGAAAATGAATGAGAGCTTAATGCATGTTGTCCAACGCAGACACATCGTGATACAATGAGAGGAACAAGACTAGGTGGAAATGGCTGGACCGTGTGTCGTCTGTATGCTAAATTGTGGTCAAATTGTTTTGTACAGATTGTAAAGCCCCTTGAGGCAAATTTGTGATTTTGGGCTATACAAATAAAATTGACTTGACTTGACTACTGTACCTTGACTGAGCTGTTGGTGTAAGTCTGGATCATGTTCTCAGCGCCCTGTTTGACTTTGGTCTCCATGGTAAGCTGTTTCTTCAGGGTTCTGACTCGACTGGCCACTGGTGATGTGACCTCTTCCCACTGACACGACTCTGCTGATAGGTCGTCTTCCTCCTCCAAGCAGCCTACATAAAGATAACCACGTGGTGGGTTAGGCTTTAGAAGACTTGGGAAACAATTCTCTTTTATTGGTGGTGATTCATTTGAGAGACCTTTAGGACTTTTTGTGATTGTACCATCTGTGATTGTGATTGTATCTTTCAGTTATTCAGAGGGCATACGATTTTATACCCTGACACAATCCTGGGGTAGCGGTGTAGGGCTGCACAATTTATCACACAGCATTAGTCTACAGATGTAAATGAGTCCAGCTGCTGATTTGCATAAAGTGCAGCTAAACAAGACCTGGTGCCTGTTTTTACCTGTGGTGCTGTCCTTCTCTGTGGCCATAGACCTGGCATTCAGCTCCTGCAGCTCCCAGTGCAACTTCTCCAGCTTGCGGCTCGAGGCTTTGAGTTGGCCCTCCACATCGGCTGCGTTTCTGCGACTGGTGACGGCCCGCCGAAGTCTCTCAGCGGCCTCCTTGATCTTCAACTCCCGCTGGATCTCCTGCCTGAGCTGAGTACGAGCATCTTCCAAACGCTGCTGAAACTCTGGGTCCAGAATATCCCCCTCATCCAGATCCTGCAGGTTGCCACTCTGAAGGACACACCACAACTGCTTCAATGTCTGATAACTGTGGTTGTTATCTTTATATTTTGCTATGTATCACATATTATATTTAATATTTGCTCCATTTCTACCCACTGCTGCTTTAAACCAAGCTGTGACAGTTATACCGTCGATGGATCACCAACACAATGCCTCCCCCTTGTGGATAAAGATCTGTTCAGCTTTCTACTACAGCGGCAACTTTGCCTTCTCTCAGTGTCAGGATATCAGGTGCTGTGTCAAGAGGAATGGAACTAACGTTTTCATTATCAACTAAAAATCACAAATTCTGAGTCCAAAGAGACATTTTCAAATATGCATCTATATGTAATAAGCATGTATATGTAATATGTAAATAGACAGTTACTCCCTCCTATTCATTTTTTTTTTTTTTATCATCAAGTATTCAAGACAATAATCAGAGAAATTATCAATTATCTAAATAATAGCCCT
The DNA here is from genome assembly GCA_916701645.2 of Sebastolobus alascanus. Taxonomy (NCBI): domain Eukaryota; kingdom Metazoa; phylum Chordata; class Actinopteri; order Perciformes; family Sebastidae; genus Sebastolobus; species Sebastolobus alascanus. The sequence goes on from CAKAOJ020000375.1 coordinate 32,403, forward strand.
AATTGAATTCTTAAGTCATGCTATTGTTATTGTAAGCAATTACAAGACCAAATGAAGTTAGCCTACATGAAAAGATGCTCCGCAGGAACAATAAACAAAGGATTTTATGACAATATTGTTGGATTTGTTTAAGATCGGATTAGATGAGCTTTAAGGTCGTGCTTTAGCCTTAAAGTCATTTACCCCACATTTATCATTCTACTCCACCACTGGATACAAAGCCCAGATACTAAACAAACCACTTACCCTCACTGAATATTAGATCATCAATCCTTTGCTACTAGTCACTGGCTTTGCTATAGGCCGAGCAAAATAACAGCTGCTGTGGTAGGCTGGCTTTTGTGTTGGGTATTACCGGCATCTATTCATGTGTGTTATGCAAGACACACCTGCCAATCAAAACAAGTTCTTTCCTAGGAAGTGTCAAACCTGGGTCACATTAAAAGACAATGAACCATGTTCACATCCAATGGATGGCACGTAGTTCTACATTTATTAATTTTAATTAGGCTGGCTCTATAGGAAATAATCCTGTTATTGGCATGGCCATTTTCAAAGGGGGTCCCTTGACCTCTGACCTCAAGATATGTTAATGAAAATGGGTTCTATGGGTACCCACAGATATGCGTTATACTTTATGATAATCACATGCAGTTTTGGGCAAAAACCATGCAGTTTTTTGAATGCAGTATAAATGTGTTATTTTCGCCTATTCTAAAATGGTGTATTTCAATATTTCTGCATACTGGGGTCCATAAACAGTCTTGAATTACATAAATTGGGTATGACTGTAAAGCTGGGACTCTAGTGGATCCAATGAGCCCAACTGTATTCATGTGTGATGATGTTAGTCCCCATAGTAGCCATTTCACTGTATTGAGACCATTTTTTGAAACCGGACCTCACTGTATAAAAGGCCCTGTGGTGACCTCTAGGATAATCACAGCCTCATGAAACTTTACAGCCACAAACTAGAGACCTAGAGCATTCAGAGGATGGATGGCTTTACTAGCTAGATTGACAATAAGGGGGTTTCTGAGCGGTTTCAAGAACAGAAGTGCTCGCCATCCAATAGACGAAAAATGCTTTTTCTTGCAGAAATCTCCAAATGTCAAAACTTTTTGATATCAAATCACAGCGTGGCTTTTTCTATGGTGTTCCTGTGGTATTTTGGAGGGATTATTGATCATTTTGATCAATTCTCCAGTGGAAATACTTTTTAAATTTAGCACCAAATCTGTGTAACAAATGGTATCAACCCCAAAAAAATTGCTGCAACAACCTATGAGACATAACAGAGCATGGGGATGTCCATCATATACTTCCATCATAATGTTCTAAACCCCTTATACACTTTCACAACTCATTTAATTCATGTTTATTTCCGATTTATGACTAGAACAACTTGACACACAGTGCTGAGCAGCATCTCAAATTAATCTTCAGGCTCCCAGCTTTCAGATGATGTACACCACTTCTATTTGACATCTACTGTTGACCTGCTATCTCCCCCTAAAGACCCCCTGTACCCCCCTTAAAAAAAACACAAAAACAGGTCTCTTGTGGGTCTCAGAGGGTTAATAAGAAGTCTCCTCGTCGTCTTTAACCAAGACGAACAACACTATTCAAAGTGTAAGCTCACCTTTTATTGAAAGAAACCATTTTAAGTTGGGTGTTTGCTTGTCTTAATGAAACAGAGTGGGTTTAAATAGTTAGCTAAACATTAGCTGACACAGAGGAACTATGAGGAGAGGCAAACAAGACAAACAGGAAAATCCAGTAGCAACTAGCTAGTGTTGTAACTCGGGTAATATTAACAGGTTGGCAACTAATGTCTCCATGATAATTAAACTCTCGAATTAGACAACTTGTATCACATTTACCTGTGTTGTTAAACCTGACATGGTGGCTGTCAGATGGACATTCAATGTCTGCTCCAGTTGCCGACGGTCGACTCGGGCCAAAGTAGGTGAAACAGCAGCTCCAGGACCAGGAAAGATGGCACGACTCACAGTAGCCGAGCTAACCTGACAGCGGAGTGAGAAATTCAACGACTGCTAAGCCGTTAAAAGGCGCTCCAGAGGGGTGTAGCTGCTTGTGTTCATAATGGAAATCTGAGTGAAAAGTTTGATTTGAGTTCAACAGGGTCTCGAAGGCAAAAGTGACGTCAGCAGACTGGTTTGGTTGGATTGGTTGGGCAGTCGATATGACAAGACGCGCCGCAGGAACCAATCACATTCGATTATTCGATGCACCTGCCGCAGGTAGCCGTGTGATGCGTTCACGTAGCCCTAGGGCCCGATTCCAATCCGGTCCCTACACCCTTCTCACTCCGCGGTTTGAGTGAACTCTGTGCGGAGTCACACTCACAGCTCAATGAAGCACCCTTCTTTAGGGTGGAGGGTATAAATACAGAATCAGAAAATACTTTATTGATCCCCGGGGGGAAACTGAGACTCCCAATTTACAATATAAATATATAAAGATAGAGAAATCATAAGAAAATATAGATAAGAAATATATACATCAAAACAGTGCAAATAATAATGCTGAAAAATAGGATCTAAATTATTGTACTGTTAAATCAGTATTGCAGTTGAATATATATATAAGATATATATATATATATATATATATACTCATCATACTATATACTGATTTAACAGTATTGCAGCACTATTCTTGCATTTTTTATAAAACTAATATTCTTATTTTACACCATTCTTGCATTTTTAAAAATGCATGCATTTATATTATTTGCATAGATCCTATTTTTCAGCATTATTATTTGCACTGTTGTTATAAATATTTCTTATTTATATTTTCTTATGATTTCACTGCAGCTTTAACTTAACATATCTCTCAAGAATATCATAAAACATTCTCATACTTATCCTGAAACAGTATAAAATGATCTATAACGTAAAAAAGGTAGTCGAGTAGAATGAATTTACTAAAAGGAATGCGAGACGACACAAGGTGAGGTATTTTGATTTTATTTTTGGTTACATGTAAAAGAAAACATTGATTCCAAAACCTCATTGCTGGTCCCTTATTTGTCTTAATTGTTTTAAAGCTATCACATGACATGACATGATTTGTAGCTCTTCCTCAACAAAGAGGGAATTAAATGACACTCATGACAGTTTGATATGATTATCTTCACATATCACATATAGTTCAACAACACATCCATCCAGGGTTGCCATCTTCACCCTGTACTCTCTGCTCCTGTCACACACAACTCTAGTATTCAGAGAAATGTTACTGAGCCTGCAGCTCTTTGGCCTTTTTTTCATCCAGAATGAGAGGAGTTGGCAGTGTCCTCCCTTTCAGCAGCTGCTCCAGGCCCTGGCAGAAGAAGTGAGATGGAGGTTAAATTACACCTTCGTATTCAGACAAGTCACTGGAGATGACAGCAGTGGATTCATTGTCCACAAATTCATTTTTAAATGCAAGCTGAGAAAACTATTTTTTCTTCAAGGAACAACCTGTAACTGCTCACCTCTCCAAAGTAGGAAACCAGTGGTGAAATCTCACATTGTGCTGGAGGATTGTCCCCTGCTGATACACTGTAGGAAAAAAAGGAGAAGAGATTCAGATTTTTTTTTAGTCTATGTAAATACAACACTCACAAGCCCATATTCATATTGAAAGAGTTATTGGTCGCTGATAATTTCTCCTCTCCATAGAGGGAATTTTGTACTAAAGGTACTGTCAATTTAGAAGATACCGACTTGGTTTTTACCTGCTGAAACCGTTTATTAGCTTTGGCTTTATTTCAGAATGTATTTTTGCACAGAATGAAGACTGCAGATTTTGTCCCTCATTTCTTACAGTGTTGTCAAAACTACAACTTCTTTAGGTTTAGGCATCAGAACTACAACTTCTTTAGGTTTAGGCAACAGAACTACAACTTCTTTAGGTTTAGGCAACAAAACACAACTTCTTTAGGTTTATGCAATAAAACTACAACTTCTTTAGGTTTAGGCGACAAAACTACAACTTTGTTAGGTTTATGCAAAAAAAAAAAAAACTTCTTTAGGTTTAGGCAATAAAACTACAACTTATTTAGGTTTAGGCAACAAAACTACAACTTCTTTAGGTTGAAGGCAAAAAAAAAAAAAAAACACTTCGTTAAGTTTAGGGAAAAACATTGTGTATTGGGTTAAAATAACTACAAACACAAAGACAACAATACGTTGGTTTCACACAGGATGCAAACTCTGGTCTCCTGGTTGAAAACTCTGTGTTTTAACATCTATTTAATAGCCTGACAACAGTCTAATCGGCTGGCCGTGACAACCAGGTCTAGAGTTCTGACATTATCTGTTGTAGCAGGTTGTCTATAGGAATATTTTCTTCTGACCTGGCCGTAGGAGGAAGGGTATTCCCATGTTCATCCAACAGCGTGGCTCTTGCGGATGTGACCCAGCGGCAGTGTTGAGCCAGCAAAGAGTTTCTGGCGGTGGATGGGCTGTCTGTTGCTGCTCCGTCTGCATTTTTCAGTGGGGAAAACTCATCCTCCCTCACAACCTCAAACGCAACGAAGTTCCTTCCAAAGACAGACATATGCATATTTTAATTAGCTGTAGAGACACTGTGTTATGAGTTTATGTAATTTTATGTATAAAAAAACAACAGATGTAAATAGCTGAAGACACAATATAATAATCAACAATACCTTGAGAATGGAAAGACATCAAAAACAAATTTCTCCATCTTTATGCCATTGGGTTTGGTGGGTTTGACTTGATTGCCACATGTGTCCACAAAGGGAACTTTCTTGAGTGCGACATGTTGTTTCAGTTGGCTTTCAAATGTCCTGTAAGATGAAAAACATTACTCAAACAAGAGGAAATTTGTATTTGTAGAGGACTATTTTCAGCGATGGATTAAACTTTCAATAAAAAAACACAATATTTCGCCTATATACTTCATTAACTACCTCTCATCCTATAGTCTACAGTGTTTTTCACTCAAATCAGTCTGATTTCAGTCTTACTGTGACTCCCATACTGTGCTGTCAGAGGGATCCCACCAACACATATGACACTAAAGGCTCTTACTCTGCTACATCCTGCAGGAAAGCCCTGGTAAAGAAGTGATTGCAGATGTTTCCAGCACTGTACACCAACTCCCCTCCAGGTCCTCGGAGCTCAGCTGTCTCTGGTTTGATCTCGCTGTACTCCACTACCTGGGTGACGCCTCGCACCCTGCAAACCACACCCACTGGCTCAGCAGGGTACGCCTTCTCCACCACCTGGACACATGATAGAAATGAGAGGCCAGACAGAAACAAAAGTCACAATTTGGACTTTTTCTCAATCCAGATTTTTATTTTATTTCATTCCACCGTTGATTAAATTCTTCAAAAAGATGGCTTTTGTGTGCCATCCATCCGTTTTCGGTCGCTTATCCAAAGGCAACAGGCTAAGCATGCAAAGACATGACATCAATATTCTCATCTAGCTCTCAGAAAGAAAGCAAATAAGCAAATTATTGAGCTATTCCTTTCTATCTACTGTATGATATTACTCTACCTTGGCTCCGCAGTCAGCCCCTTTGCTCACACAGAACCCGATAAACACAGGGTCGGCCATTTTCACCAGGATGTTGTCTACACAGTACACATGCAGGTACTCCACTCCCCTCTTCTTCATGTCCTCCAGCACCTTGTTGTCCACCAACGCCTGGTAAAGACCACCGTTCCCATCTGGCAGAGAGTGGAGAGGCTTTGAAACATTACGGCTTATTACCTCAAACAATCCTGAACACAAATCAGTGGCAATAGGTGAGGGATTTTACTGCTATTTGTGTCTGGATCTTCTGTAGGAGCTGATGTATACATACCTGGAGCCATGGCTAGCTTCCCTTTCCCCTGCAGGATGACCTTTCCGTCAAATGTCACTGCTGGGATCATCCTTTGCTCAAACATAACAATGTTTGATGGCTCCAGACCAAAGTAATTGTTCTCCTTGAAGAACTTCTCCGTGGGAGCCAGAGTGAACTCACTGGTCATTATGTACCTGAAGAGTTGCAATAGTACAGATAGGTTTCAATTTAAATTAAAATTAAAGGAGAAAACTAGACTTCTGCACCTCCTCATGGCTCCGTTTACAGGCTTTAAATCTAAAATCTAGCCCGTGACGGAAGACTTTGACCAATCACAGGTCATTTAAGAGAGAGAGTGTTCCTATTGGCTGTGCTCCGGCTGGTGGGCGGTGCTTGGTATTTCCTCAAGAGATCTCAACATGGCTGCTGGGTCACAAACTTTCTCATTTCACAGCTAAACAGTACACTACAAGATGATTCTGGAAACATTTGAGGAGGCCTAGTTTAACTGTTTGATTGGAGTCATCACATAAGAGTAGTGGAGGAAGTTGCATCATATAATCTTACCATGCAACGGTGCATGTTGAGCCATACTTCCTGTCGGCCAGCTCCTGGATTTTGTGAATGCGCTCTGCCTGGATTTGATACAAGGTTTTGCCGCTTGGTAGCCCAACATTATACATCCCTTTGGGATACTGAACACCAAGACGGGTCCCCTGACCGCCGGCCAAGAGCAGGACCCCGACTCGATTCTCTGAGATTTGCAACAGCCCTGTCAAAATAGAGTGGTAATATGAGCAAGGCCTTTGACTTCACATACATAGCACACTACACCTTTTATGACATATTATACTATGACTTTCTTCACTACACACTGCAGCTTTAATCTGAAAAATAACTGGTAAATAGGCCTAATAAGATGTTGAGTAAAGGTGGAGTGGAGTAAAAAAGTACATTACAGTATTTTCCTCTGAAATGTAGTGAAGTAGAAGTATAAATTTAGCATAAAATGGAAATACCAACAAGTACAAGTACTGTACGTACAGTACTTGAGTAAATGCACTCTGTTACTTTCCACTAGTACAGTCAGTGACTGATACTGCAGCAGCTAAATATGTCACATCTATAGGTGCATGCATTAGTGATTATATTCACTTTTCTAGTACTCACAGGTTTACTGTTAACATTCACCTTCATTTTCCCACAGTGCCAGAGAGTCTTTGTCACTTTTCCTCACGCTGCCGATGGACTGTGGAGGAACTGGCTCTATGTGCTGGTCCAGGCTGGCAGACGGGGAGGCTGCAGCCCTCGCAGCCCCGTTACAGTGATCCTTCAGTCCCTTTAGATCCAGCTGAGACAGCTCTCGGAGGAAACTGTCTCTCTCCACCTCGCACAGCTCCGGCCAAAACTGCAGGACGTGAGACTGTCCTGCACTCTCCAAACTCTGCTCCAGCTGCTCCAAGGAAAGCATTCTGTGTCTCGGTAACAACGCAAACCGTGGACATTAAAGTACAGACATCCAACTTCCCTCTCTCCGGAGCAGCAGTACAGTCATAGGTTAGTTTGCAGTAACTGACTGAACTCGTGACTGTAGCTCTCGGTCCAAAACACGGTAAATAAATAGCAGGATATACTGCTGCGGTTCAGTGAAAGGCGTCTTTATGCTGCTTCAGGTCTACAGAAGCCCAAACATGGCTGAAATAGCTTTCTATAAAACCGACATGTGGACGACTTCCTCTCAGTCAATGGCCACGAGACCAGACCAGAGGTCCACGGGGAAGCTGTGCTGACAAGGCGATTCATCAGCTGACCTGTTGGATACCCGTCTGGTAGCCTATATTAAAATATATATATATATATATATATATATATATATATATATTAAATATATATAAATATATATATATAATAAATAAATACTATATATATATATATATAAATACTATATATATATATAAATACTATATATATATATATATATAAATACTATATATATATATATATAAATACTATATATATATAAATAAATACTATATATATATATAAATAAATACTATATATATATATATATATATATAAATACTATATATATATAAATACTATATATATATAGTATTTATTTATTATATTTTGTATTTATTATATATATACTATTTGATATATAATATATATATTTTTTTAAATTTTATATATACACACACACATGCACATTTATCTGACAGCTTTAGTTAGTTTCAGATTAAGATTGATTGATGATATTGATATAATAGTGAGGGGTCAGTTACACAGACACAGCAACTAACATAAAAACAGACTTTATTTTTTAAAACGTCTTTAATGAAATAAAAATGCTATCCAGCAAATGAATGATGACATTCATAATAACATTTCATAATAATGAGTCGAGTTTGAATAATTCCTTCAATTATTTCACAAAATGTTGGTTCATTTAAATAGTTCACACCATTTATTCATAAAATTGTTTGATTTAGTATTGATACTTTGAATGAGATGCTTCTATCACTCTAAAACCAACCGTTTCTTGCCTCAGGTTTTCACCAAGACCACAGATTACTCTAAAATCAAAGACACCTGAATATTAAACATTCAGCACAACCAATAGATCACAAATTCAGTCATGAATCCCTTTGCTGTAAAAATAAATACATAAATACATCAATAATAATAATAATAAACAGGAATTAAAGCAGAATACCTTAAAGTGCATCCAGTGTTCCACAGACTCCACCTCTTATAGTAATCAAGCACATGTATGTGAGAGAGGCACTCATGGGAATCTGTGTCTCATTTGACACAGGCATCAGTCAGTGCTGCCTCTGCTTGGATGTCCTGCCACGTGACTTAAAGCACTATTTACTGACATCGTACAAGAATGGAAGATGTCTTTAGCCGACAAGCCAGTGAAATTTTCCTTCGAGATCCAGCTAATAATATAATTGGACTTTTTCCTGATGGCTCATGTTAAACCTGTGGAAAGGGAAACTGTTTTAAAGGTGAACATATGATGACGGGAATTGAAGAGGAATGGAGGTGTATCCCAGAGAGGCATCTGTGAAGCTTCTGTACACAGTTTTAGGAGGGACACTAACCTCAAGACTTTATACCGTCATTACTGAAAAGATAAAAGCACTGATACCTGTCATGGACACTGACAGAACGTGCTCTGTCAGCTTAAGCTGTAACACTATTTATGGGATCAGATATTTCCTAGGTGACAACACTGCCTCAGTGAAACGTCATTGTTAAAGGTGCTAAATGCGCGAGTGGGAGCATATCTATTGCCTCCACACGGCTCTCAACATGGCGACAGCTGAGCAGGCGGCTCATAGCTAAAGGTGCAAACAGTGGAAACAACAGCAACAGTGCTGACAGAGCTAACAGTGTTAACCTGGAGGGGGGGGGACCAGAGGGGGGGTGCTACGCTTCTGCGACGATGCTGTTGGTCGGGACGGCGTTATCAGCTGTAACCGTGATTTGAGAGCAGTGCAGAGCGGCGGCCGTGAGCTAGCTAGGGAGCACGCAGGTAGACATTACTCCTCTATATCTTTATATAGACAATAGTATGCTGTGATATCATCGACTCAGGTAGACATTACTCCTCTATATCTTTATTTATTACACGGCTTTGTTGAATACTCGATTCTGATTGGCCAATCACAGCGTTCTACGGTCTGTTATTTCTTTATAGCAGACCGTTGCTATGTATAACAGACCGTTGTTATGTATAGCAGACCGTTGCTATGTGTAGCAGACCGTTGCTATGTATAGCAGACCGTTGCTATGTATAACAGACCATGTATAACAGACCGTTGCTATGTATAACGGACCGTTGCTATGGGCGCAGACCTAGTGTCGGACTCTGGCGGACCGTTTTTGTGTCAAATTATTGATTTCTAAAGTAAGTAGCTGTGTAATAAGCGGGATAATGTACAGCTAGCGGGTCATTGTTGTGAAAGAATCCCCAAACTGCTTCGCGTCATCGCCCTGTTGGGGTTTCTTTCACAACAATGACCGGCTCGCTGTACATTATCCCTTACATAGACAATAGTTGTTGATGATATATTAATGCTGTGATATCATAGACTCAGGTAGACATTACTCCTCTGTATATTTACACAGACAATAGTTGTTGATGATATAATCTGATATCATATAGAGAACCTTTACACACAAAGTAAAGTTTAATCACATCATCAGGAGACATCTTTGTTGTTTCCTGCTTGTGATCACATCTCGCTCCGTACAGCAACTGACCGAATGTCTTTAAAGCAGCGGATCTTGTGAAACCAAATGGAAATTCACGGTCTCGATGTAATCATTTGTGTGCATGAATTACTAACGCCTTATTACTTAACCTATATAGCTACTGTGTATTTTTCATTAAGCAGCCACCTTGTGGCTTTGTTTGGGCGGCGAGAGACTAAGAGACAGAGCTTGAAAGCCAAAGCGATATTAAATCGAGAGCATGAATTAGGTCCAGAGAGCTCGTGATCTGCCTCAGCAAAGCCCTTTAAGACAATGATTCTTCCTTTACACAGACCAGCAGGACCGCTCCTGCCACATCATAGTAAACTACTTCAATTAATTAAATGTAAACTCTTGTCTTCTTAATCCAGGTGTTGAAGCACTCCTGGATTGCTTTAAGACATATTTAAATAAGAGCAACTAACAGAAGTTGCTTCAGTCAAGCTTTCCTCCATCTTGAAAGTCTCCATCAGGCTCTCATTCCTCTTCATTCACATCATCTCATGTTTATCCTTTACACCCTGGAATTTCAATATGTTGAATGTCAGCTGCTTGTTTCTTAGAGCCCAAAGTAGTAAATCTTCAGCTCAAAAGAAAAGCAAAAATACCCCCTTTGGCCTCTTGACCTCCTCACTTTGACCGGACCCCCAGCGTGATCTTGAGGTGCTCGTAGACCACGTAGCTGATGCTGACAGATGGAATGACCTTCATGAAGTTGGGTGCCAGGCCTCGGTAGAGTCCCTTGGGCCCCTCGGTCCTAATGATGTGTCTGAACAGGGCCGTCATGCTCATTTGAGGGCCCCCTTCCAGGGTAGCTGAGGAACACAGAGGAAGACAGGCTCATCAGCACACACAAAGCTACTCGCTTGTTGACTTATATGAACATCATACACCATGCCCATTAAATGCTCCAATCTGGATTTTGAAGTCTCAATAAAATCATTTCACATTACAACTCTATAATTACTTTAGGAAGCGGTTGCCGGCACCACCTCCGTTGCTTACAAAGGACAGCGGCTGCTCTCGTCAACTTGCATGGATATTTACCACTGCGGTCTGAGTTAATGATGGAATTAATGTGACCATGGCAACCAGTCTGTGTTCCTGAAACTCATAATCACATCTTTATGTCCTTCTAATAGACAGCAGCTGTACAGTGCAGTAGAGTTCTGACCTTGTGCCTGCATTCGAGTCCTGACCAGGGCCAGTGGGTAGCTGGACAGCTGGCCACACGTGCTGGAAGTGGTGCAACAAGCCAGGAGCACGAACACTCCCGGATCAGCGCTGTCCGTGGCGTAGCGCTGCAGCCAGTAATTCTTCAGAGTCTGACAGAGGAGAGCAAAGGTGTCAGATCGAACTAAAAGAACAATAAACAAAAAGTTATCCCTCGACAACAAGCACACACCTCATAGACAGCCAGGTCGATGCCAGCGTAGGGGATGATGCCCAGCATGTTGGGGACATAGCCCTTGTAGAAAGCAGTCACACCCTCCTTCTGAAAGATATGTTTAGCACAATCCAAGATGCCCGAGAACTGGCCGGTCTTCCTCAGGGCTAACCTCGTCTTCAACACCTGAGAGGACAGAGAGTGATGTCAGGCCTTCTGACAGGTGAAGGAAACCACCACTTGGTTGTCCAAGAGTTGTAGAAAATCTTTCACACTTTACCAAACATAGACTAACATATATATATATATATATGCCGTGCATTATCTTTCATATTAAAATACTTTGTGTGTTATGAACCTCATTTACATAAATGACTTGCTCACACTTTGTGCATAACTGGAGGTCTGTGAGTCTGCGTGTGAAGATCTGATTTCCTCCAGATAAGAGGGCACAGTACAGTTTCACATGATGGGGTCAAAGCTAAAAGTTAAAATGGGCAGTCAGTCACAGGACGAAAAGAATCCACTCGGATATTTCTGCATACAAACATAATGAGTTTTACAGAATTGAATACAATCCTTTTTTAAGAGAGGTCTTGCTTGAAATTTTGATTTATGCTGTCTGTGTTCATTGGTCTCTCTCACCTCCATGGGGTAGATGCTGCTCTGAGCGATCGCTCCGGCTAGAGAGCCCGCCACCAGTCTCTCTGTGATGCCCAACGTCTCCTGGTTACTTCCCATTAATCGTTTAATCTGACAGACAGGATGTCTTTTGTTATGCAACAACACAAAAATGTGACTGAAATAAAAGGTTTATTGGAGTCAGAGCTGTATTGGTGCTTACCTGTTCGTAGGCCATGAACTTTATAGCAGTCTCAGGGGCAATTTTGATGACATTGATGCCGTTGCCTCGCCACAGTGACCTCACACCACCCTCTCGGATCATGTGGGCAAAGCCTCCAGTGATATGCATGCTGTTGCTCTTAGAAGCGTGAACCTGGGGAGGACAAACAGAACAGGACAAACAGTCAGCACGTATTCTTCTCTTTGTCTAGAATGAGTATATCTGTGAGAGTACTCCCTAACTCATCAGCTGTGTGTTGTGCATTACCTGCATGAGTACTTTGAGCCGGTCCAGCGGTGCTGTGCAGGTTCGAGACACAGAACCAGCTCCTCCTCCGGCCACTAGGTGTCGCCACCACATTCCTGTTTGCTTCTCTTCTGCTGTGAACTCATCAGGCACCAACAAACTCTCCCCAACATCAAAGATCTGAGGAGGAAGCAGAGGGTTTTCAGCCACTGATCCTCAGTAAACAGTTGTTTTAGATAGAGTTAATGACAGGAAATACCAAATCATCCGTGCTTTGAACAGAGAGGGAGAGTGTACCGTGGAGTGTTTCCAGTAGAGGATGATTTCAGGAATGTTGCCTGCTGGATGCAGGAGGTGGTAATCCCGCCACTCATTCCAGTCAATCGTCATTGTGCCGTTTTTATCCATACTGGGGATGCAAAAAAACCAGCGGATACAGACTGTTATAAATGCGACAGTTTTAGACAGTAAAAAGAACAATCCATCTGCTATCTGCATGCACGGATACTTCTCAACAATGGTTACACTTGTTCTCGTGGCTTCCTTTATGAGTTCATTCTGTTGTAGCAGGATGCTTTACTTGAGCACTCTGTGCCACCACTGATTCACCACATCATCACAACATTTCTTTGTTTTGCTAATGTGATATTTGTTGCATCTTTCATCTGAAATCACTGAATAAAATATCGAACTCAATTAGACAGACTGCAGTGGTGATCAGTTTAGCACTGGCTGAGCAAGCAGACTATAGAAGCTACTACTTACTACAAGATAGGGGCCCAGACATGACCCCTCCTTATTCTGAGACCAGCCAGAGAAAAGAGACACACAGACAGACAGACAGGTGGTTAGAGGAACAAGACAAGAATCACACTGAGCCATAACAACACGAGCCAGTTGATGCTGATAAATAGAACAACGAGAGATATTTGACATGAGTAGTGAGTGACAGGCACCATGGTTGAGCAGACTAAAGACCTTTTCAGACATGGAACATGGACCATTGCATGCTTCAAGGATCTGTTCATGTAATTATGTAAATGTGTCTTCTTTTTTAGTCAAACTGGACAGGGCAGTTTGGGAAAGAGCCACAATGCTTGCATGATATTTGGCAACTGATGTGTGAGAGGGACTGGTTGAAAAGTAAGGATATTAAGGAAGAATAGTGTTCTTCAATAAAAAGAGGGGAGACATCACAGATACACACACACAAACAGGGACTGAACAGGTTTGTGAATTCATTAAGTGTATTAGAGACTGTGGATCACAGCATCACTCTCACCTTTTGAGAATCTTCTCAGCCTGTTCCTCAGAGATCTTCACCCCCAGGTCGCGCAGAGACTGCATGATTTCTTGCGAGTCGATCCGGCCTACACCACAGAAATCAATTTGGTATTTATTAAAGCTTCAGTAGGCAACAATGTTTTTGGCATCATTGGGCAAAAATTCCCAAATAACCTCTCAGCATATTGTAATTCAAGTGTTCTGAGAGATAATTAAATTTAATTAAAAGTCACCAATTGTAACACGATTCCTTACCATCGTTCTTCTTGTCCAGACTCTTGAAGACCAGCCGGAGTTTCTTCTCGTGGTCTCTGAGATAATGAACAAACTCCTCAAAGTCTAACTGTCCGTCCAGGTCTTTGTCTCCTGCTTTCACTATTTTCTGTACGGAGAGAGGAGACAGGAGAAACCTTTGAGCGACTCAATTCTCAGCTCATTTTTGTATTCAAGTGACGTCAAGATGTTTCAGTAAGCATGATGCATTAGCTGCATACACAGTTACATTATCTGTAAAAGTTGAACTACTTCAACGCTGTTATTAAAGACAGTCGTATAGCTTTGTGGACAGAGTGATGGACAAACAGTACGTCAGAGCTTCCACCGTCTCCTGCCATCTGTGCACTGTTGACTCAGCCTGCAGTTTAGACCACTTTACAGCCATCACACATATCAGGTTATTAGTAATCTCAGACAGTCCCTGGCACTTTCTGCCAATACAGCCTGCCAAGCCAACTGGAAGGAGTTCTACGAGGAATTAGAGTTAGCTGGAGCATGAATATACACTTACCGGCAGGAAATGGCAACCTAAGGGAAGGAATAGCTAGTGTGCAGGCCAGAGAGGAGTCTATCTATATGTTTGTGTCTCACAGAAAGCGTCTGAGCAGTACTTTGCCAAATGATTTGCTCTGCTAACAAGGAGGCAAAACTGACAGAGCATGCAAAAAAAAATCAACCATGTGCACCACTAGACTCACTGGATGGAGACCAGTCCATAGGCCACAGTTTGAGGAACCATTTCACTGAAAAACAACTACCTAAAGGTATAGCAGCAAAAATAATCCAAGGCACACTGTAGTGTTTGAACAAAATTAAAATGCCTTTATTTTACATGGCAATAATTGTTTAAAATGACCAACGCGTTGTGACCAACATAGGTCTTCATCGGGGGTGCATCCAAAGCTGCTTAACTGCATCCACGTTTCCCTCACTTGCGTCTTTTCCTTGCGTCTAAGTCCCTCAAACCTGGGATGCATGGAGAGACGCAAGGAAACCACGCGGGGACAGAGGAAACGAGGAAATATGTTTTTAGAGAAATGTGACGTCACGTGGAGCGACATCCGTCTCTGATGACAGCAGCAGCTGAACACAGTTGGATCAGCTGTCAGTCAGCTTTAACAGCTGTAGAGACTTCTGATGGAGTTTGTGTCTGAACTGTACTAATAGTAATAAAGATACACAGTTATCACCGACTGTTTAACAAACACCTGCACATGGATAACCTCCTCGGGAGGTGGTCCGAGTACGGTTCGCTTAACCTGTGCATTGTGAAAAAATCGTGCTCCATGTTCGCTTTGCCATTTCCCTTTGTATTTTAGCCCTCCAGGCTTGCTGTTAGGGATGGCTTGTTTGATCGTTATTGGCCAATATTAAAAATATGCAATTGGGAGATTTGCATTAATGGTTTCTAGTCACCAATCCAAGCCACCTGCTTTATCCTACCTGTTGAAGATCCGTAGTTGGTGCCATCATGATTAATACTGTGCTCTTCTTTGGAGTAACATTACTCGTGCTGATTTTGTTATTGTCAGAGGAGTGTGCAGTCTTTTCCTGGAGACCAGCTTGCAGGTCTCTGCAGTTCCCAGCAGCCTCTGTCTCTTCCTCTCCTGGAGTTTCAGCAGGCTTACACTGCGTCTTGCTAAAAAGACTCCGGCACAGGAAAGTCAGCATGCCCTGCATCTTCCTCAACACTGGGGCTTAACGGTGTCTTTGTACTCAAACACAAAAACGAAACTTAACTGTCTGTTGGCTGAAAGCAAAGAGTTGAACTAGCAGAACAAGTGTAGAACGGTCAGCTGAGGACTGTAGAGAGGGCTCCTCCACTTTCTTCCAATTCACTGCTCCAGCTCAGGGTCTCATCTTCTTGCTGGATCTTTTTCTCATTAACATCAGTCAGTGAACAGACGTCCAGGCTCAGGTCCAGCAAGATAGAAACTAAATGCGAGATCTAACTCTTGCCATATCACATATAACTATAACTGATGCATGATTAGTTCTCCATTTATCAAACCTAGAATTTCACACTCTTAAGTTCCTCGTGTCAGAATTATTAAATGATGGCAGCAGACGGTCAGGATTTGCCACTTTGCCGGCTTCAGTATCAGCAGCCAGAGATATGCAGCAAAGACAGCCTCCAGAAACCTGCATCCTCACTGCAGCTGAGCCTGACCAATCACAGCAGCCCATACTAGGAGGTTCCAACGTCGAGCTATGGAACAAGCCCCTCAGCCAATGGAGGACAGGATAGCAACATGGAAATTAATTTATGCCTTCAATCATCAGCCGGAGTAGAAGGAGGGGGAAGGGTGACGAGCAGGGTTTCCCCTCAATCGCACCTCCCCCACAGCAGAAAATCTGCTGAGTGATGCCTCCTCCCTCCTTCATTATCCTCCTGAGTCACGGCCAGCACCCCGTCAGCATCCAGCAGGCGATCCACCCAACAACCGAGCTCCACTGCGCCGCATTTTAATTCTCAACACATACTGGGTTCCTCCGGCTGTACAGTCTTCATAAAATGCTCAGGACTTCAAGCTGCTTTCCGCAGACATGTTTCACTGACTGCACTGCTTGCAGAGTACATTGATCCCAGTGTTATTGATTATTGACAGAAAGAGGAGCTCTCTTAATTATAGGATGTCCACCATAAAACCTGCACGTCCCTACTCCCAAATACTGTAACAAGTCTCTCCCCACCACCATGAGGGATTTTCACATTTCAGAAATGAAAGTCTCTACTTATCAAATAAGGCTGGGATAATTCCTGTTTCTCTTATTATCCTCCTATAATCCTATGAAAAGACCAAAACCAACAATGTGTTAGTCCATCTGTCAAGACTTTCTGTCTTCCCATCCCTGTCTGTGGCTCTCAGCCATGGATGTATAAAGAGAACTGGATACAGCGTTGGAGACGGGACCCCGTTCATTCCTATGAAAGTTGCTCAGTGGCGCATGATGCCAAAATGGCTCGACTTCCGAGTGGAAAAGTTCCCGGGTCTTCCGGCGATCTCTGATCCTGTCAGAGATGCTGGGGGCTTTGTGAGGATGCTTGAAGACGAGGCTTTTTGTTTTTTCCTGACATTGTTCCACAAGATCGTGCCACAGGTGGACATGCTTTTCAACCAGCTGCAGAAGAGGAACACCGACCCTGTCTTCATCAGAGCACTGGTCCAGAGGTTCACAGACATAAATAACTCCCATTTATTTACTATTTGCTGATAACGTTTTTGTTAGAAAGATGAATTGCTCACTTCCAACAGTCTGCAAAAGCCTCAATGTGCCTTGTCATCAAAGTGAATAATTATCATAGAGCACATCACAATTATATTTATTTGTTAGAAGTTTTGCTGGAGTTTACCATCTCTACACCTCTGAGCACTTGAGTCCCATGTTTATGTACATGCAAGTGTCTGATTAGCTTCAGAACTTAACAGCAGTACTACTACTACTACTACTAGTACTACTCACCTGTGCCGTTTTACTAACATGTGTACTACTTACCTGTGCCGTTTTTACTAATATGTTTGCACTATGGAACTGTGATGCTGGAAACTTGACTTTCCCTCGGGATCAATAAAGTTACTATCTATCTATCTACCTATCAATATTCCTAATTACACATCATGTTTACTTAACCTGATCTTTACCTCACTATTGGTTTACCAAACAAAGCAAGGTCAATAGGGGCAACATTTCTATTCCATGTTATATTACATTATTATTGTATTACATGTTTATTATTGTATTATAGTACATGCAGTGGGTGGAAGAAGTACCCAGATCTTGTACTTCAGTAAAAGAAAAAAAAAATACACAATAACAGAACACCTACATACAATTAATCTGAAATATGTCCACTTACCATGAGCTCATGTTCAGTGCGGTGCACCCCTAATTTCTTCAGCCCTATTGTCAGGTCGTTGACACAAATGCCTCCATCACCGTTCACGTCCAGGACTTGGAACAACACTTTCAGTCTGTGCTCCTGCTCAGGTCCTCCACATATGTCACACAGATGACCAGGGTCCGAGTTGGGGCTGGGGGGGACCGGTTTAGATGGGGGAGCTGAGGGGTCTCCGGTGTGCCCGCCTCCGGGGTCCACACCTGGGTGAGTCTCCCCGGATCGGCACTGGCAGAATACATCACTTAGCAACGGGGGTATCAACGAGCCCTGCTGGTGCATCATGGGTGGCCGCTATTCGCCTCCTGAATAGCTCCTTCCGGCACCGAAAGGAAAAGCTACCAGATGCCGGTTAGCTCCCAAAAACCCGACTTTTTCACCACCAACACTTATACACCAACAGTTTACACGGAGCTCGTGTGTCACACATTCACGAAAAAATAAGTTTCACGTTATAAAAACCGCTATGAATGAGATGTTTGTTCCGTTATTCGCTCCGTAACTTGCCGATTTAGAAGAGAAACGAAACGCCGGCTCCGGGAAGCCGCGACGAAGGGGATGATCCCGCCTTACTCTGTTTCTGATTGGCTAGTACTTGTTGCGTTCGTTGGTTTTTAATTGGTTAGATTTAGGCATGCTGAGTGAGCTACAGAGCCTAAGTCCCGCCCTTTCCGGTGGACCCCATGGGACCTTATATTGGAGAAAAAAAATATGTACAGTAGTCAATGGCAAGAGACAATTATTTTTTGATTCAAGATGTTTATTGTCACGCCGGTTATACAGGTACAATCGTGTGAAATACTTTTTGCTGGGAAGCTCCATTAAGAAAAGAAACAGTAGGATAAGTAGCAAAGAATAACATAATAAAATAAAGTAGAAGTAAAATAAAAATAATAGTGTATTTACAATAATATACAGTATAATAATAATAATAATAAAAAAGGAAATATTGGTGTATGCTAAATATATACAAGTGATCCCATTTGAATTGCGCCATGAATCACACATATTTTATATTTTGCATGAATGAACGAATGATTTGAAACTTTTATTGGTTGAGTTTTCTTTCTCAACTAACATTTTTTTTTTTTTAATTAAAAACTGAAATGTAGAAATGCCTTAAGATTGTGTAAATAGATGGTAATGTAGGCCTATAATGCAAGCACGTTAATATTATTCGTCATGATTAGCCTACCCCAGGAACCGCTCATTGAGCACGCTACACACTAGAATGTAGTGATGGTAAATAAGCCTATATACTTGAACATCCACAAATTTGTTTATATTTCAAAGCATGTCTATGCGAAATGTTGAATTAATTAATCTGTATGTATGCTTTATTTTATTAATTTTGTGTTTGCACGTTTTTTAAATTTATTTATTTTTTTTTTATTTAGTTTTTTATTTTTATTTTTATTTAGTTTTTTATCTTACTACCCAATTTTGCTCTATGTTAAATATCTGTGAATACTGTTCCTTTTCTTAAATAAAAATACTATATAAAAAAAAAAAAAACACAAAGAATACAATAAATGGCACATGTAGAGTGCATCTTTCTCTCTTCTTATACATTTTTTTTTTATATATCCATTTTTTTTAATTGTTTTTAATGTGTTTACTCATGTTCATTTTCTAGGCTACTGCTGCTTGTAGGTTTAATTGCTATTTTCTGCAAAGCCTGTTGTTATTGAAATGAAAAAATAAAGAGGAAAAAAGCAACTCATATTCACTTACTACAACTGTAATATCAAATGACATAACGGTGAGAATTTGTGTTAGGCTTTTGAATGACAGCTTTGTATTTGGCTCGTCGGGTATATTGGCGTTTGATTAAGCCAATAGGCACAGAGAATAAAGCATGACCTCGAGGTGTCCGACCAATGGGGTGTCAGTGGGCGGGGCTAACACGCCCAGCTAACGTAAGCGTTGTTAGTAGGAAGAAGAAGCCGATTCTGGAAGCCATTACGTTGCGCACATCAATTGAGTAAATCCTACTATTTTTGCGTACAATTACGCACAATTACCTCCACGAAAGAGGAATTTCTGCAATTATGGCATCGATCGCGAAAAAGAGAAAAATGAATTTCTCGGAGAGAGAGGTGGAAATTATTGTGGAAGAAATAGAGAAACAAAAGCACACACTGGTTAACCACTTCAATGCTGGAGTCACCCACATGGCGAAGAATAACGCGTGGGTGGACATCCTGAAGAAGGTAAACGCTGTCACCACCTGTCCCAGAGAGTTGCCCGAGGTGAAGAAGAAGTGGTCTGACATGAAGACGGAGGTCCGGAGGAAAGTGGCCCAGGCTCGGGCTGCTATAGAGGGAACCTCCGCTGACTGCACTCCAGTTCCCGTCATCCTCACCGCTATGCAGCAGCGGATCTGTAACCTCCTGGGGGAAGCCACCATCATCAGCTTACCTGCAGGAGACTCGGATGCTGAGATAACTTTACCTGTCACAGTGACCACCGCCACCACCGTCACACTAGCAGAGAGTAAGTTAAAGTTTTCACTCTGAGCAACATGCAGTTACAGTATTATAACGCTGCTGTAACAAAGCAAGAAAAAGTTCATGTGATTCCCTCTGATGAGAAACGATAAGACATCCAGGATGGGTGCTGGATCACAGACAGAACTAGAAAATGCATTTCCTGCTGAATATGCGTGTGAATGCTGACAGCTGAAATGAATTGCAAAGCATTGCTGAAAATGCCTAAAAATGTTAAAGCTCCAATGCATTGCTGAAAAACATAGAAGTTGAAATGTAAAACTGTCACTGAGTTGGAAGCTGAAATGCATTACCTAAAGAAGCTAAGAGCTGAAATACATTGCTAGAAAAGCTGGAAGCTAAACTGTAATATTGTCAAAAGTGGTAAATTTGAAGTGAAATTTCCTGAATAGACAGACAGAAGAAATGCTCTATATGAGTATTTGGGTGGAATAAACCTTTAAAACTATAAGTCGTTAGACAGAAAGTAGTTATTGGGTGGAATAAAACTACTACTAACGTTAGATCCTCCTGTTACAAGGAGCTCCAAGCTGTTCCTCAGACAGTCGTGGATTCATCTTCAGAGCTCAGTGAAAAATGTTACTCAGAAAGTGAAATGAGAAGCCGAGACACACTGCATGTGCAGAACTGAAGATGTGTTATGGAAGATTAAATTCTATTGAAAACTAGAAAATGCATTTCCTGCTGAATATGCGTGTGAATGCTGACAGCTGAAATTAATCCCAAAGCATTGCTGAAAATGCAGAAATGTGAAATGCCTAAATATGTTAAAGCTCAAATGCATTGCTGAAAAACCTAGAAGTTGAAATGTAAAACTGTCAGAGTTGGAAGCTGAAATGCATTACCTAAAGAAGCTAAGAGCTGAAATACATTGCTAGAAAAGCTGGAAGCTAAACTGTAATACTGTCAAAAGTGGTAAATATGAAGTGAGTTTCCTGAATAGACGGAAAGAAGAAATGCTCTATATGAGTATTTGGGTGGAATAAACGTTTAAAACTATAAGTCGTTAGACAGAAAGTCGTATTTGGGTGGATTAAACCTTTTAAAACTATAAGTCGTTAGACAGAAAGTCGTATTTGGGTGGAATAAACCTTTAAAACTACTACTAACGTTAGATCCTCCTGTTACAAGGAGCTCCAAGCTGTTCCTCAGACAGTCGTGGATTCACCTTCAGAGCTCAGTGAAAAATGTTACTCAGAAGTGAACTGAGAAGCCGAGACACACTGCATGTGCAGAACTGAAGATGTGTTATGGAAGATTAAATTCAATTGAAAACTAGAAAATGCATTTCATGCTGAAAATGCGTGTGAATGCTGACAGTTGAAATTAATTGCAAAGCATTGCTGAAATTGCAGAAATGTGAAATGACTTGTCTAAAAAAGCTCAAATGCATTGCACTGCACTGCTGAAAAACCTAGAAGTAGAAATGTAAAAACTGGCAGAGTTGGAACTGAAATGCATTTACCCAAAGAAGCTAAGAGCTGATTGTTTATTTTTGTTGTGTTTACAGCATCATATTCTGTCTGTATTTTTTAGCTCTTCCAGCCGGCTCAGGTACAGTCTGTGATGAAGCAAAGCCACTGAATGGTAAGTTGTTGTTTTTTTTCTGCTGCAATATCCCTTTATACCTGCATGAATTATATACCTGACTCATGCAGACCAGTCAGTGTATTTCTTGGTTGAAAGGACGCATCTTTCCACACTAGTAAGGTCTTCATGCACTGACGTGATAATTAATTAAGATTTCTAATCATCATCATAAACTGTGATAGCAGATACCCGAGGCATATATGTTTATAAAGACAAAGCCAGCTACCCAGCTCTCACTTTTGTGATCTTCTCATTTCATCCTCAGCAAGAAAGCAAATTTCCAGAGTTCCCAAAATGTTGAACTACTCCTTTAACTGGTGGAGTTTGGGGTTTGAATGGAAACTTGCAGACTCTTCAGCTAAAGTAACTCCTAACTAAAAAAAATGTTTCTTCTGTTCTGTTTCCAGCGGAAACAACGTACCACACCCTGGAGGATGGAGGCGTGGTGGAGTACTGCACCACCACTGTCAGCGACTCCGCTCCCACTGTGGTGGCGGCCGTTGAGGCTCCAGTGGAGATGCTGGCCTCGTCCTCAGCTTCCCCGCCTCCGCCTCAGGGTCAGGCCAAACCTCAGGAGCTGAAGAGCCGCATCGCCCTCAACTCAGCCCGCCTGCTGCAGGAGCAGCGAGTCACCAACGTCCACATCCGACAGATCGCCCAACACCTGGAGGGCCAAAACGAGCTTCTGCACATGATGCGGCGCTCCCAGGAGGCTCAGGCGTTCGCCCAGGAAAGACAGGCCCAGGCCCTGGAAGGTACCCAGGCTGCCCTGCTAGCGTTAGTGCAGATGCTCAGGCCAGCTCTCAAAGACCTGCGCAAATTCCTGCAGAGTGGGAACGAGGTCGCAAACGTCAGCAGCTCAACAGCAGGAGCGACAGCTGACGGCGGTTCAGGAACAGGGGAGCAGAGCAGGCCCAAAACACCTCCGCCTCCTCCACAGCAAGCCGAGGAGGCACAATAGACACTGTGTGTGTGTGTGTGTGTGTGTGTGAGAGTGCGCGTGTGTGTGTGTGTGTGTGTGTGTGTGTGTGTGTGTGTGTGGGCGTGTGGGTGTGGCACGGCCTCCTGGTCTGCATTGTACATAGAGGAGTCCATGAACACAGACTTCAGAGAACAATGAAAAGCTTGTCAGAGGTTGCCTCGGGGGGGGGGGCATGTACAGAGTTTTACTTATGTTTTATGATTCAGAAAAACAGTCACCAAAGCAGTGAAAAGGTTATGTTGAACATTATTTTATACTTTTTACCATCTGTCATTAATTACCAGTGAGTTTATGTTATTTAATACATTGGATTTGATATTGAAATTAGGTTTTTAATGCAAAGAAGCCGACAGTAATCAGCCTGATGTGGGCTGAATATTTAGTTTGTAGTTTCTTCAAGTCATCCTGCAGCTTACACTGAATGGAGAATAATGAGTCTTGTTAAGGGATGCACTGATCCAACTTTTTCAGTCGTGATACTGATAGCTTTGGTTATCGGCCGATACCGAGTACCGATCCGATACCAGTGTTTATTTAATAAGCTGTATGCCTCACTCTGTGGGAGTGACTGGTCTCATTATTTTATGTGTAAGGCAACATCAGGCCTGACTTAAACATCGCTTTCCTAACTTTGTAAAACAAAATGTGACCAATAAATACATAGATATAAATGTATTTAATTGTTCTTTATTATTAAATTAATAAATCATACACCAGCAACTTGGTAAGAAATCTTCAAAATCATCAGGAATTACAATTCAAGTGTAAACCTTTTTAATGCAACAATAAATTGGTCAAAACCTAAACAGGAATAAAAATTCCAGTATATAATGTATAAAGTGTATAAACATAGAATTTAATTTAATAGATCGGCCCCATTGTCACAGATATCTGATCCAGCTATTTGAATCAGTATCGGCCCGATATCCGATCCGGTATCGGTGCATCCCTAGTCTTGTTTTTAAGACCAGATTCAGTTAATATGTCTTCAGACCTGAATAAAATTTGAAGAAAAATCATCAGCCTGTGTGCAGGGTGCAACACTATTAATCATCCAGAAGATGTCAGTCTGTGTAAGCAAGTTTCATCACTGGTGGAGCAGCAGTGTAGTTTTAAGGCATCTATAAATTGGGATGAAATCTGTGTGTTATGCAAAATTATTTGTCTTTAATTTGGAATATCAGTCATATAGGCTACGGTATAGGCTTCTGCCTACAACAAGCTAAAGACATTCCTGTTACGTACCATGTTACCATTAGTTTAAACCATTAGTTTAGAAATCATGGTTAAAAACAGTCGTGTTCAATTTACATGTAAATAAATGTTTTTGAGCTTTACTGCTGGCAGGTGAGAAACAAGTGAGAATAACCTCTTGGATGTTAAGTGGTGTCCTGAGTCTACGGCCACATGAACAGTAAGTAATAAATATTAAAAAGAAAATAACTATAAAGGATCTTCAAATTGGTGAAAGCTAATCAGTAAATCTACTGGCTTCCAGAGCATCAGCTGAAGAGAACTCTTTAACCCTCTGAGACCAACAATAGACCAGTTTTTGTCTTTTTTTAGGGGGGTACAGGGGGTCTTTAAGGGGAGATAGCAGGTCAGCAGTAGATGTCACATAGAAGTGGTGTACATCATCCGAAAGCTGGGAACCTGAAGATTAATTTGAGATGCTGCTCAGCACTGTTTCAAGTTGTTCTAATCATAAATCTGTAAAAAACATTAATTAATTAATTAAATATTTAAAATTAATTGTGAAAGTGTATAAGTGTTTAGAACATTATGATAGAAGTATATGATGTCCATCCCCGTGCTCTATCATGTCTCAAGAGTTGTTGCAGCGATTTTTGGGTTGATACCATTTGTTACACAGATTTGGTGCTAAATTTAACCTTTTTTTTACCACTTGAGAATTAATAAAAATGATCAATAATCCCTCCAAAATACCGCATTAAGACACCAAGACCTCGAGGAACACCATAGAAAAAGCCATGCTGTGATTTGGTATCAAAAACTTTTGACATTTTGAGATTTCTGCAAGAATTGCATTTTTCGGCACTTCTGTCCTGGAAACTGCTCAGAAACCCCCTTATTGTCGATCTACCTAGGAAAGCCATCCAGCCTCTGAATGCTCTAGATCTATAGTTTGTGGCTGTAAAGTTTCATGAGGCTGTGATTATCCTAGAGGTCACCACAGGTCATTTTATACAGTGAGGTCAAGTTACAAAAAATGGTCTCACTACAATGAAATGGCTACTATGGGAACTAACATCATCACACATGAATACAGTTGAGCTCATTGGATCCACAAGAGTCTCAGCTTTACAGTGATACCCAATTTATGTAATTCCAAGACTGTTTATGACCCCAGTATGCAGAAATATTCAAACACACCATTTTAGAATAGGCGAAAATAACACATTTATATTGCATGAAAAAAACTGCATATGATTATCATAAAGTGGGCATGTCTGTAAAGGAGAGACTCTAGGGTACCCATAGAACCTATTTTCATCCAAATATCTTGAGGTCAGAGGTCAAGAGACCCCTTTGAAAATGGCCATATCAGTTTTTCCTCGCTAAAGTTTAGCCCAACTTTGGAGCGACACATTCCTTAGGTTTTCTAGTTTCATGTGATATCTGTACCTGAACCTACTAGAGCCTCTGAAAGACCATAAAGTCAGTGATTACACCATATGCATATACATTACATAGGCTATATGACATTTCCAATTATGCACAGTGTGCAAGTGTTAGATTTCCATAAGGGTGATTCTCTTCCTTACACACCTCTGCTCAGACTTTGTGGACGGTCCCTAACTGGTGAGATGAGACGTTCAGGGAGCCGCTCTGACTGACTGACTGCTGTTGAACTCGGAGAGGGAAAAAAGTTGGTGAAGATTTCAGGTGAAGATGCACTGAAACCGAGAAAACTGCCAACAAACCCAGAGTCCAGTTCTATGCAGCGGTGGGCGACACAGCTGTACCGTCACCAGACCGACGGGAACGGTAAGATTTGCTGAAGTTTATATACGAAAGTGTGTTGTAGTAGAGCCGCCGAGTGGTTTCAGTGTTTGCGTGGCAGCTTTATGCACTGGGACAGTCTGTTAAAACATGCGATTTTTAGGGAAAGTGTCTAAAACTATTTGAAAACGAATTAATGAAAGAGTAGGGGAGGTGTTGTCTGCAATGTGGGATTGAGAAACTCTAGCCTAATACAACCACATGATTTCCACAGCTGTCATTGCTGCAAAACTATACAGTTGCAAATGAAACCAAGTTGTTGTCGCTATAACTTTAAGTGTGTTTTTCTTTCAATTCCAGGTCTGAACAATTCTTCAGAGATGACTGACCTTGAAGCAAAGAAGGGTTTTCAGCCCCCACTTTAAAGCCACATATCTATATTTTTTTTTTTCTTTTTTTTTTTTCTGTTTTCATTCATTGGGGTTTTCATTGCCGGGAACAATGTCTTTTTTGATAAAGAAGAAGAAGTTCAAGTTTCAAGTGCACTTTACATTGGAGGAGCTCACAGCGGTGCCTGTCGTCAATGGGGTGCTTTTCTGCAAGATCCGGCTGATTGATGGGGGGGACTTTGCCATTTTGTCATCCAGGTATTTAGAACAACTTCCTACTAAAACCTCTATTGCATGCATTCACTCACCTGAGTTTTCCTCCACAGATGTTAACCCCCTGAGACCCGCTGACTTTACTGTCTTTCAGAGGCTCTAGTAGGTTCAGTTTTAGGGCTGTGAAACTAGAAAAACTAAGGAATCCATTGGTACCTACCATGTCGGGACTGGAATGGCCATTTTCTAAGGGGTACCTTGACCTCAGACCCCAAGATATGTGAATGAAAATGGGTTCTATGGGTACCCACGAGTCTCCCCTTTACAGACATGCCCACTTTATGATAATCAACCAACCCTAATACACATCAGTTAATATTTGCGATACTTTTGGATGAAAACTCGACTTTGTGTTTGTCGTTTTCATCCCTTTGCGTCATCTCACCACGCTTACATTCATTTATGTGGCTCTGTCACAGGAAGCTGACCACTCTTAATCCTGCCACATTTCTGTCGTCAACTTCCTTTCTGTGTAATTACCATATTTTTTTTCAATCAGCCAACAATATGTACTGAAATTAAACAGCATATATTGGTCACTAATATATGACGGCCCCTTGGAGGCTGTGGCCAACTATAAAGAAGAGTTTCATTGTGAGAGAAAGTGTTGCTTGTACCTACTTGCTGTACAACGGTGTGCTTGTGAGTGTAGGCAGGTTGGGCTGTAAAGAAAAGAAGTGGCAGAACCTGTCTGGCCATTTTCTGCCTCTCCCAGGCAGCCGGCAGCCTCTAGGCGTGTTGTTCTCAGAGCTGTAAACTTCAGGTCAGCGTTCAGATAAGCAGAGTGGGAAATGTTCCCCTGATAAAGTTAATGCGGGAAAAGAATGTGTGAAGATACTGACTTCAGCTCTTATGACTGATTGCATAAAAAGAAAGAGAAATAAAACACTGTAGAAGTGTTGGGATCAACGAGGCCAGTAAGCTTTTCTCTTTTGGCTGCACCCTGACAGACTGTGGTGTGGTGCTGCCCCGGAAGAAAGTTTTGAACATTTTAAAGTTAAATGCATCAATCTGGAGCACTTTGAGAGCAAAATTACGAGGCTAGATCCCCACAGGGAGAGAGGGCGCACTGCACAGCGAGAGCTCCACGGCCCCCGGGCAGCGGCGAGGTGTGCTGTAAAACTCACGGTCCGGCCTTTCCAAGCAGACCTTCTGTGTGACATCTACTGTTGACCTGCTATCTCCCCCTAAAGACCCCCTGTACCCTTCTAAAAAGACTAAAACAGGTCTATTGTGGGTCTCAGAGGGTTGAACTTGCAGAGTGTGTATGTGTTCGTGCATACACATAAGGAAATAATCATGATCATAATAAAAATTGTCAGAGGGGTTAACCGTGCTGCTGTGCAGATTTTCATGTCGTTTGCATTGCGTTTCCTACAATCTGACATCACATTCCAAAGAACAAGCGTGTGGGATGATCTGTTATCAGCAGAGCAGCAGTCTGCACATGTGTGTGTTGTGTAACTGAAGTGCTGATCGTGTGGAGAGCTGGACGATTCTCATTTCAAGTTTCCTCTGACATGAGCCGGGCAGGGACAGATAACATCAGCGTTCACCAGCCAAGTCGGGACAAGCCAAGCACGCTGATGGCCTCTGTGAGTGTTGTGAGAATGAAGTGTAGAGCAGTCAGTACTTTGGTTTCAGCTCCCTGATAGCAGTGCTGTTGTCTCAGCTGTTATAGCTTTTACCTTTGCTCTTTATTCACTAGTAAAGTGAGAAAAGCCTGTTTATAGACTGAGGGAGGGGGACACACTGGATCAATCCCATGAGAGCTCATTTCCCCCCGTGGACGTCGTCACCGTGACGTCACCCACTGGTTTGAGGACTGCCGCTTTGAAGCCTCGAGTTGGGCTAAATTTTGACGAGGAAAAACTAGCATGGCCATTTTCAAAGGGGTCCCTTGACCTCTGACCTCAAGATATGTGAATGAAAATGGGTTCTATGGGTACCCACGAGTCTCCCCTTTACAGACATGCCCACTTTATGGTAATCACATGCAGTTTTTATCATGCAGAATAATTGTGTTATTTTGGCCTAAAATGGTGTGTTTGAATATTTCTGCATACTGGGGAACCCTAAACAGTCTTGGAGTTACATAAATCGGGTATCACTGTAAAGCTGAGACTCTTGTGGATCCAATGAGCCCAATTGTATTCATTTGTGATGATGTTAGTCCCCAGAGTAGCCATTTGATTGAATTGTAATTCCAAGACTGTTTAGGGACCCCAGTATCATTTTAGAATAGACAAAAATTACACATTTATACTGCATGAAAAAAACTACATGGTTTTTGCCCAAAACTGCATGTGATTATCATAAAGTGGGCACGTCTGTAATGGGGAGACTCGTGGGTACCCATAGAACCCATTTTCCTTCACATATCTTGAGTTCAGAGGTCAAGGGACCCCTTTGAAAATGGCCATGCCAGTTTTTCCTCGCTAAAATTTAGCCTAACTTTGGAGCGTTATTTAGCCTCCTTCTCGACATGGTAGCAATGGATTCCTTAGGTTTTCTAGTTTCATATCTGTGTCTTCTCTCTAGCCCTAAAACTGAACCTACTAGAGCCTCTGAAAGACAGTAAAGTCAGTCGGGATCGCCTGGTCCAGGGGGCCTGGAGCTCGACAGTCTAGAACATGACAGGGATTATAGCGTTTTATTGTGTCAGAGGTGTTGTCAAGCTATGTGCTCACACCCATATGTAGTTTTACTAGTCTAAGCTGTATGGTTTGTTAAATATTTGTCTCCTAGACAGTCTAACCTGATCAGTGTGTGTGTGTGTGTGTGTGTGTGTGTGTGTGTGTGTGTGTGTGTGTGTGTGTGTGTGTGTGTGTGTGTGCAGGGAGGAGGTGCGGCAGAACTGTGTTCGATGGAGGAAGAAGTTCTCTTTCGTGTGTAAAGTGAGCGCTAATCCCATCACTGGAGTGTTGGACCCCTGCATCTGCAGGGTCTCTGTACGTAAGGTAAACTACAATTCCCAGCAGCCACCTCTCTTTGCTTCTCTGTGTAAAGGCAATACCATTTCACCCCCACACTGCCCAGTAATATAGGAATGGTTATGAAAATAATTGGTTTGTCCCACAGCACCTGTCCCAGGTTCCATATTAGTTCCCTATGAAGTGATGTGACGTGTTTATGGATATGACTGTAGAGATGGTATGATGATAGTTTTTCTCTCTATCTCTGCAGGAGCTCAAAGGAGGAAAGACCTTTTCAAAGGTAAGGTTATTTTCTGATGATGTGATTAGCACTAAAATACATAAAGATATCGAAACTCATCTTTAATCCAGTTTAGCTATAACGTGTTTGACCTGTGAACTCACCTCAGGCTCATAAAGTTGATGGTAAAAGCCGTGTTAAATACCAACCATGTCAACATCACAGGGCTTTGTTACAGGGTCATGTGACAGTGTACAGTCAGAGGGTAATGACTGTGTGAAGTGACCACACTGTGCTTACTACAGCACAAGTGTGTGTGTGATTGAGCTACATAAGGGAACATAAAGTTTAGTTTATATTGTCATGTCACACGCTGATTATAGGGATCATTTTATCTTTCCAGGTTAACTACTAGGGTCAGCCTAGCTGAGGAATGTGTGTACAGTGTGTTTGTCACAGGACTTTGGTACTGTCTACCTGCACTGTCGATAATATTTTTCTTTAAGAAAAAGAACATTATTCACAGATATTTAAAACAAAGCACGTTCACTTTCTCCCACCCCCCCACTACCTAGACAAAATAAGGTATAATACCATATATACAAAGGGAATGATGGTTCAAAATTAAGTAGTAAGATAAATAATAAGTATAAATAAATAAAAAAAATTATCCATAAGGAAATATCCACCGCAAAGTCCATGGCAATCTGGCCGGTGGTTGTCCAACTTTCTCTGGAGTCTGGGGCAAAAGGACAGAGCAAACCTTGCGGGTCAAAAACAATCAAGTTAAGAAAAAAACTAGTTGAAGAGAAGTTTGTTTTGAACCCGTCAGGAGTGGTCTTACTTGTTCCGGGACAACTTAAAATTTTCAGCATCAACTTTGCAAAAAAAAAAAAAAAAGGACAGCCTTCTCAGAAAGGCATTTTCATGAGTTAACGCCGTTTTCAGATTCACTGGAAGCACATATGAGACAAATTTGCACTAAATATGTTAATTGACTCGTCAATGACAATAAAATCCACTTACACACAGGCTCACACACAAACCACAAACCACCAGCACAAACAGTGCTGACTGGGCAGAAAGTCATGAATGAGGAGGTTAAAGGAGGGTATTGACTTCTACATGAAGTCGCTCTCTCCTGTTTCCCTACATTCACTTTCCGTCTGTCTGTCTGTCTGTCTGTCTGTCTGTCTGTCTGTCTGTCTGTCTGTCTGTCTGTCTGTCTGTCTCCAGTTAGGTTTTGCTGATCTCAACATTGCAGAGTTTGCTGGTTCAGGCTCTGCAGTCCGCTGCTGCATCCTGGAGGGTTATGACACCAAAAACACTCGACAGGACAACTCTATCCTCAAGGTAGGGCAACTACACACACACACACACACACACACACACACACACACACACACACACACACACACACACACACACACACACACACACACACACACACACACACTGATCAGCACTGGGGTTTAGTAACATATCTGTGTTTTTTTTATAGGTAACAATAGGAATGACTCTCCTGTCGGGGGATCCCTGCTTTAAAACGTGAGTTCCTCTTTGTCAGAAATTCTGACACTGTACACTGAACAGGACCTGAGGTGACTTCTTGTAATACTCATTGTTTACTTTGTGCCTGTGTTTTCAACATCAGGCCTCCCAGCACGGCCAAATCTATCTCCATCGGGGACGAGGACCCCACCCTGCAGCTGGACTGTAAGGGTGAGAGCACTGATCCCACGGTGCAGCCACTAGGAGGCATCATGGAGGATCCTCACGCCTTCAAACCCAGACAGTCGTCAGTACGAAGCTCAGGTAACTGCTCAGCATTATTGTTCCCTTGTTGACCTCTCTTACCAACTGGCATTGAAGGGTGATTCCAACTCATTACAACTTCTGTCTTATTTTTGTAGATTTTCTATCAGTTCTGAGATTTGATCGGTCATATGTCTCTGATAATGTCTCTGATTCATATCCTGCAGTCAGGTGTGTGTTTACTGTGTGTGTTCTGCAGGGCTTCCTGAGGAGGGAGACAGTGTGTCCAGCCCAGATGAGGTCTTTCACTCTGGTCATTTCCGCAGCTCCAGCTATGCCAGCCAGCACAGCAGGATCTCAGGTCAGAGAGCTTCATCATGCTACAACCGAGGTCAGGAGCTTTACTTCCTCCACCAGGGAGACACTCTGATAGAACAACCTCTTCAACCTGAGAGGGTTATTTCCAACATGATTTAGAGAAATATTTCCCCTGGGCCCTAACTATTGAGATTGGGTGGACTAATAGAGGGTGAATATAATCAAATGGTTGTAATGTGCCTCCGTCTAAAGCAGGGGTGTCAACATATGGCCCGAGGGCCAGAAGCGGCCTGCTAAAGGTTCAAATCAGGCCCACTGGATGATTTTGCAAAGTGTGAAAATTGCAGAGAATCTTTAGAAAATAGCAAGAGTACACTAGATTTTTACAAATGATCCAGATGAATTTTGTCCTTTCCTTTCCTTTCCTTTCCTTTCCTTTCCTTTCCTTTCCATTCCTTTCCTTTCCTCTCCTCTCCTCTCCTCTCCTCTCCTCTCCTCTCCTCTCCTCTCCTCTCCTCCAGGCTACAGTACAGCTCACTCTCGCTGCTCCAGCCTGACTGACCTCAGTCACCATAGGAGCACCTCCTCCAGCAGCGGCGTCTCCTGTGGGTTCGTCCAGTCCCCCCTGCTACTTCCCTCCACCCCCACCGAGCCGCACCAACAAGCAACTCCCACCAAACCAGAGAGGCCTCCTCTACCCTCTGCAGCAGCCCTCATGTCCAACAGATCCTCCAGGTAGATACAAACACATCTGCTTCTGCATGTGTTCCACAACATTTAGGTCTTATCGGTGAGGAAGTTGAGGATTATCATGAGTTGAGCTCACTGTTAGGCATGTCTGGACTCCATCACACTGATAATAGTGTAGGGTTGAATCTCAGGCCACTCTGGGAGGAGGACTGTGGTTGGCGTATTCTGTTGGTCAATTTATCTTGCCCAACAACAGGAGAAAGAAGACCACCGTGGAGAGGCAGCCCAGCTGTGTGGACGACACCCGCATCGATGCAGACGACATCGTGGAGAAGATAGTCCAGAGTCAGAACTTTTCCGACAGCAGCAACAATGAAGGTAGGACAGAGTTTAAAGTTTCAGCTCAACATCCGTGTATCACAGCGGTAACTTCTCTATCTGGATTCCTTGTTTTCCTACAGACAGCAACTTGAGACTGTTTGTCAGCAAAGATGGGACCACTGCCCTCAGCGGGACACAGCGCGCCACAAGGTACGCAGTTTTACAACAGGTACACTCATTCACTGTATCTTTTTACCACTTTCTTTTATCTAACTGATCTCTGTGTTTTCACAGAGGAACACCTGGTATTTTTGAGCCGGTGGTCATCGAGACTCACTGAAAGATACATGAACACGTCTCCAGCCTCATCAACTGTATGTGCAAGTATGTGCATACTTGTCTTCAGGGCAGAAATACGGCTTGAAATAAGACTACTATGATATAGATGTGGAAACCTCCTAGTATATTTAATCCGGTGGTGGGAGATGTGTAACATACAGTATGATTACTGTGTTTTCTCAAATAGTGCACGGGCCTTTTTTAACTTCACATGAAGAAAGAACCAGGCCTTTATTTTTTATATTATATTATGTTGTAAGTACATTTGAAAATATTCCGCTGTTAATGCAGATTTAACATGTCCTCAATGCATCCGTTTTACATTAACACACTGCCAGGAGTCCAGGGGGAATAGTTCCTCCTCTTTCCTGGGAGGCTTTTATTGTGGAACATCTGCAAGAAGTGTTGAGTTACGCTGCTGTTTTATTACAGACCTATAGGTGCCTAATGCAACACAAAATAAACACTAATAAGTTGTCAGTGGAAAGACTTCAGATCTTGCTTGTTAGACAATGTTGTTATCTTTCACATCCATAAAACATTTGTTGAAATGTTAATATTGTTTAACGTTATGTTCGGTTAATTCATGTGCATACATTTTTAGTTTGAGAGCATTAATTACTCATTTTTGTGCACAAGTAATTTTTATGCACCCGATTCGACTGTTATCAGGCCATTAAAGAGGCGTTATAAGTCGCTATAAGCACCATAGATGTGGGTCAGTAGGGGCCTATTACGCCTACTACGTTATAAAAGTGAAAGTGAAACAGCACCTGACTTCCGCTTCTGCTACAGTCTACTGTGCTACTACAGTCGTAGAGGTCGCTGTCGTGTTCTTTTATACCTTCTTTCAGTGATCTACCATGTGAATAGATGATAAAACCTACTAGTGGGTGTAGTGACCCCTATTGACCCACATCTATGGGGCTTATAGCAACTGATAACACCTTTTTAATAGTCTGACAACAGTCTAATCGGATGGCATTGTGGTAACTGTAGTGCAACACTGAAATGGTGCGTTCAGGGGGCCTTTTCAACTCGTAAAACTGAGTTTACCTGCAAGAAGTAGCACTTGGTCAGCTTGCAAAACACAGGACAGACCACGATACCGAGTGTTTCACTTTAACACATGATGGACAACTGGACCACTGACACAAGTCAAATATGATTTTATCATGTCATCATTTTCTGGCTTTACGAGTTGACGAGGACCCTCCAAATGCAGCACAAGAGCTATGAAAGGCTCTTAGACACACAGACTGAGTCAAAATCAGCCTGGAACTGAAAAATAAGCTTTTGTCCTCTTTTTTTTAAAATATACTTTAATGCTATTTGATTGTTGTATATATGTACTTAATATACTATTTTGCACATGTGTACTCTCTGAGGAGGATTGTTAAAAACCACTAAAAGGCAATAGAGATTGCATGGTTGTCTAAAATGACACATGACATGCTCAGTTTTTAAGTTTCTTTATTCGTTATTGTTTCATTTCAATGCTCTTGTTTTAGGACAAAATGTCATTTGGTGAATCTGTCGAAGGCCGTCCATCCATTCCCTGCACTTACTAATATATATATATACATATATATATATATATATATATATGTGTATATATATATATATATATATGGATTTGGTGCTGCCCCGCACAGTATTAACCAAAAGAAAACTTCAGCCAGAACTCATTGCACTTTCTAGTTTTGGCAGTTTTTGTTTTGTGAGGGTACTGCAATATACTCTAAGAAATTCCTATTTTCATATCATAGTTGAATAGCTTGTGTAAACTCTTTTCCCTGTCACTTTGTGTATAGAGCTAACAATGATCCTGTAGGCTGGTGTTCGCCGTAGTGAGGTCAGTCCCACAGCTGCAGCAGCACAAAGCCCCTGTTGAACCAGAACTAACAGTATACAATAGATACTCACCCACAGGACTCATTCTGCAGTATGTCAGTGTCTTTGTTGATACTGTACTGTATGTGTGAATGTGCCACCATATGCATGCAGGACATGCATGTTTGGCTGACCTTTTTTATCTTTGCTGTGGTTCATCAATCCCTGTATTGGGTAAATACTGCATAGATCAATTGTAAGCAAATATTGGTGAACAAAGGGAAATTGGGGGTGTCACAGTTTTCCATTGCCGTCCACACACAAAAACTAGGAATATTTATACAGTATTGTGCCTAGAAAAAGTATTCAGCGCCCAGTCCTCCACTTCCATTTATGTATCTTTAAACAAATGTGCTATTCTCTGTCTCTTCCAATGGTAGTCCATATTTATCCCTTCATGGTTATAAATGTAGTTCTCTACAGTATGCATGGGGCCAGACCCTGTATGGGGTTTCACTCAAAGAACCATGGTTGCACATCCAACATATTTCCCTTTTATTTTCAGACCAGCAGGCTGGTCTACATGTGTGTACCGAATTATATGTAAAAGTTAATATTGTACTGTATGGTGAGATGGGACTGAAAGGATAATCATTCATCATCAATCATTGTTTAGGGTGTGGTTATGAGAGAAAACATATAGTAAAGGGAACCTTTGTGTTGGTGAATTGTCTACTACTGTGATTTGTTCTACTTATTCTTTCCTTTGTACTTGACCATGTATAACCTGTGACCTTACTAATTACATTTATACAACTAAATGTTTTTTGCATGCAGTGAAAAGGTTTCAAATTAAACAGAATTGTTGCATAATTAGATTGAGATCATATTGCATTTGTTTCTGTGATACTGATTTCATTTGCATAGGAAGGCACTTTTGGTGAAAAGAATATAGAAACTATTTTTAACGTTTGTAATTTATTAAATTCGTATTAGGCTCATCAAATTGGACCTATACTTGTTGTCACTATAAGAATGAGTAGAATTATGATATATGCATATAAAACTACATTTTTGGTACTTTTGTTGTTCTCAAACTTTTGAATGGATGAGTTTTTAATTTTTTTCAAAGGCATTGTAACTCAACTATTTTCTCTCCTTGTATTAAAATGCCGGAAAATACATGTAAAAGTCACACCAAGAGTTATCTGTCCTATAACTGTACGTAAACAACATCAGTGTTGAGGAGCAATGAATTATGATTTGCATTAACATGTATACCAAATAAAATAATAAAGCCTGGAAGGAAGCATCATCATTCTGTATTTGAAGTGGATTTATTTGTTGTATATACATGGATGCCTACTGGAATATTAAACCTAAGTGCAGTTTGATTTAATAGATATTCTACAAAAGAAGGTAACACTTAATTTTACATGTCCGCAAATTTCATGGTAATTAGGTGATAATTAGCAACAAACCTATTTGAAATTTCTTTGGAATTACTGCCAAATTAGCCCAATATTTACCTCAAAATTGATCGAAAATTACCTTATTATAAACATTATTTATTATTTTTAAAACAGTATCTTAGACAAATTAATACAATGGGAAAAATATGATTTTTTTTTCTTTATTTTTTAAATTTTTTGAATATTGTAAATACTAATACTATCCACACTCCATACCAGCTGGTGGCGGTAATGCGCCAAATTGTTGTTGGCCAATCACCAATAAACCTCAAAAAAAGAAGAAGAAGAAGCCAAGGCCTATTAAAAGAGGTAGGGTCTGACGTTATCAATGCGTCATAACTTCGCCGAAATTGAGCCAATCGCAACGCAGGACCTCAACTCCAGTTACACTGCGCATGCGTACAACCCGTTTCCGCCCGTGTTCCCGCCTCCTTGGAAGAAGCCAGGAAACGTCAGCAAACAGATATGGTAAGAAAGATAAGATGATTAAACCTAAACAAGTGGATTTAAGGCAGTTCTTTGAAGCTATATCTCATAAGATAGCAGACGGTCAACGCGTAGTTAACTACTGTAACTGTTAGCTAATCTTTAGCTATAAGAACCGTGTTTACGTCAGAGACAGTAGCTTATAACGTTAGCTTGGTAGTTTTCACGGTTCTCTCAGCTTTAAAACAGTCTGTTTCTGCACAATGGACCATTGTTTAACTCATAAACTAAATGTATCTGAAGTTTCATGAGGCTGTGATTATCCTAGAGGTCACCACAGGTCATTTTAAACAGTGAGAACAAGTTTAAAAAAATGGTCTCACTACAATGAAATGGTTACTATGGGGACTAACATCATCACACATGAATACAGTTGGGCTCATTGGATCCACAAGAGTCTCAGCTTTACAGTGATACCCAATATATGTAATTCCAAGACTGTTTAGGGACCCCAGTGTGCAGAAATATTCAAATACATCATTTTAGAATAGGCGAAAATAACACATACATACTGCATGAAAAAAACTGCATGGTTTTTGCCCAAACTGCATGTTATTATCATAAAGTGGGCATGTCTTTAAAGGGGAGACTCGTGGGTACCCATAGAACCCATTTTCATTCACACATCTTGAGGTCAGAGGTCAAGGGACCCCTTTGAAAATAGCCATGCCAGTTTTTTCTCGCTAAAATTTAGCCCAACTTTGGAGCGTTATTTAGCTTCCTTCTCGACATGATACTGAGTATTTTTTTTTTTAATTACAGGCTTCAGGAGTGGATCAAGCAGTCGGCACGAGTCTTGTTGTCTTCAGCCTCTTGCTGTTTACGTACTACTCTATCTGGGTCATCATCCTGGTAGGTTCTGTTTACGTCCCTAAAATCCCAATTAGAGACCCTCATTTCAACAGAAGGCTTGTTTCAACTTAATAAGATTAAACTTCATTTCAAACACATGCAGGTGGTTCAGACTTTAAACGTTGTATTCCAAAACTTTTCTGCTGTGTATCAGGTATCGCTACACCGATAGCGTTTAACAGCAATTTCAATCTTGATGATGTGGTACTTTGTCCTTTTCCAGCCTTTCGTGGACAGCGATCACATACTGCACAAGTATTTTCTTCCTCGGGAGTACTCAGTCATTCTGCCTGGCATTGCAGCAGTAATACTGCTCCTCTGTATAGGTCAGTAGACCGTCTGCTGTCTAAAACAAAGCACACACTCAAGAATTCTCATTCAAATATGCGCTCCGCAGACAACCCCTCTACATATGAAATTAAACAAGGTGTGACAATGTGTGTCGTGTCTATGTCAAAGTTAATCCCCCTCTTATCTTGTCCACAGGGGCCTTCACTGCAGTTATCATGTGGAAGAATCGCAAACCAAAGAAAGTGGACTGATCTCAGGATGTTAGTGGATTTAAGTATGTGAAAATAGCCTCGATGCTAAAATACATCTCTGTTGGCTCTACAAGCAAAATCACACCTCCGTTGTCTAATAACGGTTACTGAACAGCTCACCTTCACGGCTTACAAAATTATATTTGTTAAAAAAGAAAGTTTCCTGATATTTATTTAATATTTTGGTTCTATTTTCAGTTCAGTGGAGTTGATAAATCAGCTACTGTGTTTTAAAGTTGCTGTGTGTCGAATTTGAAAACTTCGGTGCCCCCGAGTGGCAGTATAGAAAAAGACACTGAATTTTCCTCAAAGCAAAACATAGACTGCATCAATATGAATAACTTGAAAGATCACATTTTTAAAAAATTACACATTTGTCCAAACCTTTTGATATTTCTCAGTGAGTCACTGCTACTATGACTATTCTGTAGTGTTTGGATCAGTCGCTGTGTTCTCTCCTCTAGTAGGCAGCAGACAGTGGATTCATTTAGCTGAAGGGTTATATATCAATGTCATATTTAATAGACCAGTAGGAGTTCATGGGGATCCAGTAGATAACCCCTCAGACCATTTGCTAAATGCTGCTGATGTCACACTTACCTGTTCAGATACCATTTTGGCCCAAATTTAAGACAACCCTGATTTTACGAAGACGCCCTCCGTTGCAGTTAAACATGTGAGCCGCCGGAAACTCCTGTAGGTTTATAACTCAGCTAACTACACACTTTTAACTCTAAAAGACACACATGTATATTTGGGCCAATATGGTAATTAACAGTAACAGGGCAGGATGGAAGGAGGTGGAATATGTGGCACTCTGTGAACCTGAAAGTAGGATGGGTCTTAAATTCTGTAAATATCGACAATGTGTCCATTCTTGTAGTGTGTGAAAGTGTGAATGTAAATGCATTGGATGCAAACCAGCATCTTGTCTGACACACGCCTATAGTCAGGCTGGTAATGGGGCCAATGGTCCTTTTTCTCAGTTCAATAAAATGTTGATGCTCAGTAGTTGACTTGAGCCTCAACTGAACAAAACCACGCCTTTTTTTTACTCCTGTTGTCTCCTGCTGTTTTGCTCTAAATCATTTTGAGGACTGTTTGTATGTTTTGAAAGAGCAACGGCCAATGGGGGAAACTCCCAACACTCGCTTTTCTGCTGTACAGCCAATAAATATTGCTTAGAGCAGCTTTAAAGTTAAAAAGGTAGCTACTATACTAATGATTTCACTGTATAAACTTAGAATATCTGTCTGGAAGTGTGTAGAAATGAAAGGTCAATTACCATTAGACCATAGTTTCTCAGAATATTTAAATAATTAATGAACCCGCGGCCATGCCTTTAATTACATCCTGTGTGGTGTGTCTCTGTGGCAGATTTGTTTTGCACCGCTGGGAGAGGACACAAAGTCCTCGGTTTGCAATGTGATGCTGTATGTGATAGGTTATTTTTCAGACAAATGTTTCATCACCACACTAGGGTGGAGTCAGGTAAATGATTTATAAGACCATCAAATAAGCTGTGCATGAGATCTAATGATATTTTTTATAAATTGGCATGGATCTCTTAAACATTTATTTGTTAAAAAATGTGAAAGTGTAATTTTTTTTTAATTATATGAGTTTGAGTATCAACAGGTTCCCTCTTGAGCAACGACACAATATTCAGGTAAAATGGGCCAATATAAAAAGAGGGCAATACAGTAATTTCAGCTGAAATCATTTTAATTTTAACAGTAAATTAACACTGTTGTCTCTTGTCCTGCATACCCTTTAAACACTGTCTGCAATGCATATTTTTAAAAAAAGATTAAGATTTGCTTGGATACATATCTAGACCTTTCGCACCCTTAATTTCTGTGTAACTTCTGTGTAAAAGTGTGTGTGTGTGTGTGTGTGTATGTGGCCCATATTAGCTGAAAACCATGGCCCAATTTAGCTGACATGGTTAGGAACTTCATGTTTCTACTAATTTCATTTCGGATTGATCAAATTGATAAAAGAAAACTGTCTATTATCACAAACTAAGTTCAATGATAGCAGACCACCTCACAGTGTCACTGAGAGAATATCAGGACAGTCTGATGTGAAAGCCCTTTAAAATCTCAGAAATTTGCCATTTTCCATTTAAATTAAGATTAGAATTAAAAGGAAACAGCTTGTTATCACAAAGTAGTTTAACTTCATAATAATAGCAGACAACCCAAGACAGTATCATGACATTGTCATGTAAAATTTCAAAATAAAAGCCCTTTAAAACCTCACATATGAGCAAAGTTCTCTGTTTGCAATGTGATATTGTATGTGAAATGTTTCATCACTACACTAGTAGTGATTTCGCTGCTACTACCAGGAGACAGGAGCCCAGATGGCTGGACCACAGCCAGGAGCCCATGAGTAAGCAAGCTTTGCTCTGTGGCTGCAATACCTCCATCCTAACAGCTGCTTTACATTTCATTATGTAACCTTTTATTAGATTTATTCATTTGGTGTATCGATATTGATTTTATTTTTTTCGCAGTCACTTAATTCACAAAAGGGCGAGGCTCCGCCCGATGTTGTCACACAGTCAGTCTGCCATCTGACATGTGACACACACACACACACACACACACGCACAGATAGGAACAGACCGAGACCAGCGACCACGCACCGACCTGCTCTTCTCTGCGTCCACCAGCTACACCGAGGTAAGTAAAACGCTTTAATCTGAACATAACAACTTTCCTATGCAACATGAGTAGCCTGCCAGTTATTTCCATTCAATAATGTTTTTTTCATGCTCCCATCGGCATATCTTTCATTTTCAAACCACTGCTACGGATAAAAGTGTTCCATGCATCCTTTTATAACCTATAGCTAATTTCTGATTTATTTATTTTTTAGCTCTGATAATACTCTTAACTTTCAGACGCTGTGTGTGTGTTACAGTGTGGGATGTTATTGAACAGATTCTGCTTTTTGACTCAGCATTTTGATAATGCTCATCAGCTCCTATTTAAAGCTGAAAATACTCCTCTGAAACAATCACTATAGTAATAGGATTCAAAATTAACATTTTTTTATTTATTATTAAAATAATAAATAGTACACCAGCAATTTGGTAAAAAAAATCTTTTAAATTAACAGAATTGTATTTAATAAATCGTACACCAGTAACTTGGAAAAAAAATCTTCAAAATTAACAGAATTTTTATTTATTAAAATAATAAATAGTACACCAGCAACTTGGTAAAAAATCTTCATAATTAACAATTTGTATTTATTATTAAAATAATAAATCGTACACCAGTAACTTGGTAAAGAAATCTTCAAAATTAACATTTATATTTATTAAAATAATAAATAGTACACCAGCAACTTGGTAAAAAAATCTTCAAAATTAACAGAATTGTATTTATAATTAAAATAATAAATCGTACACCAGTAATTTGGTAAAAAAAAATCTTCAAAATTAACAGAATTTTTATTTATTAAAATAATAAATAGTACACCAACAACTTGGTAAAGAAATCTTTTTATTTATAATTTAAATAATAATTCATACACCAGTAAATTGGTAAAAAAAAATCTTCAAAATTAACAGAATTTTTATTTATTAAATTAATAAATAGTACACCAGCAACTTGGTAAAAAAATCTTCAAAATTAACAGTCTTTTGACTAATACATCTAATACTAGTTGTAGTGGCAGCTTGTTATAAACCGCCCTCGCCACTTCTTGCACGATGTAAGAGGTTTTGACTCATGTAGGCTACCATGTCAAACTTCCACTCGCTTTCTGCAGACACTCACTCTCCTTGGTCAGCTTTAATGATGAAGCTCGTATTGTGAGTGAAAAGTAGTTTATTCCACCAAAAACATATCCATATGCAATGATGGACTATGAAACTGACAAATTCTGCTGGAAATATCTAAAATACAGTCTACAATCTGTGGTCAGAAAAATTCTGGCTCCCCATCCTGCTCCACCAACGCGCACTAATCACACTTACAGGGACACACCCAGATTTTCCAATAGCAGGACAGACTAGAGGAGCACGTCTTAATAGGGCAAAACACACATAAAAGAGTCAAAATGGATCACAAAGCCCATTCTACAACATGACTAATGACCTTAATCTAATACATATAAAATCAATGGCATAACACAATGTACTTTAAAAAACTGTAAGTAATACCACATGGCTCTTACACCAGTGAATCACCACATAGTGAAACAGCTGATCTTGAAGTGCTGAAACCACGATACAGGCCTACAGTTAGTCATCAGAACTTAAATAGACATTTTGTTGTGATAGATATCTTGAGTAAAGACGCATAAACTATTTCTCCCAAGCACTGTACTGTATATATAGTGGTGGGTAAAATGAGGTGAGGGGCTTGACCCACATTAAACCTGTGATCCAGGACTTGAAAAAACAGCCTTTGTGCTTGTTGTCAACAAGCTGCATACTCAGCATCACTGGTTTGACGTGTGCCATGTGAAGGGGATAGTGTTGACAGGACAGGATGTTGTTGGACCTTTCGGCAAACAGTCAGGTTGAAAAATATGCAAATGTCACATTTGATGCAAATATGTGACATCATGTTGGACAAAAAGCCTTTGGGATTTTTTTCACCGGGTTTTAGATTATTGCAGAAAATAAACTCTGTGGCAAACAAACGTTTATGATACTTTCATCACTACTAGTGACTTTGCTGCTACTGCCAGGAGACAGGAGCCCAGATGGCTGGACCGCAGCCATGAGCCCATGAGTAAGCAAGCTTTGCTCTGTGGCTGCAATGCCATCATCCTAACAACCACATATGACGACATAAATGCTTTAGATTTTATTATGTAACCTTTTATTGATTTATTTATTTAGTGTATCGATTGATTTTATTTTCGCAGTAATATAATTCACAACATTACCGTACTTGTGTGGTGTAGTCAGAGTGACTGGTGGCTGCTCAGTTAGTGATAGTGTATGGGTGTGACCGCAGGGTGAAGCGAGGCGCCGCTCGATGTTGTCACATGGTCAGTCTGCCAGCTGACATGTGACACACACACAAACACAGACAGGAAAAGACCGAGACCAGCGACCACGCACCGACCTGCTCTTCTCTGCGTCCACCAGCTACACAGAGGCAAGTAAAACGCTTTAATCTGAAGATAACAATTTTCCGTCCATCCGTCATTCCATCCCATTCTCAGGAACGCGATATCTCAGGAACGACTGGAGGGAATTTCTTCAAATTTGGTACAAATTTAGAAGATTTTAGCTGTCAAAGGTCAAAGGTCACTGTTACTTCACATCTGTCCCATTCTCGTGAATGTGATATCTCAGGAACGAGAGCGGTGCGCGGGGGCTTAGCAGGGAATTTCAGACGTCCCTCTCCCCAGCAAAGTTTTCCAGCTCTTCCTGGGGGACCCCGAGGCGTTCCCAGGCCAGACGAGATATATAATCTCTCCAGCGTGTTCTGGGTCTATCCCGGGGCCTCTTACCAGTTGGCCGGAGAAAAAAAAGTGAAAATTTGCCATAAATCGGGAGAAATATGGGAGAATTATGACCCCGGGAGGAAACCTGGAGAGGGCAATGAAAAACAGGAGTCTCCCTGGGAAAATCGGGAGGGTTGGCAACTATGCCGAGGACCCCAAACTGTCAGACGGCCGACTGTTGGCTTGGTGTGTCAGTTCCTTTAAAGATGTGTTCAAACACCAGCA
This sequence comes from Sebastolobus alascanus, assembly GCA_916701645.2. Lineage (NCBI taxonomy): Eukaryota > Metazoa > Chordata > Actinopteri > Perciformes > Sebastidae > Sebastolobus > Sebastolobus alascanus. Next base: position 76,617 of record CAKAOJ020000375.1, read on the forward strand.
GCCTGAAGACTCAGGCGGAGCATCAAACAGGGCCACAGCTTTTGTTTCACAGTCAAATGCAAAGTGAAGCTGTGAGTGTCGCTAGTAACAGAGAGGAGAGCTTAAAAGGACTAGACGCTTTGCATCATGCTTGTTGCTATGGAACTACTCAATAGCATATCCGGCTAACTAGTAAAAGGGGTTAATTGCAGTGGAGCAGTTGCAGTCTGTGGTTACCAAGTTTGCAGAAATAATACAAGATACAATTTGGACATACATCAAATCAAGTCTTTAAATGCACCTCTTAGTGTAAGAGAGACTGCTCTTATTAATGCAAACAGGTCCTCTTTATTAGAATTAAAAAATGAGCCATTGAATCTTGTATTCCCTTGACAACCAGAGGGTTAAAGGATCAGTTCACTCTGATAGATTTTTTTTCCCCAAATGAAGATAATAAACCTTAAAAAACGGGTCACAAATGTGTAGTATCGTCATTGAAAGAGGCTCCGTAATTTCCCAAAATAGTTGGCCATTGTAGTTTTCAGCAAACGTTACGCAAACAGGAGGAAATAGTGCATTTGTTGGGGACTATTTTCAGTTCATTTGGTGCTCTAGTGAGTATTTTAGGCAGCAGGACAGTGTGTGTGAGTCACAGTGTGTGTGTTCATGTTAATGAAGGAACATGTCACTCATTCATTGTTGGTTTGGGATTTTTATGGGATTTGTAGAAGAAAAATATGGAATATCTCTAGACCTATAACCTTTGAAAATACGTTTTGGTCATATAACTGTACCATCTGTTACGTACTGTAAAAAATTCAGCAGCTTGTTGAACAAATAGTCAAATAGTGTTTTTTTTAAATACATTTTGCATTTGCACCACAGTTAAAATGTGTTTTAATGGAGACATGTGGTGATTGGAGGACCAGCATTATGCCATTGACCACAGCACAGCCCATGAAGCTATTATCCCTTTGTGTTGGTTTCCATAGTTACCCTGTTAAAGACTCAACTGACAGTCAGCTGTCTTTTGTGTTTGTCACTGGCCTCTCTGGCCTCTACTTACTCTTTGATTTCTTTTAGCCGGAGCTTTGAAAACCTCTTCTGTGTTTACAGCGCAGTGTCCTCTGACTGCACAGCAGTCACAAGTTTTGGATTTGTGTATTTTTCTGTGTCCCAGATGGAGACGGCGGCCGCTGCAGGTGGCCTGGGGATGTCTGGTCACCGCCAGCACTCCGGCACGGTGAAGAGGAGGAGGTGGGGAGGTTTGAGGCAGCAGTGGAAGCTTCTGGGCTTGTTTGAGATCGATCAGCAGCACGAGTTCTACAGCCTGACCTGCATGATGAAGGAGGGATTGGCTGCAGCCAACCAAAACAACATTGACAATGCACCTATAGTGAGTACGGGTCAGCAGGGGCACCATTTCAATCACCTATGCACATATATAATATTTAAAATACTTAGTGTTCAAATGGAAGTATAGTATTTAGGGTCATAAGATTACAGGCAGGGCTTCACTTTTACTGTAAGAGTGTAACAGTCTGTGCATTAAAACGCCATGCAAGTTTCATATATATATATATATATATATATATATATATATATATATATTTATATATATTCCGCGGCTGCGGAACCTGTTGTTTTTTATTTCGGCGTCCATGTTAACAGGAGCAGCCACACAGCCGCGCCTGAGCATCATGTGAAAATATACAAATACCAGAGCTGAAAGGGAATCTCCTCCTAAACAACAGAACAGAGAGAGTGGTATGCAGCGTCCACCCTGCTGCTGCTGCTGCTGCTGCTGCTGCTGAATGAACAGTCACAGTTCAACACGCAGCCGTGTGCTGCTGCTTCACCCTAATCCCAGTCAAACACACCGCTGACTCAGCAGGCTGCTGCATGAATGTCCTGTCTGTTGTATCTACAGAGTCACAAAAACACAACACACATGCACTAGGGGTTTAAGAAAATATCGGAAATATCGGAAATATCGAATATCGGGATATTAGCTTTTATGATACTGTATCGATTCTCCAAAACACTATTGATTTTTAATTAATAGGGCCTAATATACATGCAAAAGGTAACTCAGTCAGTACTTTATTTAATTTGCAAAGAGATGCACCCTCTCAAAGTGGTGCTGTGATGTTGGATGTTACAGGGACTGTGATAAATGCAAATGCAGATCCCACTGTTCTGCTTGCATGAAAAAGTTTCACTCAGATTTTATGCATATGGCCGTGCGTTCTTTATACTATGACAGTTTTCCTAAAATCAGATTTAAAAAACAAATCGCAATATATCTCCTTACTTACAGTATCGCAATATATTGAATCATAACCCCTGTATCGTGATACGTATCGTATCGTCAGATTCTTGCCAATACACAGCCCTAACATGCACACCTTTTAGATATATATATGTCCTTATTCTCAATGATATCTTCCCTCTTTCTCCCACTATAGAATGAACTCTCAGATGATGATTTCAGATTAGAGGTTACTCAGATTCATAAGGTAGGTGGATATGTCTCAATAACTAACAGGACTCAAATTAATTATTATGTTAAATGCTTCCACCTGCATATTTAGTTGCGTGTGTGTGTGTGTGTGTGTGTGTGTGTGTAGGATTTTACGATGGAGACGTTTGCAGGCCCAGTGTTTGCCAGCCTGCGTGGCTCTTTAGGAATGACGGAGCAGGAGTATCAGCAGTCGCTCTGCTCTGAAAACTGCTACCTTCAGTTCATCAGCAACTCCAAGAGCAAGGCCGACTTCTTCCTGACGTGAGTCATCACGCACCAGCTGTTAACTCACTTAAACACATGATTGTCCTTCTGTTTTCATAAGAATTTAACATTGACTCTAAACCTAACCCCAACTGGAATAACTAAATTTACACATGCTCAGTGACAGAGGTGTACAGTATGTAGGTGTGCAAAAGCTGCTTCTGTTATCGAACAATTTAAGAAGCAAGTTGCTGCAGCTCAAAGCTGAATGACAAATTTAATAAATACCTCCAGCATTTTGTGTAAGGAATCGATAAATCTAAGACAAAATATAGAATCGAAATAGCAGCTTTTCATTATAAAAGGGTCAGAGTGTGGCTTGTTGTATCATTGATAATATATTGTTAATTATTGAGGATAGAAATCTACTTACTTTTTGCTTTTGAACTTCTAGAAATGATAAACGCTTCTTTTTGAAGACCCAGAACAAAAGGGAAATCAAATTCCTTCTGGCCAACCTGAAGATCTACAGTGAACATCTGAAGAAATACCCCCATTCATTACTGGTCAAGTTCCTAGGTACAAACATCACACACAGACACACACTTACACACACAAAGCTGGTAAGATAGTGGAGCATTTAGCAACAGACGGATATTTTTTCAGGAATTGGTGGAGACCAAAACAGAGCTAAAAGGAGAGAGAGTATCGGACTTACATTCATTGAGCGGCCGGAAACATGACTATAATGAATACTAATGATGCTCTGTGTCTGCTGGATGTATAAATAGGCAACTGTGTGCCAGCATGTTCGCCATAACGACGTCATAATGTGACAATATGTCATATAATACGTCTTATTTCTCACTGTTTTTTTCAAGGCGTTCACAGGATCAAAATCCCACACAGACGGAAGGTACAGATCAAATATTATTACTGTTCTAGTTGGCATTATAATTAATGGATGTTACAAAGAATTATAATTAGCACGTTTCCTTTTTTTCACCTGCAGAAATACTTCATTGTTATGCAAAGTGTGTTTTATCCTGATGATCGAATCAATGCCAGGTAAGCTCGATTTGCCCCCAGAGATACAAAGCATGAGTAGTATTTACTATGTTAACAGCACAGAATCAGACAGTACAGCCTCTTTGATGTGTGTTTTGTATGGACAGGTATGACATTAAGGGCTGCGAGGTGAGTCGTTGGACAGAGCCTGCACCAGAGGGGAGCCAGATTATTGTGATTCTCAAAGACCTCAACTTTGAAGGCCAGTACATCACTTTGGGTAAGGAAACACACATGGGATGTTTAGGCAGCATAATTGCACCCCCTTCAGACCAAGCAGTATATTGTTTCTAACACTGTGCCCAAAGTGTATTCCTCTATCTTAAAGGACCAGTGTGTAACAATAAGGGGGATCTATTGGCAGAAATGTAATATAATGTTAATAAGAATTTTTTTTTTTAGGGTATAATCACCTGAAAATAAGTGTAAGAGCCAATTATGCACATATTTATATTTGGTTAAATTGTTTATGTTGGCATGACATATTACAGATGTTGTAGTTTGTACAACATTTTTAAATAGCCACCATGTAGGATTATGATGTTTACCATTTTCTTGTTATAGTGCTAGAATAGACATTTTATTTATTTACAACAGTATATAGTGTCGTAAGGCAGTTTCAGTGCGTATGGTAAAAAGTAGATGCTGTGAAGTCTGCGTAAGTGTGGATCGCAACAAGTTTTTGACTGTGTTATACACCGTGTTATACTGTATGCTGTGATAGCGTATTATAGCGTAAAGTGAAAGTGTGATAACGTTTAACGTATGGAACATCAAGTCGGTATTGGACCAGGCGAGATGTAACTTTGATGGAAATCACCTGCTGTAACGTAATTGCTTCTCAAATAAACCCTCGTTCAAGTTTTCCCTGAGTACATTGGGTCTGGAACACGACTCAGAACTGAGATACCTTGCAGACTAAGTGGCCTAGGGACTTGGAACCTGGTTAAACGGCCACTACAATAAGAATGGTTGTGTTTTCGTTACCTTAGAATGAACCGTTTATACTACATAGGGAGTGGGTCCTCTCCACGGAGTCCACCATGTTGCACCGGAACGGACAAACCAAACTCTGTTAACTTTTCCTGCTTAGTCGATAACGTTAACCACTCCCGTCATCGCCGCTCTCTCTCTCTCTTGCTTCACCATTCACCACTCACTTCCCACGTACACACACACACTCTACGCACTGGCTCTGCTCCAAATGGCTCTAGAGAGGACCATTCGCGTTTTCGCGTCGGCCAACGTAGCACTCCAACATGGTGTGTGTAAACGCCAGTGTAATATCCATATATTAAACATACTGCTGTGTTTTTCTGTACAGCCATGTTTGAGTTGTAATGTTATGTGGTGTGTGTGTGTGTGTGTGTGTGTATGTGTGCAGACCGGCAGCGTCCCTGGCTTCTGCAGCAGGTGGAGATCGACACACACTTCCTCCGGAGGCTCAACGTGTTGGACTACAGTCTCCTCCTGGCCCATCAACCCTTACACCACGACGAGCGCCACCAGAGTCTCTCCTTAGCTACTCTCATCATGAGAACCAAAAAGTCAGTGTCTTTAAGTTGTTTTCGTCACACTTCACAACAGGGTTTCTCAACATTTTGTGACCCTGCTTTTGATTTTGTGGTTTGTCAGTATACAGTACTAGTGTCACCGTCATGTCACCGGCAGTGGTGAAAATAATAAGGACTCAATAAGTTGAGAAGTTATTGCAAGCTATTTTTATAATCAATTAATCTTTAATTTATCAAGCAACAAGACTAAAGTCCCATTCTGGCAGGATTACTATATTCTTTATAACAGACCGTTGCTATGGATAGCAGACCGTTGCTATGGGCGCAGCTCTGATGTCGGACTCTGGCGGACCGTTTTTGTGTCAAAATATTGATTTCTTCAGTAAGTAGCCGTGTAATAAGCGGGAAAGCCCCATTCTGGCAGGATTACTATAAATATATATATATGTGACTTTTTTTTAAAAGTCTCCAGTAGAAACCAATAGACGGTATTGAGAGATTAGTTTTGGCTTTTTCACAGGATTTGCTGACAGTAATAAAAATATAGATCTACGCCAGTCTTATCCTTAAATAACAATTTAAAATGAAATCCTTCTAATCGTGCTGATGTGAGAAATGAGCGTGCGTTACAATTTGTTTTTCGTAATTCTGTGGTTTAACAGAATTTATGCAGACAACCAGAGATTAACCTGTGACGGCAGTATCGATAAAAGGGTCTCACGAAGCTTAAAGTGTGAGACACGAAGAGGTTTAAATTAACCAACACAAACGATCTGTATCAGATGTCACTACATAAACACAGATTGTAGCCTGATGTCACATAACTGTCTTCTTACATTCTTATTATTGGGATGATTTTGTCCAATTTCTTAGTTTTGCAAAGCGTGACGTAAAAAGGTCAGGAGACCAATTCTACGCCCGAAACTGTGATACCCACTCAAGTGTGACGCATGTAGCCCAAACACACGCGCACACACACACTGATAACTGGGCTGGCTGCCTGGACTTGATCCGGATGAGGTAGATGTGCTGGGGATTCCTCGACTCTGAGGGGTAGCTTTTATGCACTCAACTTAAAAAATAAAAAAATTGACTCAGAAGTCTTCAGACATTTAGAAAGATCATTCAAGATGGAACACGATCATTTTTCATAAAAAACATTACGTCTGATAAATACTACAAAGCCACTGACAGTGAGTCAGCCTCTCCAGCAGAAATAGTACGTGTTGAGGGTACTTCATGTGGTATAAACAGTCATCCATATTTGTCTAATTGTGTTCAACTTCTATTCCTCAAGTACGTTTTTGGACTTTAACTACTTCTGCATACTTTGAGCTACAGAAACCATTCAACTATCAAAATATTCAGCTCTTTAACGACATTAGTGCTATGACTTTTCTTGTTTCTACCTGTTATACTTTTTTAAAATATTAAGCTTTTTTCACTTTTTTTTTGTTTTACAATGTAACTAAATGGAGAAAATCTTCAAATTCTCTCAAAACATACTCCACTTTGAAATGCTACTGCTTCCGCATACTTTCAGCAACAGACTTCATTTGAACTTTAAACGGGTTACAAGACTTTGAGCTATTAAGGTATGATTCAGCTTTTTGATTTCTTTTACAGTTTTTGAATTATCACAGTTTTTTTATAGTCGGACGATGGACGCTACAAACTGAAGTAGCAGGAGTCATATTTCACACACACAGGACGAGAGAGAGTTGACATAACGAGAGATGGCGGAGGATTTGGTGTAGAAGCGAAAAGCAAACGCTCCTATTTGTCAATATTTCAGATTTAAACCCAACGAACCAAGAGAACTATAACGTTAATGAGGCAATCGTGACTGTGATCTTTTCCTGTAACATGTCCGGTGTAATCGGTAACACTGCTGTTGTCACAAGTTTATTAACCGGTGGGAAAATTTCCTCACCGTCACATCCCTAGTACATCCTAGTTACTTTTTCTTATTGACTTTTTGACGTGTGCCTGTCTAGACAGATCAGAAAACTTTACAACATTTGAGCTGTGAATTGTGAGTGAAGCTACTGTACATGCAGTCACTACTGTGACTCATACGCATCGTCTCCCCTTTGGCTATCTCATTTTAGATCTGTGAATCCAGGCTCCAGCCCTATTCATGCAGGCGTAGCTGCTGTCCCCGGGGCAGTCCCAGACGATGATTCCACCTTACTTTTGTCTGAAACACATGGCAGCTGTTTGAAGCAATCACAAGCAGGAGTTGCATCAAGTGGTGGCGCTCCTAAAACGTGCCCGGATCATGCAGGGCCAGGCGGTGACGCCGCTGAGCTCCTAGACTTCAGGGCCCAAAACCGACGTTTACTGCCCAACTTCAAGAATCCTCTGCATGTCATCGACGGGCCTGAGCAGCGCTACTTCATCGGCATAATTGACATTTTCACAGTTTACAGTTTTAAGAAGCGGCTGGAGCATTTGTGGAAGAGGCTGAGACACCCAGGCCGGTCCTTCTCCACCGTCAGTCCACAGACTTACTGCCTCAGGCTATGTCACTGGGTACAGGACCATACCAAGTAGACCCTGGGTGAGTGGTGGAGACTTCCCACCAGCTCTCACTGAGCATGTCCAAACAACTAACCAAAGTCCACACATGAAACAACTTTATCTACATCTGTTCCATGGCTCCAATCCTTTCCTCTTTCCACATGCTCAAAACACATCTATGGCGTTATATTTCAGCCCGGTCTCGTGACGTTCCCATACAACCAACTGCATTGTCATTTACGTTTCGAGGGAAACGATGGATGGGTCCAAGCACAGGACTTTCACCCAGGAGACTGATGCTCGTGTGAAACGAAAAGTCAACACTGACTATTATTATTATTATTTTAACGTTACGTTGAATGTTTAACATCATGTACATAAATTAAGTTATAAAACTTATTTTAAGCCAAACCGTGATCTTTTACTAAACCTAACCAAGTAGTTTTGTTGCGTTTTTTGTTTTGTTTCAACTCACAGCGTTAACCACGTATTTAAAACTGCGACCGTAATGAGGGAGAAACTACGTTTCCCTTGTAACATAATTGAAAATGCAGTTTAGTTGTATGGGAATGTCATTTTTAGGAGACAGCGTTGTATATTTGTGTTTCATGTCGACATTTTGAACATAGAAAATATTTACTGCAGGCACGTAAATTATATATTGTAGAGAAATTATTAGCACTCAATATATTGAGACTGCGCAAAACAAACAAGGATTGTGAGAATGATGACAATAGACCAACATAATAAAGTTACAGTTTAGACAATCCATATGACAAAAATGATACTTGGAACATATATGAAAAAGATGGATCCATGAGGATGTCAAGCAGCTTCCAGGTTTCGCCAAACAGCAACAGCCTGAGCCACACGACCCCCTCACCACCATGGAACCTGGGAAGAGGACAGACTACACACAAGAAGCAAAACTGAAGGACATCATTCACACAGAAAGAAACAAACACACGGAGGGAGAGAGACAAGAGGAGAGGCTGAATCTCCTGGTGGACGGAGATCCAGATCCAACATTTGGAAAGAAGCACCGACAGCCAGGAGAGAGGAAGCCCCCAGAAAAAGCGCCAGTGGTTGATGCCAATTTTCGTAGTGGCCAAACGGCGGTACTACAACTTCTGTGTCCGTCACGTGATGCCATTGGGCCCAAAAATACTTTTTCCTATAGACTTACATTGGGAAAGAGACGTTTGTAACTTTTTTTTGAGGTGAATCAACTCCCCAGTACGAACACTCTAATAACCTTTATTTGAATCATTAGGTCCTACAAGTTGTAAATACACTGACAGCTGAATCCAGAGTTATTTCCCTTCCTCCGTTCATGTGAATGAGACCCAGACCGAGGCTGGAGCGACCGAGTCATGTGACCGAGCAGACGCTCCATGGGCCTGCTCCATGGGCCTGCTCCATGGGCCCAATGGATGCGGAAGATCGTCGGAAGATCCGGGTACTTTTCCGCTCGGAAGTCGAGCCATTTTGGGATCATGCGCCGCTGAGCAACTTTCATAGGAATGAACGGGGCCCCGCATCCTACGCTGTATCCAGTTCTCTTAAAGTGGCAGTAGGCAGTATATTTTTGGCAGCATTGGACAACAATTCCGTAATAACCTTTCCGCATATTGTAATTCAGGTGTTCTGAGAGAAAACTAGATTTCTTCTTTTTTTTTTAATCAAAGCAAATATTTAAATAATCATAATCATTTGAATTGTGTGTTTTTATGCAAATAACCACTATAGATGACAATAGCAATGTACAGTACTGTACTGTGTACAGTACCCTCCCTCCCCCCCAAAAATAGCGCTTCCCACAAAGACAAGGTGTAATTCGAACACTGTAATTTACCATGTATATAATGTTTTTTTATGTAAAATATATCGAGCATTGAATGACATCAGATCTAAAATGTTATTCCTTCATATAGCGCAGAGAATTCAAATGTGGCAGATCAAAAAAAAAAATACTTGTCTGTAGCAGGACGTGAAAAAAGTTAATTTCAAACCCGGCTTGTGCAATGGAAGATAATAATCACATTGTTGTCCGGTAACGTGTGTTTTATTGCCAGTTTAGCTTTTATTCTCTTAGTATTTCTTGATTTGAACATATTGTGTGTTGATTATATACTACTGTAATTTGATACAACTGTAAAAACTTGTGTTGAAAAAAAATTTGTTTATCATTTGTCATTTTGGTCTCAAGGTCAAACATGCATTCTCCTGCTGAAGTTCAGCAGTGTCTCTTTAGAATATGATACTTACTTTCACCTTAGAAATACTATGGCAAAGAATACAAACTTAATTTAAAAATGCTATGTTTGCTTTACTGACCAGTAAGATTTCTATGATCAGGTATGAATGTCTGAATACAAAGAATGAAACTGTGATAACACTCTGAAGCATGTTAGTTTTGATGATGCAACCAACTTGCACCTGTCAGTGTGTAGCTCTACAGAACTCTTTCCTTGCTGTTTCACTATTACGCAATAGATGATTTTGCCTTTTGTCTGTAAGATGTTTGTCTGGTGTCCTTTTCCTGGTGTTTCCTCACCTCACAATGACAGCACATCTATTGACGAGACAACCTGACTAATTCACTGTGGGTGTTTCCCCAACAAGGAAGGGGACTTCATGATAATCTCAGTGTTCTCAGGCAGGAAAGATCCATTACTCCAGCAGCTGGACAGCATGTGACTTTTATCTCATATTCTATATCCTGCTATGACTAAACAACCAATATGAAAATGTAATGTACATTATGTAGTTGTCCAGTGTACACACATATTTTTGAAAGAATGCTTTAAAAAGGTGCAATGTGTAATACCTGGCCATATATTCCAAACAAAAAGCTGCAGAATTTCACTTCTGCTACTGCGTCCATGCAATAGCTAAATGAGACTAATGTCATCATGCCGACTCTTCCGCCTTTACAGTATACTCTCGTTCATGTGACCGTGGTGTAGTTTGCTTATAGCCTATAACGTTAGCTTTGTACTTCTGGCGATCGCATTCACACTTCAAAAATCATAAAAGTGGTGTTCATTTGTGGAGATTATCTTGCTGAACAAAACATGTAAGTATCAGAAATGAAAAAAAAAGTCATAGTACAGTATGTTGAAAAAAGTAATAGTATAATATGTAGAAAAAAGTCATAGTATAGTATGTCTATACTATGACTTTTTTTAATGACATTTTTCGACATACTATACTATGACTTTTTTTCATAAAAGTTTTTGACATACTATGCTATGACTTTTTTACATGAAAGTTTGAACCTGCAACCCTCTATAGTATATATATATATATATAGTCTATAGTATGTCGAAAAATGTCATAGTATAGTACGTCAAAAAAATGTCATAGTATGGTGTGTCGAAAAAAATGTCATAGTATAGTATGTTGAAAAAAAAAGTCATAGTATGCCGAAAAAACAAAGTCATAGTGTAGTATGTTCTGAAAAAGTCACAGTATAAAATGACGAAAAAAAGCCATCGTATAGTATGTCAAAAAAGCCATAAAAACAGTCTTGACTTTATCTCAACTGTAAGTGCAATTGTCACAACTGTTTGATTGGACATCACAACTCACCCAAAACACTTCATTCATGCTTCAAAACCCAGTTATTGTGTCAGTAAATTGGCCAACGCCACCAAAATGAACAGTTGTTTTGTCATCGTGTGAGCCGTACTGGTCAAAATGTTTAGATGTTTTTTCACCACGGCAGTCAACCCTGGAAATGTTTCTTATGTACAAATCTCTGTTTTGTTCTATTGTTTGTTGACACCGACTACTTACTGTACTATACCAGAATGTCAGTTTTGTCCTGCTGAATGCTGTTGTGTATCGCGCTGAACCTTTTAGATTCCCATTTCAACATTAAGTAAAAGTTTACTGGGAAAGGTCAATACTGTAGGACACAGGAACAGGATATGTACTTGTTTGTTTATACAGTAAATATATTTGTGTAGCAATGTATTACATATATTGTAAAATTCACCTTTGAGCTTTCATGTAAAGTCATATACAGTGAACAGAATATTGACACAAAAAAAACAAACCCCGCAACAATAAAAGATCCTGCTGTAGCTCAGTGAAAAAAATTGTACCTCTTCACAGTACGTAACACCATGTGATACTAGATAGATATTTATGGAATATACATGAATATCTCATAGATTTTGATAATTGAATGGATAATTTTGCATGTGACGGCTCAAACGATGAAAGAAAGTTTAGAAGTTGTGAAGACAGTTTCACTGAGAATCAACTCATCAGTTTTGATCAGCAGACATATGGTTATTGTACAAATCATAGATTGTACTTCCTCTTTGCACACATGTGCCAAAACACGTGCAATTTGCTTGAATGAAGGAGAAATTCTAATCAGTTGTGAACAACAAACTAATTGTTCAGAGATTTGAGTTTATTGTTTTGAAAAATTAATAATTCTCATTAGAGAATTGAACCAAAGAGAATGAGAAAAACTATAATATTTCAACATTAAACCAACCCTGCAGAGCTTTGAGGTGAGTCCAAGTCCGCTTTACTTGGCTACGCACCAACCTTGTCAAAATATGACAAGGTCAAACTGGTAAACCTACTGTAAAGGACAGAGGGTGTCATATATACAAATAAAATTTACTTGACTTGACTTGAAACACGGTCTGAAATATATTTATATATTGAGTGTGCATGAACGTAAAAAGGAAAATGAAAGTGGAAGGATATCTGAATCATAAAGAGAGAATTGGAGTGGGCATCCACCTCAATCACATGCTCATAAATGAGGAAGCAAACAAGAACACCACAGGAAGACATGATCCAACTGAAGATGGAGTAATGGAAACATGTTCCATTGTTCAACAATAACTGGGGGGTTGCACTGAGACAAAGACGTGATGGTTTGCGTGAAATAAAAATGTTGGATGCAGGACTTGTAATACAGTATGTTCACACTGTGGCATATGAACTTTCATACTTCCTCCATCACTAGCTTGTCATAACACAAGCTGGTTTCCTTTCGTTGTCTTATGATTAACCTGTTCATCGTGTGCATCTCCGTGGTTTTTAGCACGTCCTTTCTTATGTTTTGTATCATGTAGGATGTTATTGTAGTTCTCGTAAAAAATAACACTATCAGCTCTCAGGCACACACGTCTGACCTTTTCACACAGGAACCAATTATCCAAATCAATTAAATAAGGTTCTTTTTCACACCTTTTGCATAATTTAATCATCAGATACAAAACATGAATATAAGCCCAATACAAACATGAATTGTCTGTGGACTCTAAGTCCAGGTCAAATGACAACTCACAATGTGAGTTCTTGTAGTGACAAACCGACAGAAAATTTTCACCAATCTTTTTTTTTTTTTTTTTTTAAGTGTCTATCAGCAAACTTTACCATTGGTTCAATCTCACAGCTCTCATCAGCCTATAGTTTCCAGCAGCAGCAGGCAGCTGTTTTCAGTGAGAAAGCTCTGATAAAGCCACTGTACTGCAAAATGAGCAAAGGCATTCAAACTTGGAAGAAAAGATTTAATACCGTGCTGCAGACAGACTATCTTTTTTTTTTTTTTTAGCTCTTTCACTGGAATTTGATGATCATATACGCGAGGTGAAGCCTATTCAGATGTTTTGGAAATTGCTCATAAATCTCTGGTCTGTGCCCCTCCTCTCTGTCTTCACTCTTCCCATCATCCCTATCTCTTCATGAATAGACAGATGAGGTCACTCCAGACTAAGGTTGAGGAGGTTGGTTACAGCCCCTCTGCTCAACCAATATAAACTCTGCATGTAGCACCAGGAAACATCTTTTTTGAGGACCAGCCACTTTATAGACACTTTGACAGAGATCAGGCTTGTCGCCATGGGACAGAAACTGACTGGGCACACTCTGCCAGCTGAAGCTGCCTGTGGGAATGCAATGATGGATATGGGCCATGACGAGTCCTTGCTCATACTCATCAAACACTGCCGGGACATGAAGCAACAGGAGACGCGCCTCAGACTCGTCACTCTGCTCCTGGTGCTCAGCTGTACAACACTGTTCATTTTTACCATCTCCGCTGATTTAAGGCAACCAGAAAACTCTGGATCCAGTGGACAAGGGGTAAGTTACAAAACCTTCTCTTTACAATACAGTGATCACTGTAAAGACACATTTGGACTCACTTTGTGTTCTCAACAAGCGGGTCACAATTCTGATGTCTGACTAATAATGTTGCAATGAAGCTGGAAATGTGTCCTCCCTTATTCCCAGAGTGCAGTTGAGCAAAGTCCAGCCTTCTCCAAGCAACAGACAGTTTGCCCTGCAGGTAAGCTGTGTCATTAACTTCATATTTAATGAAATTAAGTGGGGGGGGATTTTAATTTACAAGTTTACTGCTCTCCACTTCCAAAGTTCCAGATACAGTATATCATTTTGTGTCCTATTTCGCAACTAAGACAGCACTCTCATGCTCGTGTTGCATGACGCAGATCAGGGTTTCCTTCCAGGGAAATTTTATGAGTGCCAGCAGCATTGGGTTGAACTCTCCCTCTTTCTCAATCTACAGACAATCCTCAAAGACTGCTCATTCATCTATGTAAGTGCTTTTCTTGAGATTTCACACTTTTTGCATGACTTTTGTTTTGGCTGATAGAGACTGAAACACATACTGTATGTTAGTTGATATTTTTACAGCTTGTCGGTAAGGAGGCTAAATAACGCTCCAATGTTGGGCTAAATTTTAGCGAGGAAAAACTGGCATGGCTATTTTCAAAGGGGTCCCACGAGTCTCCCCTTGACAGACATGCCCACTTTATGATAATCACATGCAGTCTTTTTCATGCAGTATAAATGTGTTATTTTCGCCTATTCTAAAATGGTGTGTTTGAATATTTCTGCATACTTTGGTCCCTAAACAGTCTTGGAATTACATAAATTGGGTATCACTGTAAAGCTGAGACTCTTGTGGATCCAATGAGCCCAACTGTATTCATGTGTGATGATATTAGTCCCCATAGTAACCATTTCATTGTAATGAGACCATTTTTTGAAACTTGACCTCACTGTATAAACTGACCTGTGATGACCTCTAGGATAATCACAGCCTCATGAATCTTTACAACCACAAACTAGAGACCTAGAGCATTTAGAGGACGGATGGCTTTCCTAGGTAGATTGACAATAAGGGGGTTTCTGAGCAGTTTACACAACAGAAGTGCTCGCCATCCAATCTCCGAAAAATGCAATTCTTGCAGAAATCTCAAAATGTCAAAAGTTTTTGATACCAAATCACAGCATGGCTTTTTCTATGTTGTTCCTCAAGGTCTTGGTGTCTTAATGTGGTATTTTTGCTCAAAGTCTTTTTGGTATTTTGAGGGATTATTGATAATTTTTATCAATTCTCGAGTGGTAAAAAATGGTTAAATTTAGCACCAAATCTGTGTAACAGATGGTATCAAGCAAAAAATTGCTGCAACAACTTATGAGACATAGAGCATGGGGATGATCATCATATACTTTGATCATAATGTTCTAAACCCTTATACACTTTTACAATTAATTTCAAATAATTAATTAATTAAAAATGAGTCTCAGGTATGACACTTACACTGACTTACTTTTTGTCCCTCTTCCTACAGGGTCTGTGCCTGAATACAACAAGACTGATGCACTATACATGAAATGGGACGCGATGTCTGGTGAACAATACAACCAACAGAAACGTGCCATTGTGATTCCTGAGGCGGGCTTCTATTTCGTCTACGTGAGGATTTCCTTAAGCTGCCAAGATGGGGAGGGAGCTGCGAACTTCAGGAGGTTCTTTGTAGCGCTGCACAAAAGGAATGGAGGTTACAACAAGACTGTTCCCCTGATGGACGCCTGGGATGGTATAACATGCACTTCAGACGCGTTCAGGAGCGTGTTTGTGGGGCAGCTTCATGAGTTGATGAAAGGAGATCATTTGAGTGTGTGGATCGGAGAGGGCTACAGACTGATCACAAAATCAGCATTTGGTGCTTATCTCGCATAGAGAATATGCCTTGATGAGAATATGGGTTTTTTTGTTGTTTTTTTTTGGATGTGTTCATTATCTCAGTCTCAATCATGTATCTTTAAAAGTACTTTTTATTAAAAAGCTAATTTTGGGGCATCACTTATCACTCATTTTTTAAGATTTGTATGTTTTAAAGCACTTCCTGTGTTTGACCAAACGGTCAAACTAGGCAGCGCTGATCAAACATGAATCAATATTCTGTTACTGTAATGCCTATTTCTCTCCTCAAATGTTTTCAGAAACATCTTTAGTGTACTGTTTAGCTGTAAAATGAGAACGTTTGTGACCCGGCAGCCATGCATGCTATACACTCCGTTGTTAAGACAAGAATAAGGCTGTTATTTAGTTTTTGGAGATATTTAAAATCTAAATTGTTGCTAACAATGGTCTAATAAAGAGAACTGTCAATTTCATTGGGCAGTTCACCCAAATTACAATAACATATTTGCCCATTTACGCCCAGTGGTATCTCGGCATAGTTTTAGAGTTTTGTTGTTCTTGCCAAGGTTTTGAGATTCTTACTGCCACTCCAGTACAACAGAGGTGAATGGACTTTAGTTTGTTGTGTTCAAAGCATGGAAACTGACATTTTAAAAATTAAAAAAAATTCAGTTATTAGTTAAAATAGGTCACATACCTCTCTGTCAATGGTTTCCAGTGGAAACTATCCTTGGTTGGTGTACTGGGAAATTGCTTTGGGAAAGACATAAGCTATTGCTGACTTGTTGCAGGAGCTTAAACAGAGTGTTTCACACAGAGGGTGAAAAGAGGTGCCGGTATGAGAAAAGCATGTAAACATGTTCTAGCAGAAACCCAAAGTACAAGTATGAACCTGAAAATAAGCATGAAAGTTCCTCTTTAAATTCAACACCATAGTGTTATCTTAAAGTTAGCTTTGAGTGATTGTGGCATTGAATAAAGCTACTGCTACTGTTATTTAGTAGCTCTTAGGTTAGCCTAGCGTAACAACATGTATAAATACATTAGACACAGCTCACTTTCAGCATCAATTTAAAACCACGTGCAAAACAAATGCTAACATTATAGAGGGCTTCAGACAGCAACCAGCAAAAGATAAAGTAAGGAAACAAATACAATGTCCATATATTGTGTGTACTCAGGGATTCTTTTATGAGTTAAGAAGCAATAACTAATATTAAGAATTTTTAAATAAATGTACAAAAATAAGTTATGGTTACTGTATTTTTTTACTTATTCTAAGATATTGTTATTCATTATTATTTTGTATTGGTCATGTTACATTGGATTTTACTGTTGGATTGCAGTCCCATTGTTGTATTATGTATTTAAATGAACTGTAACAACTTAATGTTCATTTTTGTAATTGAGAGCTTGGTT
The DNA here is from genome assembly GCA_916701645.2 of Sebastolobus alascanus. NCBI lineage: Eukaryota > Metazoa > Chordata > Actinopteri > Perciformes > Sebastidae > Sebastolobus > Sebastolobus alascanus. Next base: position 93,841 of record CAKAOJ020000375.1, read on the forward strand.
TGATTGGGAAAACTTTTGCTGCTGTGGGCCTGTAAAGCCCATTAATATATTAACTGTAATGTAATAGTGGACTATGCAGTACAAATAAACATGACTTGAATATATAATAACGGCCTGCTTTTACTTTTTTTGGAAAACACTTCAAAGTATGCATATAGTTATGTTCATCAGTGACTGTTACCTACAAGAAGTGGTTAACTACCAGTGTAATTGTGACCTGCCCAACTGGAGGATAAGACACTGTTAACCCACACCTTAAACCTGGGTTCACCCAAGATTAACCTCTATATACAGGTCAATACGCGGATAAGTGTAAGGATTAGAAAGAAAGATCAATACAGAAATGGTATGGGCAATAAATCAACTAACGCGCCTACCTCTACAGATAGGGTCTACCTCTACAGATAGGGTCTACCTCTACAGGTACAGAAATCACAGTGGGGGTGGGCACAGAGAAAATCAGGTGGGCCTGTCCCGTCCAAGACCAAACATCTACTTATAAGATTCTGGAAGGCATATGTTAACCAAAATAGGCCATTTACCATAATCCTACATGGTACATGTATTGTCTTCTTTCCTCACTCTTGTTCAGATTTGTTGACCTTGTTTTTAGCTGCATTTCTATCTCCGTCGTACAATGAGAGCAAAATAACCAAAGAGCCAAATTCCTGGTAGCCTGTGTGTGTAGGTCTACTCATACCTGGACAATCAAGCTGATTCTGATCCAACAAGACAAACATAAACAGCACATAGCATAGCATAGCATAGCATAGCATAGCATAGCATAGCGGCCACATATTCACACACATGGTTTATCAAGCGTATGGATAGATCACCTGCATCAACATTAAAATATACAATTTAACATAGCCTGGCACGGCGGCCACATATTCACACACACAGCTCGCAGCAACATCAGCAATAAATCCAATTTGTTCACCTAACATAAACTATACCAATCAACAATAATAATGAAATAGGTCATTAGCCCATAATTGTAAATTAGCTTACTTTTGATGATTCCAGCAGGAGACGATGGGGCTTCTTGGTGTTGAACACTGAAATTAGTCCCTTTCAAAGGTGAGCAGGGACAAAGAGTTCAGTCTGATGTGATGCCCTGATGCCAGTTTTTATCCAACTGACAGTTGAAAAGAGTCTTTCACCAGTAGGCCTTGTTATGGGTAGGGTGAGGAGGGCAGTTCAGAGGGCAGAAAACCTACAAGTTACACAATTATGAAGCCAACTAGGGCACTAAGGCTATACTTCAACTCTAGATCACAGTTTTAACACAAAGGTTTGGTGGCTGAGGACAGAACAAGGCTGCTGTCAGACTGCTGGGCACCTGAGCATTTTTAAACTGCAGAGATGATGGTTGGACCAATCAGCAGCCGACACACCCCAGACCGAACCCACACCTCCAGCCAATTAGAGAGAGAGCACCTAGATAGGAAACAAAGACCCTCACTAGACAAAGACACTCACTCACACACAAAACACAAACACATTTCAATATCAATATTCAAATCCTGAGGTAACTCATGTGTTTCCCAGCGGACACATACGGTAGTCAGCGTGCAGCTCTCTGAAACTGTGGTATCATATTCGTCAGTATTTAAACCACAGAGTTTCATAACATCATTTCAAGATAAAGGTCAGTTTCAGTGCTCATAGTCATGCTCTCTCACACAAGACATATTGTTTATATATTTCATTTGAGAGTACTTTTTGGTAACACTGGCTTGACTCTCTGGTCCAATCATCCAAGCTTTCTGAGACACTCTTGTCAGATTGGCCCAACAAATATAGTTGTTCGCCAATCAGATACTTTTATCTGCTATAGCAAAAACCGAGACGTCATAAGGAGTGCCAACAAGCTATGAAAGGGAGCCAGCATGCACGATACCAGAGCCATGGACTGACACTGACTGCTTTTCCACAGAGACTTGAAAACAATGCCCCGTTCATGTCAAATCTGAGTTATTGAGTTTCAGACTTATAGTCGGAAAGTCTGAATCACGACACTTTAAGGAAAAACTGGCATGGCCATTTTCAAAGGAGTCCCTTGACCTCTGACCTCAAGATATGTGAATGAAAATGGGTTCTATGGGTACCCACAAGTCTCGCACTTTATGATAATCACATGCAGTTGGGGGCAAAAACCATGCGTTTTGTTTCATGCAGTATACGGTAAATAGGTGTAAATTGTAAATTGGTGTATTTGAATATTTCTGCATACTGGGATCCCTAAACAGTCTTGGAATTACATAACATTACAAGCTGAGACTCTTGTGGATCAAATGAGCCCAACTGTATTCATGTTTGATGATGTTAGTTCCCATAGTAGCCATTTCATTGTAGTGAGACCATTTTTTGAAAATTTGATCTCACTGTATAAAACTGGCACAATCTCCTCGTCCTTTTGCGTCATGGAAGATGTAAAAAGCCAAGCTATGATTGGCCGGGTCCAATGCGTGTTGTCTGCCCTTTCTCTCTGCCAAGAATTTATGACACTATGACTGCGTAATCTGACAGTGTTATAAATGAAACTAGACACTATCCAATTTTTTCCTCTCTAAAAGAAAATGACAAGAATTACCACGTTGCGGTTGTACGCCTCCACCAACCAGTCAAGTGTCAGTTTACATCCATGTCTTTCCTACATGTCATCATTTCATCATTTTATCCTGTTAGCCTATGAATTCTTGAGTTATGGCTCATGTTTTGTGAGGTGACCTTTTACCACCAAATTCTAACCAATTCATTGTGCCAAATTTGAAGACATTCCTTCCACGGCTGTCACCGGCGCGGAGGCATAAAAAAAGCTAAAAAAATTGAAATACTCATCTGTGCTGCATTTGTGGATATTCAAGAACCAGACTCAATCACATGACTGTAACACACATGCTTTATTGCACATCAAACCATACGGCCATATGTTGGATAATGACAAGAATGTGATGACAATAAGATGTCTGGAAATGTTATAGTCCCCCCCCCCCCACTGTAACAATATACTAAATCAAAAACAGGAAACAAAGCCCATAAACACAACTGTGTTTAGAAATCCTGAATTCATTTACAAACACACACAAAATGGGGTGTTTAATCCAATCAGAGCAGACTAGGTTCTACATTTAGCATGCTACAGATGATGTGTTTTTCAGTCCTTGTCAGATAGCCTGTTTATATAAGAAAAATTGTTTGACAAAATAAATCTTAACTCTTAATCCACTGTAGAACATCAAGAACAATCCACACTGATTTTTCCGGAGCTTTCAACTGCCATCTACATAAGCGGATGGAGTTTTCTCAGATGTCATCCATGTTTGGAAACTCCATCGGCCGACACTGAAACTGAAATTTGGTGGAAAGTTCTGACCGATATTAGGCCGTGAGATAACTACTATAACAAAGGTCAAGAAAGACTTTAATGCTCAAACATCCAATAAATTATACACAAGACCAAATGTCAAAAGCATTGCTGCAACGTTCATTACACTCAAAAATACAAATAGCGCAAACAACATATGGATGATGTCGCCGTTGTGACAGCCTCATCAGTAATGGAGCTACAAATATAAATTTTGTCTTAAAGCTCCAGTGTGTAGTCTGGCGGTATCTATCGATGAGGTGAGGAGATTGCAACCAACTGAAGCCTCTCCCGTGTGCCAAACGTGTTGGAGAGCTACGGTGGCCGACGGGAAAACGCGAATTGTCCTCTCTAGAGCAAGTTGGAGCAGAGCCAGTGCGTGGAGTGTGTGTGGACATGAGAAGTGAGTGGTGAAGCAAGAGAGAGAGAGGGCGGCGGCGACGGGAGCGTTATCGACTCCGGCCCAAGCAGGAAAAGTTAACAGTGTTTGGTTTGTACGTTCCGGGCTACTGTAGAAACATGGCGGTGCAACCATGGATGTATTATGAGAACTGGATACAGCGTTGGAGGCGGGGCCCCGTTCATTCCTATGAAAGTTCACATCTCATTCAGATAAACGGAGGAAGGGAAATAACTCTGGATTCAGCTTTTAGTGCAACTTTTAGGACCTAATGATTTAAAGAAGGACTATTCAAGTGTTCGTACTGGGAAGTTGATTCACCTCAAAGAAAATGTATCCGCTGAGTTACAGACGTCTCTTTCCCAATGTAAGTCTATGGGAAGTCTTTTTGGGCCCAATGACATCACGTGACGGACACGGAAGTTGTAGCATCACCGTCTGGGGGCCTGGGTGCAACATGGCGGACTCCGTGGAGAGGACCCGCTCCCTATGTAGATATAAACGACTCATTCTAAGGTAACTAAAACACAACTATTCTTATTAACAGGTGATTATGCACTCAAGAAAACATACTTATGAATATTATATTCCATTACTGCCAATAGATGCCCCTCATTGTTACACACTGGAGGATATTTTGGCCTGACGGTGGCTCTAGAGGAAAGGTCACGGGACAACAAAAACATTCAGCATCATCCTCTGGGAACCAGGAATATCCATGCCAGTTGTGATCTCAGATACACTAAACTACTGTACACTCTAGCTTCTACTATTAGCATGTTTCAAAATCACTTTCCCTTTGAAAGCCTTCACAACATTACACACAGCTATGACTCACACTTATTGCACGGTCACTGGTGAGGTAAACCATCCGAATAAGGATTTTACATCATCCGTAGTTACAGTAATAACACTCAGTGAAACATTGGTCATACATGACTCCACTTGCTCACAAGTTGATGAGTAATTCCTTTGACTGATGAATGTGATGTATTCGTCTGAACATCATTATCTCTATCATCTCATCACACATTGCAGTATCACTCTGTTTCCAGTTATTTTAAACTCATAACACAGTTGGCCTGACTTCACCCAACATGCTTTGGGAGTTGAGGGGATCTCCTCCTTCAGGGAGCTGGAGGGCTGCCAGTCAAATTAGTGTGTGGAAGCTGAGTAATTCATACTAAACACATTACATCAGCCCCCGGATAAGCGGTTGTAGATGAGCGAGGGAGTGAAATTACATCACAGAGATAAAAAATGCAAACAAAACAGACACATCTGGAGAACGCCCCCCACAGTAATAAATTCATGTCGCTGTGTGATTCTTTCCTGTCGACGGTTAGTTTGCTGAACACAGTTACCCTAACACTCCTACTCTGTTTCAGTCAGTTATCATTTTTAGCCTCTGTGATCTACTTTTAGCTTTGTTGCAACCGTTCTTTAGGCTAATAATCATCTTTATAAACCAGTTTATGGTTTGACTCGATGAATGGAGTTGTAGCGTAACTGCTCCTCATACAGGAAGTACATTTCTCTTATGTTTTGGTGACTTCAAATGAGACTCGTGAGCTCGTGTTTACAACATGGGAAGTCGTGTACACGATATGCTTGTCGTTCAAGTGGTTAAGTCGTGAAGAACACCGCTGCTAAGCAACGGCAATATTAACGTTACTGTTGGCGTCTAGAAGCGACAGAGGCTAACAACTTAGCAAGCGGGTAACATAATGCAGGAAATGCAAAGGCATAATGACAGAGGAAGAAGATGAGGCTGTTGGGAATATCAACATTTTCCTCAGACATATTATAAAATGACGAAAACAAAAATGACAATATATTAACTTATTATGCTCCGAAAAATTAACTTCCATGGCCTCCGCCATTTCTGACAACGTCAACAAACACGTCACAACTCGTGAATTGGAGCTTTCAGAAACTTTCCACTTACGAGGTCGTGAATACCACAAGAGGGGGGCGTTCATATGGACTCTTCGGGTGAACGCGATAAACACAACCCCATTTGAAGGCACCATTTCTCCACAAACATTTTAGAAATTTAAACTGTGAACCATCCAGCTGTAGCAGCAGACTATGAGTACAAGTTGTGTCAAGTTGGCCTTCAATAAAACATGATGATGACTAGGGCAGGATCACTTACACACATACTGTATACTGTAGATATTTCACAAACTAACAGCAAGTGTCATTACCTGGTAAAATGGTGAGTTTAGGATACAAGTTCTGCATTTGAAAATTGAAACACAAACTTCCCAATCCGTACGTTCAGCTCTATGAGATTTACAAAACAACGACATACACAACAAACCAGAAGTCCGATTCCATTTGTAATGAAAGCCCTTCTTAGTAGATGATAGATGTATTTGTATGGCAGAGTTTTAAAGCCCCCCTCCAGTGTATTTTGGCATTTCTATATTTCATATTTATTTGAGTCATTTTCTGACTAAGTTGATTAGCCACAATTTTTTTTTGAGAAATAATTTTGTGCTCAAAGTAAAAAGAAGAGGAGGTTGTTGGTAAAATGGGAATATGATGTATGACTATAGTAGAAGCTGCAGGTCATACTTGATCCTCCAAGCTTGTGTCTGAGCAGCAGCAAACCGATAAATCAGTTTATCTGTCTGTCAGTTTGTCTTCTAGTTAGTTAGTTAGTTAGGTGTAGTTAGTTAGCTATCCCAACTTGTTGCATTAGCTAACTGAGGGTTTTCATTTTAGTTTTATTTTCCTCCACTTTAGTTTATTGTATTTATTTTCAGTCAACGCAGTAGATTACAGAAAATCCCACCGGCAGAATGAACACAACACCCTGTCTGTCTCTCTCACTCGCACTCATCTTTACCATCTTCTCCTGCTGGAGATAAATCAACGGAAAGCAGATGATACCGGAGGTTTGCGTGTCTCTAACAGGTCCGGACGATGGGGAGCGCACAACTTTCAGCCCAACAAAAACAAGAGAAAAGTCCTGTTAGAGAAATAAACAAATCACGGAACTCATCACACTCACACACACATTACAGGAAGAGGAAGTCTGTAATAATGACCCACACGGCAACATGGAACAAAACTGTTGCTCACACAAGCATTTGCTGCAACTTCCTGCCACGATTCATCAGTATTTATAGAAACTTTCCCAACAGGTTTGCATAAGTGTTTTAGAATTTAACCACAGATCAAAATACAATAAGTCTACTAAATGCACACAAGAATGTGCATATGTGTGTATGTATGTGTGTGTGTGTGTGTGTGTGTCCTGTTGTTTGGTCCATTAGCTCAGTAGTTCAAGGTAGGTGACAGGGACTTTGCCCTTTTCGTTCCCCCGTTCTCCAATCAACCAATCAGGGTCCATTCCTGGTACGGTGTATACAGTAATGAGCTGGAGAAACAAGGAAAAAACAAAGGAGGACATTTTAAGATACATATGGCAAAAATGTTTTACCAAAATGAAGCTATTTAAACAAGAAAAAAAAGAAAATGCCTGATACTGAGGTTGTTTGTAAAGGAAAGGGAAACAGAAAGCACTACGTTGCACATCATGTGGAGACGTTTGCATCATCTCCCTTCCTCCACTCTTCAGCCGCAGACTCTCCTCAGTGTGTGTTTTGGATTTATTCTGACCTTAATGTTTAGTCTATGTATTGGCTCCTGATTGCCAAGATTTTCAACTTGTAGACGCCCAGCGGAGATTCCAACATGGAGCCTTTACTGGTGCAGGGCTGTCTCCAACATCACTTTTTTGTTTAAAAAAAACGCTCCATTTTGTGTCGCTGCATCTGAAAACCCGTGAAAATTGCCATGCCAAAATTTAGCGTAACTTTGGAGCGTTATTTAGCGCTCTCCCTGATAAGCTAGTATGACATGGTTGGGACCAATGGATTCATTAGGTTTTTAGCCCGCTACAACCTCTGAAAGAGGTTAATCTAACCATTTGTCAATACCTCCGCAACCCACGGCCCAGTGGTTGAGAGTAGCTGCTCTATGGGTGCATAAGTAGTCAGACATAGTTTCTGGTGTAACAGAGATGTTCGTGTGTGGGGTAACTCAGAATATCCTATTGTACCTCATCGGCCAACAGGGAAAGCTCGCTGGCATCATGAGCATCGTAGTCATACAGGACCTTGGCCTTTCTGGTGCCGGTGACAGGAAGCTGGGTCAGCTCCATCGCCAGCGTGCTGGGCCTTTGGCTAGACGAAGAAGAGACCGTGGCCCCAGGAGATGAAGGTCCAGACAGGAAAGCAGAGGAGACGGGGTCGGGGCAGACAGCAGCAGTGGGGTGGGGAGCGCTGACAGCATTAGAACATCTGTGTGAACATTGTAAGACAAACGAAAGAGTTGAGTTGTTGAAGTGGATTTCCAGCTCATTTATTTTTGTGGTGAATCAATAATGCGTCAGCGTGCGTGCGTAAGCAGACTGAATCACTGCTTAAAATATTAATGGGTTGATTTTAAATGGCTAGTTTAACTATTTGAAAGCCTTTTATATATTAAAATTGCATTCAATATTAACCTGATAAAATGAGCCAAACTGTATTCATGTGTGATGATGTTAATCCCCACAGCCTCATGAAACTTTACAGCCACAAACTAGAGACCTAGAGTATTCAGAGGATGGATGGATCAAACTAGAGACCTAGAGCATTCAGAGGATGGATGGCTTTCCTAGGTAGATTGACAATAAGGGGGTTTCTGAGCAGTTTACACAACAGAAGTGCTCGCCATCAAATCGCCAAAAAATGTAATTCTGGCAGAAATCTCAAAATGTCAAAACCTTTTGATATCAAATCACAGCATGACTTTTTCTATGGTGTTCCTCAAGGTCTTTGTGTCTTAATGTGGTATTCTGGAGGGATTATTGATCATTTTTATCAATTCTAGAGAGGTTAAATTTAGAACCAAATCTGTGTAACAAATGGTATAAACCCAAAAATTGCTGCAACAATTTATGAGACCTAATAGAGCATGGGGATGACCATCATATACTTCTATCATAATGTTCTAAACCATTATACACTTTTACAATTTATTTTAAATAATTAAGTAATTCATTCAATCATGTTTATTTCTGATTTATGACTAGAAAAACTTGACACACGGTGCTGAGCAGCATCTCAAATTAATCTTCAGGTTCCCAGCTTTCAGATGATGTACACCACATCTATGTGACATCTACTGTTGACCTGCTATCTCCCCCTAAAGCTTCCCTGTAGCCCTCTAAAAAAGACTTAAACGGGTCTATTGTGGGTCTCAGGGGCTTAACTCAGACAGTATGTCCAACTGGTTAAATGACGCTGGTCACTACTAGGACAATAAGTTCACACAGTTCATTCAAAAGATGTATTTGTCCGATCAACTGTGAGAACATCTCTAGTGTCTGCTGCGGTTTGGAAACAAAAAATGATGTATAGGACGGTTGTTGTGATCATCTTGGATTGAAGGTAATTGTGGAAATGGGGGCACATTATCTTTTTTTCAGCAGTCTGGGGGTTCATCTGGCACAACAAGGCAGCAGGGTTTTCCCCAGAATATACCAGTAATTGCATTTGTGTAACGACTGAATAATACTCCATCTGTGTCAGCCGGAGGAAGGATGCCAAAGCCAACACTGGCTGGTCTGCGGTTAGTCTGTGATTAACTGAGCTCTGCTAAACAAGACAAGGATGACAAATGTGACCTTCACCATGTAATTCAAAAAATTTTAAAACTTAATTTTTCTTTCACAAAGACCCTTCGACCTGAGTGACCGAGCTACAAAAGCATTGTCCTAATGTAATCTACCTCTTTCATACACGTGTTAACAGATGAGGCTTCCAACAGCAGTCAGTCACACTCACTTGCTGAGCTCCCTCTGAAGGTCCTGCATGTAGTGATGACACTGGGCGTAGTAAGTGGCCTGAGCCTCCGCAAAATCCTGCAAACAACGCAGGTGGTTGAGCTGAGGGGAGAAAGGAAGAGATGTACTCAGTATGAGTGGATTCCCCATTACGATAAATACATACAGTATATATCAAACATTATAATCAGACACGAGGCACTAGGCACCTGATTGGACGAATGCTTTCACCCACATTTTGACCCAGAGTGCTGAGCTGCATCTCAAATTAATCTTCAGGTTCCCAGCTTTCAGATGATGTACACCACTTCTATGTGACATCTACTGCTGACCTGCTATCTCCACCTAAAGACCCCCTGTACCCCCCTAAAAAAGACTTAAACGGGTCTATTGTGGGTCTCAGAGGGTTAACTCAGACAGTATGTCCAACTGGTTAAATGACGCTGGTCACTACTAGGACAACAAGTTCACACAGTTCATTCAAAAGATGTATTTGTCCCATCAACTACATAACTGCTCTTCTGTTTTGCAGTTTAAACTCCAGCAGAAGAGCATCAATAGCTCTTTGTCTATCATTTCCCTCAGAGGTCAGCACTGTCAAGATTGCTTCCTGTCACAGTAATGATTCATAAATTCACTGAAGTTGAACTTTTGGGAGCCTGAATGTGTTCAGTTAATCTGTGCAATATTCATGGTGTTCATTTCTTCTGCGTAGTTATTCCGGACAGGATAGTCTGGCTGACTCTGACTAACGGTTTTCCATCACTGCTGGCTCACACAAGTCCGACCACCGGCGCCACGCACTCACATGTGTGCTGCTGATGCCTTCCAACAGCAGTCTGGTGACCTCAGCTTGCCGGTCAAACTCCGTCTGAGCGACACGAAGCTCGTGCTCTGCCTGCAGGTGGAAGTGACAGGACAGCACAGGAAGCATTAAAAGGGCTGTATAAACACATGTAATGCTTCTCATAAAACATTTAGACACAACCACATCTATCCACTAGCGACGGTTACTTACTTTGTCCACTTCCTCACTCAGCAGCTGAGAGAAGCAGCATGAGAACAGAGAAAGGCAGTCATTAACCGTTCTCAGACTCAAACATCGAATATAAAGATCTATAAGCTACGTCTGTGCTTCAGTCTATAGCCAATCTGAAACTGAGGGGAGCTAGTAAGGTGAACGGATGCTGAATCTAAATTTTCTTTATCTGCAGAAACTTGGTTTAGTTAGTCCGTTTCTGTTACTATGACAATTTCTACCCTGATCCCCACTGATCCCAGGCCAATGTTTTAAGGCACCAACTTTGAATCAAACAGTCAAAAATTATATTTAATCTAATTTATTTAATGTAATTAAATTTAAATTAATTTAATTTTACCTTTTAATTTAATTAATTCATATTCCGTGTGAAACAATATAATAATCTTTTAAATCAAATAGGAATTTGGTTAAGAATTCCTACATGTAGAGCTAATGGTTGTATCTGGTTACCGATACGGGACCGGTTCTGCCCATTTTGGTGCCCTCAAGGGGATCAATATTTAATAGCTAACATTTTCATCAATCATTTCCATATTGATGAAGCCTCCTGGATGTGAGACTACAAGATATCCAGTGACCTTAGAACCTTTACAGAGATGATGCTGAATTTAATATACTGGTGAAAGTCACAGCTGTATCTCTGCTTCTTTATCTTCTTCACTTTTTGTAAATGGTAATCTTGTTGAAATGTTATTATTGTGCCTTTTACAAACAAGACTGTGTGTGATCAGACACAGAACGTGATTCGATCTCGAGTGGACCGTAAATGCTTCAGTGACGTGTTTGTGTCTGACAGCTGCAGCTGTTGACCTGAACTTGACCTTTACTCTACATCCTGCAGCAGCAGACTCATGAATGATTGTTGAATTACGCCCTCCTGTGTTAAACATATGTTATTATGAGAAATCATCTTCTCCAGTGCATTACATTTAATTGAAGAATATTTGTGTAATTTCTCAGAGACAATGTGGGTTTCATACGTAGAGGTCTCATGAGAAGTAAGTAGGAAAGTGGGATGAGTGATGAAAATATTAAGGCAGATGTGTGTTAGACTCCCTTTACAAGGATGGACAACATGTTAAAAAGTTAGAAACTGAACTTTATGTAAATCTAACTGCCTGGATAATAAAAGGTTTAAACAGCTAAATGATGTGGTTTGTCCTCATCACCCCTTTTTCTTTTATGCATCACTTGAAAACTTCCCATTTCCTCGTTACATTTCAACTTGTTAACACCTTCTGCTAGTAGCAGCTTGATTGAGCATGCTAATCGAGGAGCTTTATTTCATCTATTTCCAGTCATTTGTTATTGTAAAACATTTCAATTGTATGTATTTGACAAATTAATGGTTTATGTCTTAAAACATAAGGTATAAGAAATGGTAAAAGGTTTGTTTCTATCTGCATATGATGTGGTAACTACAGCCTGAGCAAATAACCCCTATATTTTCATTTTATTCCTGTTATTTCCCATTAATTCCTGTTAATTTGCATGGAATTTTGCACCCCTAGTCTGACCGCATTAATGTTGAATTTGTCCCTAAAGTACCCCCATGTTTCCTAACTTTTAAGGAAAACTTTAGCTATGAATGACTCACTGGAGACTAACCACTGTCTACCACCATAATTAAAGGTCACAAAAGGCTCTAATTTTATTGTGTACAACCTTCCTCTGCTCAGATTCACTGGGGTCCGTCGCCACATCCCAGCTCTCCCAGCCGCTCTGCAGCTGGTTCAGTTACAGAACCAACACAAAGAAACACCAACTGAAAGTCAACAAGCCTCAAACGTTTCTACTCTACAAAGCCGTCCGACATACGGGAGGGTTAATGTCATCATTTAACCCAACAACAACGCAGAAAACAACCTTTTTTTCACTGCGGTTCTTATTCCTAATTCTGATTTGATCTCATAAAGTTACAGCTGAGCTGAAGCAGTTAAACAACGGCTAAGGAGGTCAGCGACAAAGCAGCAGCCCTGCTGCGTCTTTTGCTGTGTTGCTTCAGATGAGATGCTGCTGCTAACTGTTAACTGCTAACCGTATCTCTCTTATACACCTAATATACTATGATTTGCTCTCTTATACCCAGTGCAACTAGAAAACTCAGTTTAGTCTTGTCAGAGACACGTCATCATTTTAGATCATACCAGTGTGGAGCTATTGTATATGTGGTACATTCAAAATATCATAGTTACGATGGAGTATTAAGGCCACATTGAGCGAATAAAAAAATCGGAGATTTCAAGAATAAAGTCATAATATTACGAGAATAATGTTGTATTTTATAATAATAATGTGGTGCTGATGTGCCAAAAGATGAGGTATTTTGTAATTTGTGAAACCTAAACTAAAGTATAACTTCACAAGATGCTCCACGTTCCTCATTTTCACACAGCTGCTCCATTTCCCCTCTAAAATAACACGTAAAATTACTTCTTTATCATATTATGACTTTATTCTCGAAGATTTATTGGTTTTCCTCAATGTGTGGCCCTAATACTCCGTCGTACATAGTGTTTGTATGTCAAATAAAAAAGAAAGTATGAATAATCAGGGGGTTCAAACAACAATAACAAAAATGAAACATGCGCAAACATGCTCATAAGTAACATATTTATGTTGCAAAGATCATGCAACAGTCGGACAAGCCTAACTTGTTCAAGTATTAGAAATGCACGTCATTTACTTTCAAACAACAAATCATTCAAAATGCACAACATGTGCATCTTACAGTGTTATTTAATAGCTGTCATCCCATGCTGCTTAAATATACAGGCACCACAGTAGGCAACATTACAGAGCCACAGCCTGCGTTTCGCTTGGAAACGGTCCGAGAACACCTCTCGCAAGCAATCTCGGACCGAGAGTCCGATTACTGCGTTCATAACGAACCACACCAGAGTTTGATTAAAACATATTAAATATTCTTGTGAAAGCATTTTAAGTGTTCTATGCCAATTAGCATGTTAGCATAGCTCCTGCCTGTGTGCTACTTGTTTCACTTGGGACTCTTACCGCTGATGCACTGGCAGAAAGAACATAATTTCGAGGCCTTGTCTCCTGAAAATCAGGTGCAGCCTACAAACAAGAGCAGGGGGGGAGGAAACACATGTTGGCACAGTCATGCAGTTACAATCATTAAGCAGAAAAACAAAAATGTAGCCAAAAGCATTCCTGCATAAAGAAAACAGATCAGAAGCAGAACAGATGCAGATCATTTAGAACAAGTTCAAAGCAGAATGTGCTGTGTATAGTTGTAGGTGGTGGTGTGTGAAATTATTTATGACTGTGAATAATTTATTGATTGCTGTTTAAGCAATAAATAGGTAGAGTCAAATTACATTCTTATGTTGATGGATCCACCCCATCTTTTGTTGTGGTGTTGTTACCATTAAATTAAGATTTTTCCAGCTTTCTTACATGTTTTGCTTTTTTTTTTTTTTTAAATGTATATATATATATTGGGTAACACTTCATTTTACAGGTCTGCAGATTTCATGGTAATTAGGTGATAATTAGGAAGTAACCTATTTGAAATTTCTTTGAAATTACTGAAAAACTCCCTGAATCATTACATTAGCTACCAGGTTACATTTATGAAGACAATAAGTCACACAATGGTGAGATTTGTGCTTGATCTGAGAGTGTCTTCTATTAGTTTTAGTTTTCCACCTCCGATGAAGAGCAGTGCACAGCCGCTTCTTAAAGGCCCTATTTTAACCATTATATGCTATTTTAGCATATAATTATTAAATCATGTTTATAATAAAGTAATTTTCGATATATTTTGAGATAAATATTGGGGTAATTTGGCCGTAATCCGAAAGAAATTTCAAATAGGTTACTTTCTAATTATCACCTAATTACCATGAAATTTGCAGACCTGTAAAATGAAGTGTTACCATATTTTTTTTAAACACTGCTCACAGGCTCATTGGATCAATCTGAACCAGGCTCACCACCCTGCTGTGGGAAGGTCGCCCCCTGCTGTTTCTCAACGTCCCAACCCTGTATTGAGCAGAGGCCTGTATCATTTTTATTAAATCAATTTAGACTCAATGAGATGATATCCACAGAGTGCCTTAAAGGCCCGGAAAACTTTCACAGGAGGAAGAAGAACAACAAAAACAACAATACTGACAACGTGAAAGTTCATCTTACCGCCGCTTTGGCTTCTGCCTGCTTGGCTTTTTTCAGGCGCGCCTTGCAGATGTCAAGATCCAGCCGTCGATTCTCCAGAAGTCGCCTCTCTTTCTGCGGAGGACAGGAGGGATCCAATCAGAAACCGGGGATCTGCTGCAGGGAACAAACCTCGCAACACTTGGCTTCTATTCAGCTAAAAGCAAAGTGAAGCGAACCCAGCACAGAATCTGTTGTAGTGTCAATGAGTGTCCATGGCAACATACTTCTCCTCACTTGGGTGGTGTTAATATGAAGACAATGTCTTAAACCACCAAGGACTTACAGTATCGTAGTGATTAAGAAAGTAAATCATGGGCGCCCCGCTAGCTCTGCTGGTGTGTGGGCGCCCATAAGGCTGAGTCCCGCGGTAGGCCCGGGTTCGAATCCGACCTGTGGCCATTTCCGCATGTCGCCCCCTCTCTCTCTCCCCATTTCTACACTATCCACTGTCCTATAAATAAAGGCATAAAAAGCTCCAAAAAATAATCTTTAAAAAAAAAAAAAAAAGAAAGTAAATCAGTCAGTCTTACTGATATAGTCCTCCAGTCTCCTTCCAGGAAGTTGCGTAGAGGAGTGAGGAAGGTGACGGATGAGGTTTGGAGGAGCTCGCGCTCGGCTCCTCCCAGTCTCTTCTGGTATTCTCCCACTGTGATCAGGGTACTGCCTACAAATACACACGTATTACACGTTACGTAAAATCTGACTGAAAAACAAACTTTTCTGATTGTTCAGAATAACTGAAACAGCTGAAACTTCAGATAACGAACGAGGCACCTTCATGGTAGCTTCTCAGAGCATAAGTGAGTTTTAAACTCTGGACTGATCTGTCAACTATTTCATTATTATTGCTAATAGAAAAGAAGGTGCTTCAGTAAAGCCTCCCCAGCCCTCGAGTACTTCATGAGTACAAAGCAGACAACGTGCTCAAAGTCTCATCAGTTTCAGTAACAGCACCACTGACCATATGGCGTCCCTGGACCAAAGTCATTGGCAGCTTCCAGCATGTACTGGCCCAGCAGCTCTGGGTTCGTCGTCCTGGAGGGAAGCTTCTTATCCAGTTTGTCATAGATGAACTCTTCTATTCGAGCACCTGGATAACAGGTTATAAAGACATCATTGTGAAATTGTGAAGTAATAATAATAACAGAGTAGTAATAATAAACTGTATTTTTATAGAATCTTTCATACAAGAAATGAATAAAAACATTACATGCACTGAATGCCTCACATGAAAATGAAATAAAAACATATTAAAATCATTAAGATGGAAAATAAAACCAGAAAAAAAACATTTTAAAAGAGAAAATTAGTGGCCTAAACAATCCAATAAACGGTGGGTTCCTCACTCTACATCAGTGACCTAAACAGTTGCCTCATTACAACTTGTGGGCTACCTTCTAGACACAACCCTGGGAAACGACTTACCAGTGTGGTCAACTGGAGCATGGAGGGTTAGAAAATACACAGATCAAGAGTTAGACGTTACAAACAAGGTCTATTCTACTATTCTATCCATTTTAAGTCTATTACAGATTAATGAGAATCTCTAAGTGTGATTGATCAAAAGTTGCTGAGCTAGAAAAGCACAATTACAATGTGACATTTAGGTTTAACTTCATTTAACGTGCTGCAAAGAAGGCAGCCTGAAAAACAAGTTCAACAGAAATTTCCTCAACACATTTCAAAATGACATTTTTGCCTCCTGCTTGTTTGAAAAATATGTTTCAAACAATATATGTGGAGTCCCTGATGACTGAAAGTGGTAAAAAGCATTTTAAAATCAATTTAAATAAATAAACTATTTTTATATTATTTTTCTTACTTATTCAATTACACTTTTGACTAATCAGAAAGCCATAAATGTATTATTTTTCTTCTTCTGGGACTCCATATGAGGAGATGTAACTTCTAGTTGGGAGGTCACACGTCTTACTTGGGTTGGGCTGCAGGAGCACCTCGGTTTGTCTCAAGATCTTTTCAGTCCAGTTCTTGGTGGAGTCGGCCCGAGTGATCAGGTTCTCTAAGTGGGGATCCAGCTCGGTCTTCTCAGCCTGGCCGAGCTTCTCCTCTGTGAACTGGGAGACAAAGTCAGGATCCTGAGTGGACATCGCAGGCACGGCAACAAGATATACACACAAATTATCTAAGAAGAGAATAAAAGAATAATTATTCATTTAACAGGTCAGCAAATTTCATGGGAATTAGGTGATAATTAGTCTACATTTGATTTAATTTAGGCATGCAATCATACATTTGTCTGGAAATAAATATGCACCACTAAAGCACAATATCAAGGGAAATAAAGGCTGCGTTACTTGCACTGTAGGGGCCTTGTGCCAAAATCTAAAGCCAGCATCATTGATGGGTGTGGTTGCAGGTGGTGCATTATATATAATTACATAATGCAGTGAGCTGTCATAACATTAATAATTTGTGAACAAATATAATTAATGAAACATTATTTAAACGTTTTCTGAATCTGCTCTTCTGATCTATAGAATGTGATTTTACTGGGCAAACATTTCCTGAAGATTTGAATGTTCAGACGAAGGCTGATAAATAATAAAATAACCATTTAACTAGTAATAATAATGGTCCAAAATGATGTAAAATGCATAGTTTCAAGTCAAAAACCTTCAAATTTTCTTGAAGGAGGACCCTCAAACCCAATATCTCCTAGTACCTTTTATTCACTGAATAAATTGAGAATATGTCTGTATAATATGTAGGAGCATTTTGACTGGGACACTGCTCCTAAAACCTGAATGAATAACTCACACACCTCAGCTCTGCATGTGCACCTGTCTGTCTGTCTGGCTGGTGGTGATTCCAGCCTATAGACATCCTATAATACATTATAAAGCGATGCTATAGACTACAAACAACACAGGAAAGCACTTTAAGTATTAACACAATATACAAACACACCACCTTAACCCTATAATATTGCAGTGTGAGTATTATAGGCCTACTGTAGAAGATGCATAGCCCGAGTATAATAATAATTTAGCAATAAAACCACAGCTGATTATTATGACTGGTTATGTTTAAAGAAATAATGAATAAATAGGAATAAGTTGCAATGAATGAATGAATGCCTTTATTGTCATTGCACAGCTGTACAACGAAACTCTAGAGCAACTCCTCTCTGTGGTACAAAGAAAGAATAAAAGAATAAAAGCAAGATAAAAAGATAAAATAGATAGACCAAACGACTCACATATATAATACATTTCTCACAGCAAAGGAGGGTTTAACTGACTAAGACAGACACACTGCATTATATCATACTATTACATTGCACTACTATATCATACATTATAATATACTCTGCTATATATTAATATACTCTTCATATTTGCACTACTATTTGCACTATTTGCACCATTGGCACACTGTCACGTCACTGCTGTACTTACTTATGTTATCTTATTTTTTTTAATTTTATTTCACTTTATTCTATTTGATTGTATCTTTTTTAAGGTGTATTGGTGTTGGGACTTGTTGTCTAAGCTACTGGATGCCTAAATTTCCTTCGGGATCAATAAAGTATCTATCTATCTATCTATCTATCTATCTATCTATCTATCTATCTAATCTATCTAGCTATCTAAATAAATAAACTGGTAGCAGCATACAGTAGATAAACAATATTGCACAGTCAATGTATTGCACAAATTCCAGCAGAATGTATTATTGCACTTTATTATTGCACTTTATTATTGCAAGACATTGCTCCATACAGCAGCTCTTTGGTGCTGCTGCTGCTGTCACATGGCTGACACACTCGATCACAGCCATGAATAATGGATCGAGGCTTGACAAACCTTCATCGGCTTACAGCGCTGGCCTACACCCGAGTTCATCTGCACAATTATCATTTAAAACACCATAATCTGCTTTGAGAATGATGAGTGCATCGCGCATAATGGCCCACAGCTAATTGACGGTATCTCTCATCCACGCAGGATGCAGTTTGTGGATGTGGATCAACCCGCATATTACTGCTGAAATGATAAGGTGTTTTTTACCTGCACGGCTCTGGTGAAGAAGACCCCCGCACCAGAAGCCAGTTTCTTGACGTTGAAATCCATGGTTACCGTGCTGAGCTGAGCATACAGGCAAGGGCTTGTTTGTTTCCCCTGCTGAGAGGGAAGTCTCTCCGGATCAGCTGAGATGATGTAGCAGCAGACGCAGGACTGAAGCCGTAATCCGCTTCATGGGGCGATCGGGGATCTGCTGTGCGCCCTGCGTTTAAAGAGACCACAGCGGCGGGCTGCGCGTCACGACCGTTCTTTTAATACATCCACGGTCACGACTCCAGGCTCCCTGCAGCATGTACAGCATGTACAGCATGTACAGTACATGTACCTCCAGTATGACCTCCAGTATGACCTCTATACTCAGGCTTTTTCATTACTTTCTTCGACATACTATACTATGACTTTTTTTCTACAGACTATACTATGACTTTTTTTTCGACAGACTATACTATGACTTTTTTTTCGAAATACTATGCTGACTATTTTTCGACCTATTATACTATGACTGTTTTTTCAATATACTATAGTACGACATTTTTCGACATAATATACTATGACTTTTTTTTATGACTTTTCGATATAGTATACTATGACTTTTTTTCGATATACTATACTGACTTTTTTTTCGACATACTATACTATGACTTTTTATCGAAATACTATACTATGACTTTTTTTCGATATACTATGACTTTTTTTTCGATAAATTATACTATGACTTTTTTTGATATACTATACTATGACTTTTTTCAATATACTATACTATGAATTTTTTCGATATACTATGACTTTTTTTCGATAAACTATACTATGACTTTTTTTCAATATATACTATGACTTTTTGATATACTATACTATGACTTTTTTTTTATATACTAAACTATGACTTTTTCGATATACTATACTATGACTTTTTTCAACATACTATTCTGACGTTTTTTGAAATATTATACCATGACTTTTTTTCGACATACTCACACATATATATACAGTATATACTGTGTATATATATATACACAGTATATACAGTATATATAACCTGTAAAGTATAGAAAAACAACACAAGATTCCCATAATTTTTACCACTCCATCTTTATTGCTTATTCATATCTTTACATTAATGGCCTGGTACTATTTAGAGCAGGAAAAACTGGAACTCCATCTTGTTTGGATCAAATATTCTTCACTCTACTTTGGATCACACAGCAGTTACAAAAGAAATCGGTAACAGAGTGTCGACAGAAACATTATGAAATTAGTATATGAATTCTGAAACACAGCAGTTCTCCTGAAGAAGTATTCCACTTTAGCTTTTTAATTTTCAGCAAATACATCTTCATAAATAACAGTCAACCCCCAACAGTAGCTACCTGCTGTCACTGACATCCATGGGTTGTTATTTTTTCAGATCTAGACATTATTTCTTCCTGGAAAGCATCAATTGAAACATTCAGTGAGTTCAAATTAGAGAGAATATGTGATGGAGGATTAAGATGATCATCTACTTTCTCTAGAGAGAAGTTCACACATCTACTATGGGATTTAATCAAACACTGTGTGAACTAAAAACTCACAAGTTTTGATCATATGTGAAAGTGTGTTAAATCCTCTTCATATGCACACATCTGAATTCCAAACAGAAACATTAAGTGAGTCTCTAAAGAGATTTTCATCTCACACCACTGCCTACTTGAACATTAATTTCCACCATAACCATGAAATAGCGATAGAAATAGAGCTGTACCAATCAGATTCCCATAAATCACACAAAAGAAAAACTGTACATGAGAACCAGGAAATCAAGTCAGTGGGTAAACCCAACGCAACTGATATGAAATAGCTTAAAAAACATCAGTTAGGCATCATGAACATATTCCTTAACTGTATTTATGAATGACACGCTGTACAGAGGCTGATACTGGGAACCAGCTCGAGCTACACACACTGAGGTGCCAGTGTGCTACATATTAGAAACTACTGTGCAATATGCCTGAAAACCAACACAGTTTACATTGGAGGGGAAAACCTTTTAAATGTTACTATGCAATATGAGCGGTAATGTAGGTTCCTTCACTGCCGTGAATGTTACGGTCCTGGCAATCCCTGCTTTAGGAGTGCAATGAATAAAATGTGAATGAAAGCTTCCAACCCACCTCCCAAATCCAACTGTCAGCATTTAATCCCAGCTCAACCTGCTCATTCAACCCCATTCAGATCTTTTATTAAAGTGAAACTAAATTAAAATGGCAACAATGCAATGTTATAGACCTTTTCAAACTTGACAACATAAGCATTCTTAATGGGCTCCTTTTGTTTTTCCTGTTGCAATGTTTGTTAATGCAGTATCTGACAGGAAGTAAACTTGGACCAAAGCTGTTGCCCTAGCAACAGAATGACAATGAAAAGGTAAATTTGTGCCTTCAGATGGGGTCGTGTTTACCGTGTTTACGAGATGAGTCCATATGAACATCATGTCGTATTCACGACCTCGTAAGTGGAAAGTTTCTGAAAGCTCAGAGTTCACGAGTTGTGACGTGTTTGTTGACATCAGAAATGGCGGAGGCCATGGAAGTTAATTTTTCGGCGCATAATAAGTCAGTATATTGTAATTTTAGTCGTATATTGTCTTTCTTGGTAATTTTATAATAGGTCTGAGGAAAATGTTGATATTCCCAACGGCCTCATCTTCTTCCTCTGTCATTATGTCTTTGCATTTACTGCATTATGTTACCCACTTGCTAGCTTGCTAGATTGTTAGCCTCTGTGGCTTTTAGACGCCGACAGTAACGCTAATATTGCCGTTGCTTAGCAGAGCTGTTCTTCACGACGTAACCACTTGATTTCATGTACTGGCCTTCCCATGTTGTAAACGCGAGTTCACGAGTTTCATTTGAAGGCACCAACAACAACAGCTAATGGAGTGAATGAAGTCAGACTTTGATTTGGGTTAAGAAAAACGTGGCGTCAGAATACGCAAGTTAGTGAGGGTGAGAGCTGTGATAGCTTGAGTAGAGATCTAACATTAACGTTCAGTAGAGGTGGAGCTAAAACTTGATTCCTCTGTCCTCCTTATCTAGAGCCAGGCATTACATTCCTGAACCGATCATCCTACTTTTAACTTTAAACACAAATATTGATGCACTATTAGATTTTTCTCCGATCAGTTATTGCTTCGTCTGCTGTTTACTGTTAGTGCGAGTACCGTGGGACTACTCATACTCCAAGAAGCGTTTGATTTAAGTGAAGCAGTTACTTAGCAGCATGTTGACCAACCAGTAAAAATGACGGGTCATCAGGTGTTGTTAAGGTTCATTGTTTCCTGCAGCCTCGTCTTCCTAATTGTCTGGCATCATCACTTGACCACTGGAAGCACTGTTGAGCTCGAGTGCAAAACACTGGAGACAGCTTTAAGATTCCAGATGTCCCGTTACACGTCCATAACTTTCATATATCTACTCCGTCACGACAAAACTGTGATTCAACAGTGTGAAAGCCTGCCTTCTCTTTCGTCAAAGCATCTGAAATAGACCACAAACTCTGATGACAACTCGATATTATTTTGATGCAATGAGCTAACAGCAGTAATCTGACCAGTAGTGTGGCCCACCACCAACCAGTATGTAATATGAAGACTGTACTGACCAAGCAGAAACAAAAGATTACAGACTGTAGATGAAAGCGTGATCACACTGCCAAATGGAGCCCTGAAAGGGGAACTCTACTGATCTTACAAAGCGTGTTGGAGAGTACTACTTCATACGTAACATATATAAAGGCTTTTGTGACTCCAGGGGGAGCTGAGAAAAATCTGATTAACCGTCTCAAGTGATGTCACTTGAGTCAGCGTCAGTTGGGAATGAAGACTACAAGTTTGAAAATAATAAAATAAATATGGGGATGTGGAGTTAGAAAGAAGTGGGCTGAGCAGACCTCTGTAGCTCACTCCTCATCTCTGCTTGAGGCTATAGAGAGCTTAAGTCCCGCCCCTTATTTCAAAAAATATGAACGGTAGTCAACGGAGAGAGATAAATATTTTTGTGATCCCGTTTGAATTGCGCCATGAATCACACATATGATGTTTTTTCAATTTAAAACATAATTTTGCAAGTCAAGAAAGTCTCAGTTTGTTGTAAAACTTTTAAAGTATCAGACTTTGAAAATACGTAATCAGAAAGACTACACACCCAAAAGCTGCGTAGTGACGTCACTCTCTCTGAAGCTAAGATGTCTGTGTGTTTCGTACTGGGATGAACTCACATCAGCAACAGGTCTGATCGTTCTTTCTCTTCCCGGCTGATAAAAAGACCAAGAGTCGCTGGTTTCATTTGTGTGTGGTACATAGCTAAATTAGCTAGCTAGCTAGTGCTGGTGACGTATATTGTGCGAGACGAGAGATGTAGTTCACTGAGCGGTTTCACCCAAACTAAATGATACTTCGACAAACTGAGACTTTCTTGACTTGCAAAATTATCTTTTAAAACCGACAAACATCATATGTGTGATTCGTGGCGCAATTCAAACGGGATCTCTCTCCGTTGACTACCGTACATATTTTTTCCGAAATAAGGTCCCATGGGGTCCACCCGAAGGGGCGGGACTTAGGCTCTCTATAGGCTTGAGGCTACATGCTAGCCAAGTTGCATTGTGGGTAATTTAGGCGCCAGGTTTGACAAGAAAGAAGAATGGCTGGAATAAAAAAGAGGAAATCTCTAGTTCTGCTGCATCGATTTGGTCATTTTTTTTTTAAACTGGCCATCGTGAGTCCTACAATGATACAGGAGTGTAATGCAGTACTCATTGAACAGCTCATTCAAAACCACGGGCGCTAAACTGCTGCTGTAACAGCCTCCACTCTTCTGGTTTCAGGCTTAAACCACCAGATGTTGGAACCTGGTTGCAGGGATTTGCTCCCATTCAGATACTAGAGGTCCAACACTGGTGTTGGGTGATAAGGTCTGGCACACAGCCGGCGTTCCAGTTCATCCAATCGGATGGGAGGGCCAGTCAAGTTCTTCCACACCAAACTGGGAAAACCATTTCTTTACGAACCTGGCTTTGTGCATAGGGGCCTGTAGTGTCCTCATACTTTTGGCCATATAAAGTGTATTTACTTTGGGTCTTTTGACCTCTCTCACTGCTGCTTCCAATAAAGACAATTAACATAATCACGTTAAAATGCCAGACAATTAAAAACAGAAGCAAGTAGCAACTAAAGGTAAATAGGATTGCCAGACTACATTTGAATGATTGGGTATTCTGTATATAGTTTCTTAGCACTGACCATATGTCAGTCAAATTTAAACAAATTTAAATACAGAGTAAAGTCATGAGTGTTTACAGTTATAAAACATACACACAGTAAAAGGATGAGACAACAGAGAATATTTACATATATAACAAAGAAATCATTGTGCCACAAAGTCTGGGAAGACTTCCATCCCGTCAACATCAGTGTGATGCTTCTCTGCAGCCTACACACATAATGGCTATATTATATTCACCGTGTCAACAGCTCAGAGCAGCGCGAGAGCTGAGACCTCTGACGGCGGTGCAGGACACTACACGGCCTTTACACTTTTGTTCTATGTTACACAGTTAATAGCAGTGAGCCGGGGAGGGCTTTTGTTTCCTTCCACTGAGAACCAAGCATCACTCCAACTGTTTTGTTCTGTTGTTAAATCTTTAACACACACACACACACACGCACACACACACACACACACACACACACACACACGCGCACACACACACACACTGAGAGATAACCCACCCCCACAAACCCGTCCCAGAAGAGATGCTCTTGTGTAGCAAAGGTAAGCACCCTCACAACAAAACACCATGCACCACGTCTTAAGTCCTATGTGTCATATATTAAGGTTTTGTCCAAACTGCTGTGAAGAGGGTCAGAGAAACATTTCTGCTCTACAAAATAATAAGAATGATAAGAATAATGCACACAATTGACCCTTGTGGTGATGACAGGCCTTAGGTTGGTTTGTTTGAAGCTTGCAGGAAATCATGGATCCTGTGGTGTCAACCTCTCTGTCCATAGTTTACCTCCTGTCCGGAATTCGTTTCCATGGGGTCTTCTTTGAAGTTTTCACACTGCTCCATTACTTTGCTGAAAAAAAAATAAAAAATGTACAAGTTAGCTAAAGGTTCGGTATGGAATCAGATCAGTCTCGAATAATGAATTTGTTAAAGTTCAAAGTTTAATGAATGCACACAGAAGGATTTACACATGTATTTTGTGATTTATATGTAAATGACTCTCTGTACAAAAATAGTTATCGTATATAAATGTAAAAAAAAATCCATATACTGTATAAAAAAATACGGTAGCCAATCAGATGTCTTCCTCTTTTTCAGCCAATCACATGAGCGTGCCCCCACAAGGGTGTGATTTGCTGATAAGGAAGGAGACATCTGATTGGCTACAGATAATTCCCTGTTGAAAAATCGGTTGAGGTCAGGGGAGTCTCAAAAAACCCACACACAAATGCAGTGAAGTTCACAAATGGTAAGCAGTTTGTAAATGCAGGTTCGACAGTTCGTATATAAATGTAACAACATCTAAACGTGTTTCCGATGAAAATTGCAAGTACTTATACATATACTTATACATATATTTGTGGATTTCTATACATTTATTTAATAACAAGAAATATTTGTGTGTGCACCAGAAATATATTTGTGAACCGTATTTTTTTATATGTTGATTTGTTTATAAAAAATTTTTGGGCCAAAGACTTCTAATTTTTCTCTTTACTTGCAACAGAAATAATGTTAAACAAGGGAAACTAGTTCTTCTGGCTGCTGCTCAGCCTGTCACTGAATCATCAGCTGTAGAAATTATCTTGGCAAATTGAACCTTCCGACAAGCTGCAGAGTACTAATGAGTACATAAAGGGATTCTTTTTAAACACAGCTTATACACAGAGCTGTAAGTCTTACCTGGCCATGTCCTTGGTTTCTGGATGTGAGCTTTCCAGTTCCAGAACTTTCTCTAGAAGACATATTCCTCCTTCCTTTATCAGCAGGGGACAATACTTGCTTGCTGCAGAACGGAAATGAATGTAAAGAGACAGATTGTGAGAATTATGACAATTTAGGCATATCAGCAGTAAGAAAAGGCAGTACACAGTAGAAGAGGAAGTATTATTTTAAATAGTCCATTTTGAAAATTACAATTTAGTCAGTACAGGAATATGTACCAGTATATTATTCTGATCTATTAGCTAGAACATGTGTATTATAAGCTAGCTGTAAGTGAAACACAAGTTACCACTGTTCGTGCTGATTGTTCAGAACACCTCTGACGATGTAAAGGCTAAATGTTGAGTCTGGTTTAAAAGCCTCCAGAGCAGTAGATACTTACGGTAAACTGACACCAGGTTGAAGAGAGCCCATGTGGCCCAGTGCTGACTGACAGGAGCGATGCACTGGGGCAGCAGTCGCAGGATGGGCTCGAATGACCTGAGAGACCAAAGTCAATTTAAAATTCAAAAAGGAGGAAAACCCACTGACAGCTGTGCTGTACAGTTAGACCAAAGCTTCAACTCAGTATATACTGATATGTTGTTACTCAGTTCTGCATCGAACATATATATATTTTTTTTTAATCTTTTTTTTAACACTTTTTTTATTGTGCTTTTAACGATTGAAACTTGCAAAACACAACTCTCCACATGAGATCATACAAAGTATAAGAATAATAATTATGCATTTGTAATAAACAATCTGTCATATAATACAAATTTACAGCTCACAGAAGAGTGTACCTTACCAACAGTACTACCACCAGAAAAAAGTAATAATTAAATAAAATAAATAATATTAAAAATATTAACAAAAAATAAATAGCAAACATTTCATCATAAAATATAATATACATTAAATAAATTAAAAGATGGCTGATACGGCATTAATAAGGAAATATTAACCTGTAGTTGATGTTGCGGCGTGAGCTTACGTCCCAGCTCTGGATGGCGTCCCACATCTTGTCCATCACCGTGTCTCTTCGCGGCTCTTCCATCGACCAAACCTCCGGCCCATCAAACATGATGTGTGAAAGCACGCCGCAGGCATTGTACGACACCTCGATCCCATCGGCCTTACTGTCCAGCAGGTTACTGTCAAAGCATCAAACAGTGAGGAAGGAACAGATAAAAACAACAATATCTGATGAGAGGTCTGTATGAAATAATAAACCGAAGACAAAAATTTAAATTTTAACTACAAACATTCAGTTGTGTTGTTCAAATAAGTTTTTATCAGTTCATCTGTATCTTCACTTTTTGGTTCATTCAGTATAGTAAGGCATTATTATGTGTGTGGGTGTGGCTGTGGTGTGGCTGTGTGGGTGCTCCAATGATATGATAAGATGCAGAGTCATTTTAGAGTTACTTTACTCTCCACATACCTGAATACAGTGATGAACTGTGGGGTGAGCAGCTGTGGCCTCAGTGCTTTCACCTCTGCAACATTACCCAGAAGCCCCAACATGTTGCGGTGAAGCTCCTGCTTGTCTGGAAACTCCTGGTGTTAAGATCATACAACAATGAGGAGTGGTATGTTATTACACAATGGAAATATCAGGAGACCATGCAACTGTACACCATTTACACACCACTCACCTGTAGACACTCCAGAAAGAGACTCATGCCCCGACAGTTGAGGAACATCTGACAGTTGTCGGGCGTCTCATCAGTGATGTTCCACAGAGCGCTCCAGGAAAACTCCATCACCTGGTCACACTGAGGGGAAACAAACACACAACCTTTTTAGCAAGAATCCCCTTCCCTACATTTGATTGTAAAAGGTAGACAAGTAAGGGATGCGGAGGGGTCTCTCATCGCCCTGAAGGGGTTTATTTCACAACAAGGACCAGCTAGCTGTACATTATCCCGCTTATTACACGGCTACTTACTCAAGAAATCATTAATTTGACACAAAAACGGTCCGCCAGAGTCTGACATCAGAACTGAGCCCATAGCAACGGTCTGTTATACATAGCAACGGTCTGCTATAAAAAAAATAACAGACCGTAGAACGCCGTGATTGACCAATCAGAAACGAGTATTCAACAAAGCTGTGTAATAAACATATGTGATGCAGGCATGGTTATTGGTTATATAGAGTCTATTGAGTCAGGCTTGTGTCTATAAAGCAACAGAATATCAAGTTCAAAAGATCCAGGAGGAGTAAAACGGAGACTCACCGTTCTGTCCTGCAGTTTCTTCTGAATTAAATTCAGCATTGTCTGTGAAGGATGAAAACGAGTCAAGAAAAAATAAACCTGTGACCATGATCAGCTGACAGCTGTCAGTAGCACTATGGCAAAACAACACAATGAGCTGTCCCATCTTTTATGGACATGTGTCAGGAATATGGGATAGTTATAAGAATAAAGCTCATCTTGATTGTTACCTTGACAAATCCCATCTTTCCTACAGCTTCCTTGTGATGATTGTCCACCTGACAGACCAAAGCATTGCAGAGGTGCACAGCAATTCTCTGGATGGACTCATCCTGCCTGGCCGGCTCCAGGATTTTCAGCAGCAGCTGGTTGACCCGACTGTACTGGAACTCCAGCTCCTCTGGGATACTGAAGTTACACAGAGTCAAGCAACAGTTCCTCTGGACCTGGTGGGGGGGCAGGGATGGGGACACAGTGGGAGATACACGAAGGTTTAAGACTCAAACTGAAAACTCTATAAGTCTCAAGAGTATCAGCAATTCATTTTTCTTTGATTTTATTTTTAAGAACT
Organism: Sebastolobus alascanus; assembly: GCA_916701645.2. NCBI lineage: Eukaryota > Metazoa > Chordata > Actinopteri > Perciformes > Sebastidae > Sebastolobus > Sebastolobus alascanus. Next base: position 122,493 of record CAKAOJ020000375.1, read on the forward strand.
GCACCTTTTCCTAATGTTTATATAACTTTTGGAGTTTTACATGTTTTTCTGGAAAATGTAATTAACAGGTTTTGATGCTGGTCAACAAATCTCTACAAATTTATGTATTTTTTCTGTCTACAACACACAATATAATTGACAGTATGAGTATTCGGTCTGGTTCAGCTTTGCCCATCCAGACACTTGGGCTGGATATTGTTCCGATCCTAGAGCCGACACAATATGAAAACGGTACTCTTTTCATGTTTTTCACTTAAAAAAGAATCCAAACTTCTTAAAATGTTAAATGTTTGCAAAAACAAGCAGTATAATACTTCACAAATAAACCTGAAGTTGAGCCTAGTTTATCAGAGCTGGGGATGAGGCCACAGAGTAGACTTACGGTGACCTCCTGGTACTGCTCCATTCCATTTAGCACCACTTGAATGACCTCTCTGCGCAACCGCACACTCTGGTCACTGCGGTACTCTGTGTTGGTCAGGTAGAACAGAGCAGCGCTGCCCGTCACCTGGATGCTCTTATCATATTTATGGCATTTCAATGCTGCTATGACAAGCTGAAAGGATAGAAAGATTAAAGGATGAGAGAGTGGCAGAGGCACAATATGTGTAATCATGGCACAAAGATGTAATTGGAAGGCACTGGTGTCACCTCCTTCAAAGAACAACCCAACTTAAAAGTATCGTACTTGCAAAGCTCGGAGCAGTTGGCTGCAGTGTTGTATCCTGGCGATGTCAAACAGCTGATTGATGGCTCTGTGGGCCAGCTCAGGGCGAAACTCTGTGTAAGCCTCAATGGCATTCAGAACCTGGTCTTCATTCTTTGATCCAGTCACCTGAAAAAGGAGAGCAACACACAGATGTAACCCACAAAACAAAACCTGTTAACCCCCTGAGACCAACAATAGACCAGCCATAAACTGTAATATGTGTCCAGCCCTTTAGATAACAGTACCTTATAAGCAGGGATGTGTGTCACATTACAGAGGGTGGTGTCATACAAGCCCAGAAACTGCAGCGGCCTCTTCAGCTCCTGGAAAGGATAGATGCTGCTCTTGCACGGCTCGATGCTGAAAGAGAGAAAACCCTGGCTTGTTCACAAGTTCACTGTTCATCTGAAAATAAAATGTATATGCTATGTACACTCCAGAGTTGGTTACCCACCTTGGCCGACCCATAGCTTCTTCAAAGTGTGGAACTGTGCAGTTGTCTAGCATAATGTGACCTGAGATGTCCAGTGACACCAGGTTGACCAGACGCTGTACGACGGCCGTCAGGATTTTCCTGGTCATCTTAAACTTAGAAGTCCGCCTGCTTTCCCGCGAGATGTCAAGATGCCTTAAGAAAGCAGAGTTTTATCAATGACACCTTCTTTTCAAATAATTTGGGACATTAAAATGACTGGGAATTCAGTTTTGTCAGTTATAAATGTTATAAATATTGATACTGTCTATGCTGTATATCAATAAGAATGAAAAAGTGGTGGGTGAGATTTTACAGATGAAAATATCTCCATCCATAGTCATTTAAGGATGATGTAAATGGATTACGTTAGATAGTGCATGTCCATGGGTACACATTTATCTGCATTCCCCTTGTACACCATTGAAATGACTTACATGACAAAGTTGCACCACTATGTTCACCAGCTAGTCTCTAACTGTGTCTGTGTGCTGTTTGCTGCTGAGCAGCTAGTGGACAACAGCTGCCTGCTACTGCCAAAAATGACACTATGAGAGCAGAGTGAACCAACACAGTCGGGACAGCTAAACAATGAGCTGAAACTCACTGTAAAGCTCCGTAAAGCCGAGGAGAGCTGCTGATTCAGGTGATAATTCTCTGTAGGTTCATCACTACCAGAGACACCTTTCACATTGTCACATTGTCATTTCATACATTATTCTAAACATATCGATTATAGTATTTTTTTATCTACCACTCAGAAATTTTATCTGGGTCTTTTGTTTCTTGACTTGCAAAATTATGTTTTGAATTGACAAACATCAAATGGGATCAAAAAAATATTTATCTTTCTCCGTTGACTACCGTTCCTATTTTTTCCGAAATAAGGTCCCATGGGGTCCACCGGAAGGGTCTTAGGCTCTCTATAACAACTTGTACATAAAAGCCCCCTCCCACCTTACCTGAGATTAGTGATCTCCACCACTGTACTGACCAACTCCTCTGACAGGTCCACGTTGTAGAGAACAAGAGATGCCAGTCTGTCTTTCCACTGGGTGAGAAAAGCTGTCCCCAGCAATTGTACATTAGACAGATCTAGTGAGGTGAGTGACTTCAGGGGTTTGAGCAGGCTCTCAGCATCCACCTCGTCAGGCAGGCCACCTAAGTTGAGCAACCTGAGGCGGTTGAACCCCTGGAAGTTAAAGTCCGTCTCTAATGCTTGCCTAGAAGCAGGGCTCTCCTCCTCCTCGTCCTCGGTGTCTTCGTTGCAGGCGAGTGGGGCGCCGCCCTTCCTGTAGAATATGTGACTGCAGCCGAAGAGACAAAGAGACACCAAGGTCTCACGGAAGGAGGTCAGTGTTTTCAAGCTACGGGATGACAGACTGTTGCAGTAGGTGAGGTGGAGCTCGATCAGGTCCTGGCAGAACACACAAAGTAAAACATTACTGAATCAGTGAATCCTTTTGAAATTTCAATTGTAAATACTTAGGTCAGTAACTGACCTAATTTTGGATTAGATGTGGCTTACTGGATTTGACTTGGAAATATTATGAAATGGGATTTAGGAGGAGCGCTTCTCCTTGTCGTTAACATGTTGTTTACTTTACTCGATTGGAATGGAATCAGCTGCTTAGCAGTTAAATGTTAGGGTAATATCAATAACTTTGTTGTAACGTAAACGTTACTAAACGTTACCTTTGAGCTAAGTTAGCATAGCTAAAATTAAAACAACATCTGTTTAGCTAACAGATCAATGCTGTTGAGAGCTGGCAAAAACAGTTCACTAATTATTTTACAAAAAGGATTTGTATTATATTATTATAACCTGATGGGAATGAAAACTACAAAAATTAGACGAGTTTAGAGGTTTTACATAAAACAATAATAGTTCCTTTAAAAAGTGAATGTCTAGAGACACTAGAGAACTGGAAAATGAAAGATGTAATCAGCTTATTCTGAAAAACTAATCTTTGACTAACTTCTGACATCCCACCTGTTTTTTAATGGCCTCCAGATCTCTGTCACGTACACAGTCTTCTCTCAGCTGTACCCTGGTCAGTCTGGTGCTTCGAGGGTCTGAGAATAGTTGGAAGAAGCTCTCCTCTGGTTCAAAGTTACTGTCTGTGTGGACCAACTCCATGTATCTGTTTAAACAAAAAATACAACAACATGGAATCTGTAATATTATAACAAACATGGGGCATTTTGACAAAATGAAATTATGTAAACATCAATAGTATCCGGTTATGTACGTGTTGACAAGCTTGTCGCAGATTTCGCTGGGGAGGAAGATGTCTGAGCGCAGACAGAGCTTGTTCCTGAGTCCCTGGTAGCACATGGTCTTCCTAAGGTTCCTCAGGCAGAAGATCGTTGCCAGAGTCATGAGGCTGTCAGGGTTGTCTCCTGCTTTGGCTGCCATGTTTGCCTCTTCTTCTCCAGCTCAGATCAAAGACAGGGCAGTGCAGGGGACCTGAGGAGGCATTCATTGTACAAAGTAAAGGGTTAAGAGAAATTTCTTTTCACAGACGGGAAACAGCAAAAGATTTCCCCCTGACATTCTGACTTGAATAAATCATATTTACAATGTGTGGTTTGAATGGAAGCACATGTGAATAAAAACAGTGCACGTGTAAAGTCTTCTTTGGCATTCATTGCAGTAAAATATTAATGTTTTAGATTAATATATGTTTTTCGGTAACACTTCATTTTATAGGTCCGCAAAATTTATCGAAAATTACTTTATTATAAACATTATTCAATAATTATATGCTGAAATAGCATATAATGGTTAAAATACGGACCTCAGGCTTGAGAAGCGGCTGTGCGCTGCTCTTCATTGGAGGTGGAAAACCAAAACTAGTGGAAGACACTTCTGATCAGGCACAAATCTCACCATTGTGTGACTTATTGTCTACACAAATGTAACCTGGTAGCTAATTTAATGATTCAGGGAGTTGTTTTTTTAAGAAATTTCAAATAAGTTATTTGCTAATTATCATCTATTTACCAGCAGACATGGAAATAAAGCATATCAATTAACTTTGTATTCTTTTCCTGGAAATGTATTAAATAAATTACCAGCTATTGGGAAATAGCGGAATATAATTATTAAATAATGTTTATAATAAAGTAATTTTCGAAAAATGTTGAGGTAAATATTGGAAATGTATTAAATAAATTACCAGCTATTGGTATATATCGGAATATAATTATTAAATAATGTTTATAATAAAGTAATTTTCGAAAAATTTTGAAGTAAATATTGGGACAATTCCAAAGAAATTTCAAATAGGTTACTTGCTAATTATCACCTAATTACTAAGAAATTTAAAGACCTGTAAAATGAAGTGTTACCTGTTTTTTTTTATGTAAAATGTTCTGTGTGGTGCCCTTTTGTGAGGGATCATGTGTCAAACAAACAAATTGCTATGAGGGTTATACACTGAGTAACAGACAAGTAAAGTAATGACATTGAATCCAAACTAACCTCGAAAAATCAAAGACATTGACAAGATATGACATTTAACTTATGTTCTACAAACTCTTACTGTATTTGCCTAAATTAACAAGCCTGTCAAAACGGCTTACTGTCATAAGAACCTGAGCCCGTATTTACATTTTTAGACAACCTCTTTGCAGGCATTGCAGACCTCTTTCATGCTTAGGAAAGTTAGCCATAATGCCTATTTGTTACTGTAAGCAAACTAATGTTGGCTACTTTGCAACAACTTGTTTCTTATCTTATCTTATTTATATTAAGCTGAATGACTCCTGCTGATAAGATGAAAGCTAGTAACCTTTTGCGCTGTCATTTAGGTTGGTGCTACTAGTTTGTTTCATTTCACTTCATTTCAAATTTTATTTCGAACATGTAAAATAATAATAATAATTAAAAAAAAGAGAATCATCATACAACAAGTGGACTGCCAGAAAAAAAGCAGTATCCACATACAATGAAAATCATAAGCCAAAGAAATTGTCAAACACTTGCCTTGGTTGACATATTCGAAAAGGAGTGAGAAGAAGTACAAACTTATTTAATCCCACCCCTTCTCCATAACTCATTCATTAATAAGTAACCAGCGTCCTTATTGAGCTAAACATATAATCCAAATTATTTTTCCTGAACTTGTTTAACTATAATTATTACCTTTCATCTCTGTCATATAGAAATATAAATTAATTACTGATATAATTATCCTTATCAAAATATAAATTCATTATCAGTCAAGAACACCAAATCAATACTTAATATTGAGCAAACCAGATAAATAAATAAACAGTAATATATTGTTCACACATAGCAACGACTCCATGGAGACACGGCAGAATGTCACTTAGTTAACTAGCTTCCTAGCTAGCTACACTGTACAATGTTTAACTTTAATAACACTAACGCTAGCTACTGGCACACAGATAACAACCATAAGCCTACTCACTCACAACGACCCAAAATACCAAAGAACACCACTTGTTATTCTAAATTAAGCCTCAACTTGCCGATACGGTGTCACCAGTGCATTAGCTTGTGGCTAACGATGACTTTCCCTGCTATGATGCTAGCTGGCGGGGCTAGCGGCTAGCTGAGAGCTCCGGGTGGAAACACAGAGCTACAAAAAGGGGTCAGCTGTGTTTGAGTTCACGGCTCATCAGCCGGTATTTTACCTCAGCTTTCGCCAAGGCTATGTGTCTTGTTGACGGCGAGAAAAAGGAGTTATTATCATCAAGTCTTCACTCATCTGATTTTCGTTTTCGTCCGATGTCAACAAACAGACTCCTCCCCCTTTTTCCCATCTCTTCCTCCTGTTCCCGTGGTGTCTAGAAGGTAACCCACAATTTGGGGAAACTCTCGCGAGATTAAGGTTGCGGTTAGGCATTGACCTCTCACAGTTAAGGTTAGGCATTGGCTTATAATAGTTAAAGTTAGGCATTAACCCTTTAATAGTTAAGGTTAGGCATTGACCGAGAATATTTAAGGTTAGGGTAGCTCGTCGGGCAGCAAGTCTCGCGAGAGTTTTTGCAAGTTTTCGCAATCCGCGGGTTACCTTCTAGACACGACCCTTCCGGTCCTCCTCCTCCTCCTTTCGTCCTTCTTCTTCTTCTTCTTTTTCTGCTTTCTGGCAATCTAGATGCTTTGAGGCACATTGCTGCCTCTTGTAGGTTGAGAATGATTAGGTTGCAGTTGGGGTTATGACTATTTTTCCAAAGATGTAATTCAAGATTCAAGATTCAAGATTCAAGATGTTTATTGTCAAGCCGGTTATACAGGTACAATCGTGTGAAATACTTTTTGCTGGGAAGCTCCATTAAGAAAGAAACAGTAAGTTAAGTAGCAAAGAATAACATAATAAAATAAAGTAAAAATAAAATAAAATAATAGTGTATTTACAATAATATACAGTATAATAATAAAGTAAATATGGTGTATGGTAAATATATACAAGTATTGCACAGGCATTTTTGTTTTTTATATTGCACAGAGGTATATATTGAGTATTGCACTTTTTAATTGCACTTATTTATTGCACATAGTGGGAGAGAGGGTGTTTGGGGGTGTGATTTATCGGTTCAACAGTGGAACCGATTGATCCATGGATGTTGGTGTAATCCTGTTGCTGTGATGAATTGTTACTTAGGAGTTTTATTCAGCAAGATAATCTCCACGAATTTATGATTTTTGAACTGTGAATGCAATCACCAGAAGTAAAAGGCTAACGTTAGGCTATAAACGAACTACACCATGGTCATTAGTTAGTTATAACCTTTAGACAAAGACGTATTTGGTGTCTTTGGTAGGGAGACATACATAGAAACAACTACTGTGCAGGCACACATGGTACTAAGCTCTCACTTACTGCACTGCAATAAGAGAAACCATCAGACCGTCATATCACACATAGTGTATGTGTATTCATCACTATGTGTTTTCAGCCAGCATGGCATGCAGTGGCACTGCAGCTGTCGAGGGGGGAAAGTGAGTGACTAACACTTGGCTCAGTGCAAAATATCTCAACAACTACTGTCCAGATTTCATTGGAATTTGAAATCAATATTCATGGTCCCCAAGGAATCAGCCTTTTTGGTAACCTGGCCTTTCATCAAGCGCCTTCATCATGCCGAAACTTCCACTTATACACAAATCGCACAAGCCTTGAAGATCTTAAATACAACTTAATTAATATCAATCAAATTAAATATGCACAGCCTCATCATACATCCAGATAGTAACTCACGCATATCCCTTCCTTTGTCTTTTCTTCATACATTGATCATACAAGCTGTATTACTTACTTGCATAATCTACTCAAAGCCTTTCTGCCCTCTAGTGGTTGTCAGAAGGTATATCACTTTCTACAGACAACACACTTATTAGGCAGGATCCACTCAAATCCACCAACCAAACCAAACAGTAGCCTAATGCTGCCCAGCGGTGTAACGCTAGTAACGATTTTGTTTCAAAAACTTTTGACATTTGGAGATTTCTGCAAGAATTGCGTTTTTTGGCGATTGGATGGCGAGCACTTCTGTTCTGGAAACTGCCCAGAAACCCCCTTATTGTCAATCTACCTTGGAAAGCAATCCATCCTCTGAATGCTCTAGGTCAGTAGTTTGTGGCTGTAAAGTTTCATGAGGCTGTGATTATCCTAGAGGTCACCACAGGTCATTTTATACAGTGAGGTCAAATTTAAAAAAAATGGTCTCACTACAATGAAATGGCTACTATGGGGACTAACGTCATCACACATGAATACAGTTTGCTCATTGGATCCACAAGAGTCTCCGCTTTACAGTGATACCCAATTTATGTAATTCAAGAGTGTTTAGATACCCCAGTATGCAGAGATATTCAAATACATAATTTTAGAATAAAATAACACATTTATACTGCATTAAAAAAACTGCCTGTTTTTTCCCCAAACTGCATGTGATTATCATAAAGTGGGCATTGTCTGTAAAGGGGAGACCCATTGAACCCATTTTCATTCACCTATCTTGAGGTCATAAGGTCAAGGGACCCCTTTGGAAATGCCAGTTTTTGAGCCTATTTTTATATCGAATGTTTTTATTGTTCCATATGAAATAGCTATTGGGTGAAAAGTTATGTTTGTAAGCTTATAACCAGTGCAAAACTTTTTAAAAAATTTGCAAAACTTAATCGTGATTTTATCAACAGAGAAGTCACATTTTAATAGACATTTTGACTCTGGCACTCAAAGCTGACTATGTTTGAATCCAAACAGTCAAAAACAAGCTGTCTGCCCACTGTTGTTGTTGTGAAGCCGGAAGTGATAGGTGGACTTCCCTCTGTCCAATAACTCATTCCGTTTTGGGTCCCAGTTAAAGGAATACACCGATATCATCATGTCTACTGCGTACAGGAACAGGTGGGACACATCTAAATCTTTTTTGTATTGGATGCAGGACACAAAGGGACGGTTAAAACCCGGTGCTATTCATGTGGTGTAGCAGCTAGCAACCTATTATTGTCAGCCTTAAGCTAGCAGCAGCTAACTGTGCGCTAACATATGCTAAGTTTTAAGGGATAGGCGACACTTGCGAAAACATTCATGCTGATATGTCTTCACTGTTATTGTCAAATGCCTTCGTGGCGCTTTACAAGTTAATTGGCTTATACAGCAACTTCATCGTGCTAGGTAGCCAAGCTAGCTTCCTCGTTAGCACGTCAGCTGACACACACTTCCTTCAACTGGCTAACTGTTAGCATCCAGCTAACAGTTAGCTGGAGGGCTAACTGTTAGCAATATTTGCTGACAGGGTGAAAACAAATGCGACTTATTTTCCAGATAAACTTGTCATCCTGACGTTGATGTGGCTAAAATGACATGGCCAGACAATGTTTCCTTTGGCCTCAGTTTAGAGACACTAACCTTACTTTCATGTAATTATCATTTTCTCTGCCATAATGTATTTTAACCCACAATCTCAACTGTTTTATGTAATAACTTCTGACATTGGTCGATTGTATAATGTACTGCACGTCTCAAGATATTTTTAAAAATATTTTTTATATTTTTATTTTTCAAATAATATACAATAAATAGGGTAAATAAACATAATTAATTTGTTCTGGCTGAAAATAAGGAAAAGATGGTTTAAGGCAAATTAGGTTTATTTAAACTAATTTATTATGTATTTCTATTTGCTTTCTTATTTCTTTATTTTGAAATCAGTTTTTTTAATGCCAGAATCAATATATTTGCTACATACATGCTGAAAATCCTAATCTAATCCTCGGCAAGAAAACAAATAAGCATATCAACCAAAATGTAAAACTGTTCTTTTAAATTTAGCGAAACTAAAGATTTCAGACTTTATTCCAGAGAAAGCATCTTTTCATGTAGACCATGCGTTAACACAGTTATGCATTAACGTTATGTTCATAATAGTACAAGAGCTATTTTGTGTAATTCATTGGTTCTAACCTCGTCTTGTTTCTTATTTCAGAATACAAGAATTCAAAGTAGCCTTGAGTGAAGAAAACATAAACTTGACGACACTGAGGGAGCTGTGCTTCAATGGTCAGTTTCACACCTTGATGTCTTTTGTGCTGATATGAATAACATTAGTGTAGATATTTTATTGTTCTGTATTTAATCATCCTTTTCTTTATTCAACTCAGGAATCCCGTTTGAAGGAGGAATACGAGCGCTTTGCTGGAAAGTAAGTTGCCATGCCTCAGTGTTGTTGTTTCAGTAAACTTTTGAGCACGACACATTGGGCTTCATGCAAGAACATTTTTGTATTCTTATCTTAAACCTCTCGTACTTTTTCCTTGATGTTTAATGTGAGTGTTTTACTCTCTTTTCAGATCCTTCTCAATTATCTACCTCTCGATCAGACATTATGGGAGTCTTTCCTCAAAAAGCAGAGGTAAGGAGAACATGTTAAAACTTCATCAAAGAGCATGCAGATTTTATTTGGAGATTCCTTTTTTTGGTGTCACCAGGCAACCACAATTCAGCTGCTAGCATAGCTCACGAGATTACATTAGCTAATGTCGTTAGCTGACTAGCACCCCTTTCAGCTGTGACTCACCATGCAGATGCTGTTTATTATGGTGGTCTCTCATGGTGATGCTAGCTGGGTTTTCACCACAGTTTTTCAGATTTTGTAGTAAAGAAAAGAAAACACGATGACTGGACATTTTACTAAATAATATTATTATTAAATTTTTTTTAATTATTTTTTTCAATCCAATTTTTTGTCCAGTCTGTAAAATATCAGAAAATTGTAAAAAAAAAAAAAAGAAAGAAAAAAGGCCATTACAATGTCCCTGAAGCCCCAGATGACATCTTCATGTGTGAACAACAAAAACCCCAAAATATTCTTTTTAAAATAATATAAAAATCTCACATTTTTGAAGCTGAAAACTGAATGTTTTTGCTTGATAACTAAAGGTTACTAAGCCTTGACCTGAACAAAAAACTCTCAAGGTATATTTAAGTTTTCTTTGATTTTGTCCCATGTCTCTCTTAGGGAGGTGTACTCCCAGTTCCTAAAAGAAATGATCATCCAGCCTGGTATTGCAAAAGCCAACTTGGGCCTTTCCAGAGAAGATGTGACTATGGAGGATCATGTGAGTCTAGTCTCCCTTGTTTTGGTGTTCTTTTTTTCACAGCAGTGTTTAACTGAAACGAGGCCTGATTCAATGAAGCTATTCAATGAATATGCAGGGGTAGGGCCAGACTGCCCGCATGAGCAGTGCGTGACGGCTGCCTCGCTGAAACGCTGCGTGTCACTCGCGTGGGTTGTCCACACCGGCTGCTGCTGAGGCTGTTGTTATCTACCCATGTCCACTAGGGACTGTACATGCCCCATGTACATATGTTTATATGTGTGTGTGTGTTTTATTTGATTTTTTTTCAGCCTCTAAATCCGAACCCAGACAGCAGGTGGAATAACTACTTCAAAGATAATGAGATTCTACTACAAATTGACAAGGATGTAAGGTATGACTTTTGAAAAAACTATTCTACATCTATTAGTTTGTTCTTGATAGTATGTGAATGTGACAAAGACCACAGCCTGTCATTGTGTATACAGTTGACAAGTCAAGTCAAACATGACAGGTGTGTTTGTTTGCATGTTTGCAGGCGGCTGTATCCAGACATGGCGTTCTTCCAGCGTCCTACAGAATACCCATGCCAACTTATCTTGGACCCTCAGAATGATTATGAGACGCTGCGTCGACGAGTCGAACAAACCACTCTGAAAGCACAAACCGTAAACCGCAACCGCAGTGGAGTCACCAATGTAAGTGACGATTAATGTGTCTCTAATCCCACAGAATTAGTCATTATTCATATTCCAGGTGAATTATTATTAGTTATTCTCAGACGGATATCGCTGTTTGTTATGTTTAGAGGTGCGTGTGTGTACAGTAGTGTGGCAGCAGCGCTGTCCCGAAGCTTCAAATACCTTAGAATATTTTTCACCGAAGCTTCGAAGCCCAAAAGATGGTATTCGGGACAGCCCTAACTGTAACTGAATCTTCTCTCCCAGGTCAGCTCCCCTGGAAAGGCGTTTAACCTGTATCCATCTAACGAATATGAGGTGCTGCCCAATGGGAGTGAAGCGCACTGGGAGGTGGTGGAGCGGATCCTCTTCATCTATGCCAAACTCAACCCTGGGATTGCCTACGTACAGGGCATGAATGAGATTGTTGGGCCAATTTACTACACCTTTGCTACAGACAGTGAATGGAAAGGTTGGTAACATTTAAATTTTAAAGTTGAGATTTTTCACACAGAGAATTTGAATATTTTGATTCCTGTCTGCTTCATTGTTCAGAGCACGCTGAAGCAGATACGTTCTTCTGTTTCACCAACCTGATGTCGGAGAACAGAGACAACTTCATCAAGAGCCTTGATGACTCTCAGTGCGGCATCACCTACAAGATGGAGAGTGTGTACTCCATGCTCAAAGACAAAGACCTGGAGCTCTATCACAAGCTGGTATGTCAAGGCGACATTCCCACTTCCTGCTCATACTTTCTTTTAGGGGGCTATAGGGATGTTTTCAACTGCTCTGTAGGGCAGAAAAAGTTAGTAAAAGTAAAAGGGTCACTATATCCTGACAGTAGTGCATGAGACAGGTAATTGGTCAAAGTATTCCGTCAGGGGTTAGATTCTCTAAAGCCTGAAAACAGAGCCATGAGGAGGTGCAGAAGATCTCTCAGAACACTTGAATTACAATATGCTGAAAGGTTATTATGGAATTTTTGCCCATTGATGCCAAAAAATTGTTGCCTACTGAAGCTTTAGAGGATCGGTTCACGAGACGGTCTTGAAACAACAACGATATGGCCATATCTCCAGCTTTTCCTCATTTTGTTTCTGTCCACACAGGAAGAGCAGAACATCAAACCCCAGTATTTCACATTCCGCTGGCTGACCCTGTTGCTATCTCAGGAGTTCCTCCTGCCAGACGTCATCCGCATCTGGGACACCCTGTTTTCTGACCAGGACAGATTCCACTTCCTCATCCTGGTGTGCTGCGCCATGCTCATGTGAGCTTTTCACATTACGTTCCCTGTACTGCTGCAGCATTGATTGATTGACCTCTGACTCTTCATGTGAATCGTGGTTTCTGTTGCCTGTTCACAGACTCATCCGAGATAAATTACTGGCAGGAGACTTCACAGTGAATATGAGATTACTGCAGGTAAGGCTTTTTATAAGATGCCGTGAAGTTTCATATTTAGACAGACAGTGCAGCTGATGTTTTTACCGCAACTTACTCACTCCAAGTGATTTTATTTTACTGATGTTCCTTTCAGGACTACCCCATCTCAGATGTCCACCATATCCTGACCAAGGCCAAAGATCTGCAGGATAACGCCTAACCTGTTCACTCTTTTCCTCCTGCCTTTTCTGCTCAGACATGGTAGGTGAGAGTTTAAACATTACAAAACATTGTCGTGTCAAACATGTAGCGTGGGAGGACTTGATCAATGAAGAGCTCGGACAGATGTGATGAGAAAACCCAGCGTACTGCTTCTGAAGATTGGTCGGTGGAGACTGCCGTGGAACCTTTGAAACTATTCCTTTTTTAAGTGAGGAGGAGATGCCACTTGCTTCTTGATGCATTATGGGAAAAGGCTACCTTAGTACGTGGTCGTCCTCCTCTCACAGTCATCTCTCCCATGGAGACTTGTTGTGCTCAGATAATGATGATTGCACAAGACACGTGAGGGAGAGGAAGCCGCATTAATCCGACACTACAGATCTTAGTTTGTCCTGAAAACGTACCAGAAATGTTTAACAACAGAGCCAAGAATTCCCGCTGCAACTACGTATGAAGTCAGATTGAGCAAATGTTTCATTGGGTTGAGCAATAGTGCATGTTTGTTCTTTATGGGTTTTTTTTTTTTAATTTTTAGAAGTTGAATGTTTTTAATGTAAGAAACATGTTTGCCTTATCTGTTTTAATGATGTGAAACAGGAGACAGTATTTCTGGGTACATTCTCTGTCGGGATAAAATAAATCTGAAGTAATGGGCCTATTGACTATGTTATTAGTAATCTTATGAAAATCATTATTTCTTGAGCATTATGTCTCAACACAATGCCTTTTGTCCCATTGGAAATGTAATATGATGGATTTCCTTGTAAAGTCATATTACTTTGAATGAACCATCAGAGGAAATTGTGGCACTTTTCACACTGAACATTATTTGCTCTATAGTAGCTTCGACTATCGATTCTCCGTATTGATGCTCTCCGACAGTTAAGCATACACAATAACGCACAAACTGTAATTTACCATGTATATAATGTTTTTTTGTGTAAAATATATCGAACATTGAATGACAACAGATCTAAAATGTTATTCTGAGTGGCAGACAAAAAAAAAAACGTGCCTGCCACAGTGGCAGGAAGTGAAAAGAGTTAATTTCAGTCAGTAACAAAGAAACTGAGATTTGATAGCCTCCAGTGATTCTTCACTTGTTGGAGAAGGAAAGTAAGCCTCTTAATTTGATCTGTTGTGGAGTGACAGCAAGCTGAACAACATTGCAGTTGATCTAAACTCCTGTTTCACGCTGGAATCAGGCCTGCAGTTGATTGTTTTAAAGAAAAAAAAAAAGCCTTGTTAAGTTAATAGCTAAGCTTCTCCAGGGTTAATGGTGCAGGTTAACCTTTGGTTCAGCCTGATAATGTTCAGTGTGAATGCTTGATTCCATCCCTTTTAGGACTTGACCTTGAGTTGTGCACATGCTATATGATCAATGTGGCAGACTGGTCATGGCTGGATTACAATTTGAATGTAAATGTGAATCTGCAAATATAAAATCTGCCTCCAGTCACAAGCTTGTGACATGTTAATAAGGTTAATCAGACGAGAAGTCCTCTCAGAAAACTGTTAAAAAGCTCAAAACATGTTGATGATACTTAAGCTTATCGAATCACTTCATGCACACTCATATGAAGGCACTCTGTGTGGATCGGTGATGTAATGCTGCCCCACATTAATATGAACAAGGATGAAACAAATTCTTGCTGAAGAGGTCATAGTCATCTTGTACAAAGTGCAGGATTTTCAAATATGAGCCTTCGTATACACGCTCCAAATGGTAACAGACACCATTTCCAGGGCAACTGAAGCATTTCTGTAATTTTTATTCGTCTTTATAGGCACTCCTTAGAAATTGAATGGAGCATTAAAAACTGTTTTTTTCTGCAACTGAAGATGGAATCAAATCTTACTTGACGTATCTAATCAAAACACACTATTGTAATGTACTCTTTAATACTGTGTGTGGGTTTGGGTGTGTGTGGAAGCTCTGTTAACTTTTAACAAACAGTACGGAACAATACAGTGCTTCTAAAATGTGTTAATAAGCTGCTCAAAGGACACATTTATTTGTATCAGAAGTGCTCTTCCATAACAACTGAAAAGGATATTCTTCTAAGTTTGTGTCAAGCTTATTTAGGATCAAAGGCATGGAGATCAACTGGATCCACTGTGGCTCCAGAGGCCTGTACTGCGAGTTCAACATACCCAGGGTATCTTCTCGTTATCTGGCTTCACTAACTCTAACAAACGGGACACGCTAAGCGGTCCTACGAAGGTGGTTATCAACACAGGGTTTCTCTATCTGGCTATGAGTGCTATCACATGAAAGAGATGGTGTTTGCAGCATGTGACCAACCACAAACATTGACAAGTCTACTGTCAGCAGAGCCAAGAGCAAACTATAATATTAGACAAATACGAAGAAGATAAACACATAATCCAGACTAAAAGTAACACAGTTGAAGCTGCAAAATGCAGGAAGAACAGCTGGCTAAAGAAAAAAAAATGTGTGAATGCGTAAATTAACAGATTTATTAATTTAACGGAAAACTCAAAAGTCAGATATAGTCGTCTAGATGGGGCAGTGATATTATAAATAGCTTTCTATAAGTGGATGAGTTAATTACACTTCATTATGCCCTTTGACAAATTTAAACTTGACTCCTTCTTGAATGATCCCTTTTAAACCACCGTGACACAGATATGTCGTCTGAAAGAGAGGAGGGCAGATTCAAATCCGATTATAAAAATAGGCGGCTAAAACTCCATACCACCACAAATAAGACCTGCTCCATGCACCGTTTCCTCTGACTTGACATCGCCACAGAAAAATCGTGCCTTCAAATGAGGTCGTGTTCACCGTGTTTACAAGACCTCGTAAGTGGAAAGTTTGTGAAAGCTCAGAGTTCACGAGTTGTGACGTGTTTGTTGACGTTGTCAGAAATGGTGGAGGCCATGGAAGTTCATTTTTCAGTGCATTATAAGTGAAAATATTGTAATTTTAGTCGTTTATTGTTTTTCTTGGTAATTTTATATGAATATTATAAAATGTTGATGTTCCCAACGGCCTCATCTTTTTCTGTCATTCTGCCTTTGCATTTCCTGCACTATGTTACCCGCTTGCTAGCTTGCTAAATTGTTAGCCTCTGTGGCTTCTAGACGCCGACAGTAACGTAAATATTGCCGTTGCTTAGCAGCGGTGTTCTTCACGACTTAACCACTTTAACGCCAAGCATATCGTGTACACGACTTCCCATGTTGCAAACACGAGCTCACGAGTTTCATTTGAAGGCACCAAAAAAAAGCAGTCCTAAACCTCAACCTGATCAAGTGAACTTTAGCTGGATATCTATATCCAACCACTTAGAAATGTCCAGAATAGTCTGTTCAGTTTGAAAGAGCAGGAAAGAGCAAGCATCCTAAGACCAAAACAAAAAGACATTTTGCAATTGAAAGTATTTTTTATCACGTGCAAAATTGTTGGGTGAATATTTTTTTGAGGGAATGTTACTAATTGATGGCATCCACATGTTTCTCTTTTTAATGTGTATTTATTTCTATCCTGATGGCTTTGTGTGCGTGTGTGTGCGTGTGCGTGCGTGCGTGCGTGCGTGTGTGTGTGTGTGTCGGGGGAGTGATGTTCACTATACTCTTTGTCTTGTCAGTTATTTGCATGGTTCCAATTTTGTAAGCACATTTTTGTAATGTCCCCAGTGTTAAAGACTTGTATATATATGTTTTTACATGTTTGCAGACGTGCATTAAAATGAACGATGGTATAAATGAAACTATCTTTTGACTATCCATAAAGAAAAACATAAAGCAGTGTTATGTGCATTTTCTATGAAATGAGAAAATGATGCACTCATGGATGAGGGAGAAAATCAGGGACAAAATCATGGATACAATATCTTAAGTAAGCCTACTGTATAATAAGTAAGTTGTTCCTTGGTTGTTCCAAAGTTCAAGTTCAACTTTTATCTCCCTCAGGACACTCAACAGTCAGTCAGTAGATCTATCCCTCCTAGTGTAGAAGATAGCTTAGACTGGCAGTAAGTGGTAATTGGAGAGGAAACAGTTCTGTTTAAATCCATTTGACTTCAGAGCGGTAAGTACTGCATGCTCTGTGTAGTATAATAGATGAGTAGTACATACTGTCTGTGCTGACTTAGCAGCTTTGATAGCTATCATGAATCATGGGCTACAGCTAAGTGACATTTTTACAGTGTTGAATGTTCATTTACTGTTTTGAATTGTGATGTTATATGATATATATATATATATATATATATATATATATATACATAATATATATATATAATATATATATATACATATACATATATATATATACATATATATATATATAATTACATCACATCACGAATTCCTATTATCTAATAAGCCAAGTGATGTCATCCAGTGTTTTTGGTCCTCCTGTGTCAGCTGGGCTGGTGACGTTGCGTGTCGTCTCACATAAACAGGAATACAATCCGGGTAGCAGCCAAGGCAGCAGCCAATTGAAACGTGTCCCAACCTCCTTCAACAGGCCTTGGAAGAAGCCTGCAGCTCTGTGAAGGAAGTAAATAACGACCAGCGAAGTTTAGAACAACAAGATCCAGGTATGAACCAAGACAGGTTCAATTCAATTCAATTTAGCAGTATGCTGCTGTAGAATTACTGTATTTAACTGTAACTTCACAGTAAATGTTTAGATTACTGTGATTCAGCAGTAGGCTGTTGTAGAATTACAGTGTAAACTGTACACTGTAAATTACTGCCTACTGAGTTGCATTAATGCAACTCAGTAGCCAGTACTGTGCTGTAAATTTACACTTAAAATACATTGTAAAATACTGAAAAACAGTTTTATTTGTTAACCCATCAATAACTTAAAACATTGAAAAATAGGTTAAATAAAAAAAATATGATGAAATTTACACATTTATATAGCATGTAGAGAAACCTCTCTTCTGATGAATTCACAGTAGCTTGCAGTAATCACGGCTGTAATAGCCATGCCTTGCATTCATTTCACAATAAAATTCTGAATGCTGTATTATATTGTGAATATAAGGCCTGTGATGTAATTATAATGTAATTTATTGTGTATTATTACAGTTGCATCTGGTGAAATCGTTGTAATAATTTACAGTGTATGATAAAATAGCAGCTGTTTGGTAAGGTTGATGTGTTAGTTAATGAAGTTAGCAATAAACGATGAGCATTGTGGAAACCCCCGTACTAGTGTGGCTGTGAGATTCTGACTGTCGTCTTCTGCTGCGCTCTCCAAGCTACCTCAACCATCCCACACGGACCCAAACTGTTACAGGTAGTAGTAGATGATGCAGGCTGAGGGACAGTACACCAAACGTCAGTAGCATGTCACTGATCTCATAATGGAACAGGTGTGTATATAAGATCCAGGTCTCCATTCACAGGTTTGTCCGATGCAGTACTGCAGTACTCGGGGTGGGGTCCATGGATGGGACTTCCGGGATGTGCTGTTCTCAGGTTACGCTCCAGACGGAGGGATGTTCATGCCCGAGAGTGTGCCTGTGCTGAGCCCAGACACCCTGAGGGCCTGGAGGGGGCTGACCTTCACCAAACTGGTGGTAGAGGTCGCCTCACTGTTCATCCCCACTCAGCTGATCCCCAGAGAGGACCTGGAGGGTGAGCGGGTGAAATATTCACTGTTATCATAACTTGTTGCTGAGCTGATAACACCAAGAACATGATTTCTTCTCTTTTGTCCCAGTCCTAGTGGGTGAAGCCCTGTCTGGTTTCTCAGTGCCTGAGGTGGTGAGAATCGTCCGGCTGAAGGACGGTCTGTCAGTCCTGGAGCTCTTCCATGGAGACACCTTGGCCTTTAAGGACCTGGCCATGACCTGCACTGTGCGCTTCCTCAACTACTTCCTGCGAAAACAGAATCGCAGAGCTACTGTTGTTGTTGGTAAGACCTAAAACCTATAATGTCATGTGATAACACTAAAGAACCAGTTTTTTGACGTAAGCTGCCCGGGGCCTGTTTGCTAGTAAGCTTTAGTCCCCTCTAACTTTATCTGTGATCATCATTTTAAATGGCAGTATAGCCAATCACACAGCAAAGCTGTCATTAACCTGTATTTGTGTTGCAATTGTAAGACGACATCGTGGTCATATAATAAGGATTTCATCACTGCAGCGCTGCAGCTCGGTGATAACCGCTTGTTAAACGATTGTGTGGCGACTAGGCTATATCACTACAGTATTTCATACTTGTTCAGTTGTCTGAAAAAGAAACAGAAAAATCGATAAATGAGACCACCTCTATGGTGAAAGAAGTTGTAATTTTATTGCCTTAGCTGTTTTGTTTTTCCCAAACCTAAAGAAGCCTTTTTGTTAGTGTTCAAAACGTGACGTTTCATTCAGTTTTAAATGTTAGAACGTGTTACTTTTAACTCTCACAATGTAGTAGGTGTAGTAGGCCCCTACTGAGCCACATCTATGGTGCCTATAGCAACCGATAACGCCAATTTAATGGCCTGATAACAGTCGAATTGGGTGTAAAAGGAAGCTTAATATTCATCAGCAGTCAGGTGAAGGTAAAGATCCTTTGCTTTGAGGTGACAGTCTTCACTGTGATTATCATAAACAAGCACATTCATGCTCTCTAGAGAAAGCAACAAGCACCAAGTCTATAGTAGCATAGATAGTAGCATAGACGATACATGTAATGAATCTGAATCAGCCAGCTTGTGGTTTTCCTCTGCAGGTACATCAGGAGACACAGGTGGCTCAGCCATCCAGAGCGCCAGAGGTCTCGGTGGGTTGGATGTGGTGGTGGTTTACCCCCGAGGACGCATCACTCCAGTCCAAGAGAAACACATGATCACCTGCCTGGAGGATAATGTCCATGTGTTTGCAGGTAAACCTAAAGAGGTTGAAGGACTGACGGCTGTTCTTTCACAATCAAACGATCACAATCAAACGACGTGTGTTTTTTACCTCTGTAGCAGACGGCAGCTCCGATGACATAGATCAGCCTCTGCGCCGTCTCTTTGCCGACCAGGAGCTGGTGAGGTCTCACAGTCTCATGAGCCTCAACTCAGTCAACTGGTCCAGAGTCATGATCCAGCTGACTCACTTCATCTATGCTTACCTGGAGCTCAGCGGTATGGAGCAGGCCGAGGCTGACGGAGACCTGCCTGAGATGGAGGTGGTGGTGCCCACTGGAGGGGCGGGAAACATTGCAGGTGGGTTGATTACTACTAGTAGGTTTAGTTTTAGGGCTAGAGTGAAGCTACAGATATCATATGAAACTAGAAAACCTAAGTCGGGAAGGAGACTAAATAACGCTCCAAAGTTGGGCTAAATTTTTGTGAGGAAAAACTGGCATTGCCATTTTCAAAGGGGTCCTTTGACCTCTGACCTCAAGATATGTGGATGAAAATGGGTTCTATGGGTACCCACGAGTCTCCTCTCTACCTAGGAAAGCCATCCATCCTCTGAATGCTCTAGGTCTCTAGTTTGTGGCTATAAAGTTTCATGAGGCTGTGATTATCCTAGAGGTCACCACAGGTCATATTATACAGTGAGGTCAAATTTTAAAAATGGTCTCACTACAATGATATGGCTACTGTGGGGACTAACATCATCACACATGAATACAGTTGAGCTCATTGGATCCACAAGAGTCTCAGCTTTACAGTGATACCCAATTTATGTAATTCAAGACTGTTTAGGGACCCCATACATCATTTTAGAATACCCTTTTTTTTTTTTTTTTTAAATTATCATACAGTGCTTCTCATGACTAGGGTTTGTCCCTCTCTCCCTGTCTGTCTGTTTGTCTGTCTGTGTGTGTGTGTGTGTGTGTGTGTGTGTGTGTGTGTGTGTGTGTCTCAGCTGGCTACATAGTAAAGCAGATGGGATTGCCCCTGAAGCTGGTTGCCATGGTGAATTCTAATGACATAGTGCACAGGACGGTAACCACTGGGGACTTTTCCATGGCAGCTAATGTCACACAAACTTTGGCCTCTGCCATAGACATCCAGGTAACACAGCTACACAGCCCATAGTTACGACTTAGTAAGTCACGTATTATTTTCACTCCTTGACTTCTGGCTTGTAGGACCCGTACAACATGGAGCGAGTGTTCTGGCTGCTGTTGGGCAAAGATGGCGCCTCAGTGAAGAACATGATGGAGGAGTTTCAAGAATCTCACAGACACTCTCTGCCGGAAAACCACCGCAAACTAGTACCAATCATTCACTACATCTACTGTATACTTTCAGGCATGCTTACCTCCTGTGTGTCTAGTGAGACCAACCCCCCCACCCTGGTACCTTTATGATCGTTCCCTCTGTTTTACTTCTAGTTGTCACAAGTTTTATCAACCGGATCAGTGACCGATGAAGGGATCCTGGAGATCATGAGGAGATGCTGGGAGGAAAACCAGTATGTCCTGTGTCCACACACAGCTGTGGCTGTATGGCATCATTACCACTGTCCTCACAGCCCCGGGCTCAACAGGTCAAGCATACTGTATTCATCTACGTAGCAACATACACACAAGACATTTCTGACTTCACTGCAAGCCATGAACTAGCAGGGTGTCTGAGGTCGTCTAGCCTCGAGGAGGACATGAGCGAAATGCTAACACCAGCATGCTAATATGCTCACAATGTTTACCATGCCCACTGTCTTGATTTACTGTGTTAGCATGCTAGCACTAGCAAAAAAAAAAAAATGACGAAGTTGGACAAAATTGGTCTTTACTGGACTTACTGTAGCAAAGGTCTTATCCAGTTTTCCAAGTAATTACTAAAACTCTTTTTACAGGTGTTACATTGCAACAGCATCTCCAGCCAAGTTTATGGCAGCAGTGCAGAGGGCCGGCCTGACCTTTGACCTACCTGAGGCAGTGCTGGCGTTGGACAAGTTGGCCACCCGTTACCAGAACCTGGAGCGGAGCGTGAACTGGTGCAAAGACTGGGAGGACAGTCTGAGAGAGAAACTCCAGTCTTTGAGTTTAGCCAGGAAGAACGGAGGGACTTATTACAGCTGATTAGGAAAGATGTTATTATATATTAAAATAGGGTTTTACCTCAGAAAACCTGATTTTAATCATTAAACTGTGTATGGGTGAGGCCAGGTGACTCTGGCAGCTTGACCATGACCTATGCACTTCCTTATCTGGATGTAGTAAATTATGTTGATGAGAAAGATCTCCTGTTGCCTCTTTGATGGACTTTGGTCTGTAGTGTCATACAAATTAGGTAATTCCTGTTATGCAGCAACATTTCTGTCTCCATGAATTACCTCCTCATATTTTCTTTAAAATGGGTAAAAAATTTATATCACATGGCTTAAATTATAGATTAAGGTCTTCTTTATAACATAAACAAAGAATAATGCACATTAAAAATATAAATATAAAATAAAATGTTTACTCTACTGAGCTTTTTTTGACACATGTGCTCGGTTTTACCATATATATCTATATATCTATATATAGATATATAGATATATATATCAGTGGAGGCTGGTCCATAGAGGCAGAGGAGGTCGCTCCTCTATTTTTGAGAGGCAAGAGGGGGATCAAAATATTAAAAAGAGTAATTAGCTAAAATAAACCATTACCAAATCTCAGTGTCATATTACCCTGTCAATCACTCCATGCAGAAATTAAAAAACACATAAAGACCTTTGCAGATTTGTCATTGATCATATCTTTAAAGACATTATTATGGGAAAATGTGGTGTTTGGTTTGGTATAATGATTATAATAAATTTTATATGTTTTTTTTTTTTAATCTTTTAATCATAAATATACATTTAACAATAAATACCTCTGAAAGGATGTTGAGCAATATGTGAAACAACTTTCTAATTCAGAAACATCTGTCTGGTCTAACCATTAACCATGGATCCCCAAAAACCACATCCCGTGTTTTCCGAGGCGCCCTGAATGCAGCACGAGATTTGACAGCTACACAGACAAACATGGCTGCTGCTAGCTAGCGCAAACCAGGCAACACCTTCGTCTTTTGTTGTTATACAGCTGTCAGGAAACGACCACATCCGCAGAGACAGACTGGGAACGACTGTCGCCCGTTTTTTTCCACATTTCCTGTTTTTTTATCCAGCTGTTGTCCGGTAACGTGATGTGAATGTGAGAGAACTGACACAACAGTTGGACTGAAGGCTGCTTCTGCTTGGTTTCTTCACCTGTCTGAAGATATGTTTCACAGGTAAGACAATGTTCCACCCTGTGACACAGTATACCTGAACGTGGTCATGTCTTTGTGTTTCAGCGTTGTTTTATTTACAGCTGTGTGACTGTCAGCTGTCGCATCGCACTTAGCAGAAATTAAATGGCTCTCAGAGCTAAGAAATGAGGAGAGAGTAACGATACCGAGCAGGACATGAACGAGTCTATGTGACTCTAGAGAGACTAGTTATATTACATTGTGTTTTTAACCCCCTAAGACCCACAATAGACCAGTTTTTGTCTTTTTTTTAGGGGGGTACAGGGGTTCTTTAGGGGGAGATAGCAGGTCAGCAGTAGATGTCACATAGAAGTGGTGTACATCATCTGAAATCAATCAATCAATCAATCAAACTTTATTTATATAGCACCTTTCAAACAAGCTAAATGCAATTCAAAGTGCTGTGCAGACGATTGACAAAATGCGGAATGTTAAAAATGGACCTAGAGACCAATGCACACCAAAACAGACAACACAAAAGTTCCTCAAAGCTGGGAAGCTGAAGATTAATTTGAGATGCAGCTCAGCACTGTGTGTCAAGTTCTTCTAGTCATAAATCAGAAATAAACATGAATTAATAAATTATTTAAAATGAATTGTAAAAGTGTATAAGGATTTGGAACATTGGGTTGATACCATTTGTTACACATATATGTTGTTAAATTTAACCATTTTTTTACCACTCGAGAATTAATAAAAAAATGACCAATAATCCCTCCAAAATACCACATTAAGACACCAAGACCTTGAGGAACACCATAGAAAAAGCCATGCTGTGATTTGGTATCAAAAACTTTTGACATTTTGAGATTTCTGCAAGAATTGGCGATTGGATGGCGAGCACTTCTGTTCTGGAAACAGCTCAGAAACCCCCTTATTATCAATCTAGCTAGGGAAGCCATCCATCCTCTGAATGCTCTAGGTCTCTAGTTTGTTGCTGTGACGTTTCATGAGGCTGTGATTATCCTAGAGGTCACCACAGGTCATTTTATACAGTAAGGTCAAGTTTAAAATAATGGTCTCACTACAATGAAATGGCTACTATGGCGACTAACATCATCACACATGAATACAGTTGGGCTCATTGGATCCACAAGAGTTTCAGCTTTACAGTGATACACAATTTAGCTATTTGCATTCACAGCATCTTTTTGTTTGTCTATAGTGACCTGTTCACAAACAATTGATGGCTCCACCCTCGGGTGATTCATATCAGATAATCCCCATCACCTACTCCCAGACATAGCAAGGGGACAAATAATCACAGTCCCAACAACAATGTACAGTGTAAGCTTGTCAAAGGTACTGTAGTACTATCAAAGGATTGGTATAAAAACATTACTAATGCATTGACAGGTCCCGGGAAAACAGTGGGCTCTATCTCTGAAATAGGAGAAGTTTGGAAACACGACTCTTCTCCTCACCCACTGGGTCAAACTTGGGAAATGGCAAAGTAGGGATTCACCGATCTGACTTTTTCAGTCCCGATACCGATTTATTGTTTTCCCAGTAACCTTATAAGCCTATTTGTAGAATAGGTCTGACTTGTTGGCTTCTGTTAAGCAGGATAGTGATGTTCACTATTGTGAGTCCTAGCTGAGTAGCTCATTTGAATATCTCATTGCTGCTGGTATCTTTCCTGCTGAGATAGCGTGAACTTCAGCTATGTGTCTGTACATTGTTAAGCAGGACCAGCCTGCATAACTGTCTGGGAACCTGCTGCTGTTAGCCTGCTATTTAGTATGTTATTTGTAATTACCCAAGTGTGATCAATTTAATACTCTGCTGTCACAATGTCACAATGCAACTTAATACTGCATGCGTCACTGCTTTTCAGCTTCTTGGTTTTCATCACACAGCGGCTCAGTGCAGCTCGTTAGCTCCTGTTATTAGGGATGGGTATGGCTTGAAGGTAGAACATACTAGTGCCGTTGCAGTACCCAAGTTTATACCAAAGCGATACCTTTTTCAATACCTTGCTTTGAGAAACCTAAACCTTTTTTTTTTTCCTTTTTTATTTGACAATAGAAGCCAAAGTTCTTAAACATTAACCCCCCTGAGACCTGCGATCCCGACTGACTTTACTGTCTTTCAGAGGCTCTAGTCGGTTCAGTTTTAGGGGCTAGAGTGAAGACACAGATATCATATGAGTGAGATGTAGTTCACTGAGCGGTTTCACACAAAACTAAATGATACTAGTACGACAAACTGAGACTTTCTTGACTTGCAAAATTATCTTTTAAATTGACAAACATCATATGTGTGATTCATGGCGTAATTCAAACGGGATCAAAAAAATTATTTATCTCTCTTCGTTGACTACCGTACATATTTTTTCCTGAAATAAGGTCCCATGGGGTCCACCGGAAGGGGCGGGACTTAGGCTCTCTATAAACCAGCACGCCAGTGAGGTGCCAGCAGGCCTTCCTCCACAGATCATGTCTGTTGCAGCTGTCCAACACACACACACACACACACACACACACACACACACACACACACACACACACACACACACACACACACACACACACACACACACACACACACACACACACACACACACACACTCTCTCTCTGTAGCATCTGGGTGGAGACAAGCATTCCACACTTAAATACCAGACATGCTACATGTTCCCGTGACGGGCCTGTTTGAGGGAAAGGAGACAATGTTTAGTAGAGACAGGACGTACCCTGGCCCCTGAGATCTACTTTACATTCATGTTTGTGGTTCCTGAAATTCAAGTGTCTTCTCAATTGTTTCTGTATGACTTGGAGCCTCCTCTGGCTGTACCATCAGCTGAATGTTAAAGGCTAATTGGCACCGCAAGCAGCTCATACTGCAGGTCTAACGTCACCTCCCCTGACTCCTTCCTTTGCTTCGTGTGTTTTTGTCTCTCTGTAGGTAATCTCAGGCCTCTCTGTGAACCAGCCCCTCACCCACCCCGGCTGATGATGTCATCACCACCACCAGCTAAACCCTCCTCCACCTCCCTCTCCCCCGGGTCACAGGTGCGACCCTCGGCTCCCCTGGACTCCCTGTCCATTTCTTCCCTCCTGTCTGGGGATTTAGACGACGATGATGATGGAGGAAGAGGAGGAGGGGAGGAGGAAGGGCTGGGAGACCTAGAAGTGAACCCTTATGATGGTTTGCCCTTTTCTTCACGTTACTACGCCCTGCTGGAGGAGAGGCGTCGGTTTCCCATATGGAGGCTCAGGCAGAGTCTGCTGGAGCACCTGGAGAGCCACAGCATGCTGCTGCTCAGTGCACCTAGTGGAGCTGGAAAAAGCACCCAGGTAACCAGGAACCAGCAAGGCCACAGGGGAAATAACGTGTGTATGTAATCACCTAGATTTATCCAGGTCAAACTCAACATGAACCTTTTATATTCTTAAATTGACAGTTTGTTGCAACATAATAATATTAATTTAGGGGTGTAACAATACGCTTTTTACAACGATACGATACGTATCACCTTCCATGGTTTCGATACCATTCAAGGACAATATTTGGCTCATCTAGAGCGATACGATACGATACGATACGATACGATACGATACGATACGATACGATATGATACGATTCAATGACTTGAAATCGATACAGTAACTTTTTTTTCTCCAAAAAGTCAATCAGTGTGACTGTGAAATAAATAGCTGATACTGGACAGTGCAGGTCAGGATTCCTCAATGTTTTCTTGTAAGGGAATCAGGGATAAATTAATTATGGATATAAACAAGTAAACACAACCACCAAAAAAAAACACTGTCCCTACAACCTGAAGAAAAGTTGGTTGTACTTTATTTTTTGTTAAATATTATTATTTAGCAAAAAAAAGTACAACTAACTACAGGCAAACAAGTTAATTTCAGACCCTGGTGTCAGGCCTCTCCTTGTGATGGCCTGGTTATCATTACACCTGTCTCTCAGCGCCGCTCCCCTCAGGCTAATGAATGACAGTAACACTGTTCTGCTGTAACCTCAACACTCATTTCATCAAGAAACATGCTGAGCTCCCCTTACCAGCACCTTCTTCTCTATCTGCAGCTTACTTCATGCTACTGCCATGTGTCTTTCAAGGAAAAACACACACTTTCTCTTTTGTCTTTTTTACCTGCTGCATCTATATCATTCTGGTGACACTGTGCTGTACTGATTAGCTGTTGTTAAGACACTCTGACCTTTGCACTTCTTACTGTTGGCTGCATGTAAAGTCAATAATTTCTGCTACCTTTACTCTCACTCAGAGTTGAATGAGAACAACTGGTATCTTGCTCAAAGTGTAATATTTTAGAGCATAAATATGAGAGAACACTATGGTGATTACATTTCCACACAGATCTGAGTATTTGACATAATTTGTCTTCTTTATTCTTAACTTGAATTCCCATTAGATTCCACAAAGTGGTCGTCTTCCTGGGTTTGTTTGTTTGGTGTTTGTTGGATGAGTCAGCTTTTTCCTTTCAATGTCCTCATCATCAGATCTAATGCAGGCTTTGATTAAATATTTATTCAAGGTCTGTTGTAGGGCCGTGAATATTTGTTCTGTCCAGTCATCCATGGATGGCACTTCACTTGCTTGGTCATTTATTACTGGAACATGTGCACACCTACAGTACTGTGAGCCAAGTGGATAAAAGCAACAACTGGAACAATTGGCTGATGGTTGTGGATCCAGTTTGCATCACACAACCTGCTTGAATATTCTTGAAGATGAGTTTAAGATCATGCATTATTTTTGAGTTGGTGTGCTTCTGATAAACTGTGTAAAACTGTGTGTAAATACTCTTGTCCCCAGTATTATATTACGACTTCCTCGTCTTGTTGACCCCTGTCTTTCTTTTCTCCTTCCTCCTGTTCTCCCTGCAGGTGCCACAGTGGTGTGTGGAGTATGCTTTGTCCTATGAATTTTCTCAGGGTCTGGTGTGTTGTTCTCAGCCATATTCGGTGACAGCGGCGAGTCTGGCCCTTCGCGTGGCTGATGAGATGGACCTCAGCCTGGGTCTGGAGGTGGGCTACAGGGTGTCCCACGATGACAGCTGTACACCCGACACCCTGCTCAGGTTAGGGTGCATGGATAACGCATATTGATAATGACATCTTATTATTTTCCCCAGTACTGGGTCATGACTCTCATTTTCAGTTGCACTATTACAGCAACCAACAACAAAATGGAAATACATTTTTTCCTCTTTTAATCATTCCTTATTGTCATCTACCTAGGAGAGCCATCCATCCTCTGAATGCTCTAGGTCTCTAGTTTGTAAAGTTTCATGAGGCTGTGATTATCCTAAAGGTCACCACATGTTATTTTATACAGTGAGGTCAAGATTAAAAAAATGTTCTCAGTACAATGAAATGGTTACTATGGGGACTAACATCATCACACATGAATACAGTTGGTACTCATTGGATCCACAAGAGTCTCAGCTTTACAGTGATACCCAATTTATGTAATTCCAAGACTGTTTAGGGACCCCAGTATGCAGAAATATTCAAACACACCATTTAAGAATAGGAGAAAATAACACATTTATACTGCATGAAAAAAACTGCATGTGATTATCATAAAGTGGGCATGTCTGTAAAGGGGAGACTCGTGGGTACCCATAGAACCCATTTTCATTCACATATCTTGAGGTCAGAGGTCAAGGGACCACTTTGAAAATGGCCATGCCAGTTTTTCCTCGCTAAAATTTAGCCCAACTTTGGGGCGTTATTTAACTTCCTTCCTGACATGGTAGCATGACATGGTTGATTCCTTAGGTTTTCTAGTTTCTTATGATATATGTTTCTTCACTCTAGCCCTAAAACTGAACTTACTAGAGCCTCTGAAAGACATTAAAGTCAGTTGGGATCGCCTGGTCTCGGGGGGGGGGTTTGAGTACAAGTGCAACAACTTTTTCAACAAGATATCAATATCAAAATGTGCTCTATCCAGCTGTAGGGAAGTCCATGAAATGAGTCATTCATTGCTTTATTGTCTGAGCACAATGCTGATCTGTATCATGTGGAATCGTCTTCTCCGATAATGTTGCATGGTCTTTCTTTTGCTTACTGCCACACCTTGAGTCTTTGTTCTCTGTTCCCTGCAGTTTTTTTTTGTCCAAGGTGGCAGTAAAAGTGTTATAGCAGCAGTGTAATCACTGAAAATGGACCCCTGTGTCCTTTCCTTCACTCTGGAATGATTATATAAATAAATGTACATTCATAAAGGTCATCGTTTTCAGCCATTTAGCATGTCACTTCGTCTCTTAATTATGTGTCAAAGGACGCTTTGACAGAGCTCCTGGCCATTGATAGTGTTTTTTGTGAGGTTTGACCCGCTGGGCTATCCTGCTGTCAAAATGCTTTAAAATCTGTATTTGTTTAAAGGATATTGTCTCTTTCCTCATCTCTTTTTTTCCTTTCCCTCCTCTCAGGTTTGTCAGTGACACTCTCCTGCTAGAGGAAATGATGTCAGACCCTCTGCTGCATCAGTATGGCATTGTGGTGTTGGACGAGCTCCAGGAGCGTACCGTGCCCACCGACGTGCTGCTGGGCCTTCTGTGTGACGTCTGCCGGCAGAGGTCGGACAACTTCCGGGTGGTTCTCCTCACTCACCCGACGCTGGCACCTCGACTCTCCACCTTCCTCGGACCATCGGTCCCTCACCTCTCCCTGGACAGCGTGCTCACTGACCCCCCTACCGGAGACCGGGAAGAGGGGAGTGAGGTGGAGGGGGACAGTACGGCTGTTGAGGTGAACAAGGTGGAGATACTTTACCGGGAGCTTTCATCTGGGAAGGAACCGGCGGCTGCTGCCTGTCACATGGTGCTGGATCTGCATAGAAGGGGAGAGGAAGGAGATGTGATGGTGTTTTTGGCGAGTGCACAGGTACAAGTCTCATACTTTATATACCTCATTAGTCCGACATTTGGGGAGGATAGAAAACAAGCCCACTTATGAATAGTTTTTAATACTAAAAAATCTAAATCATTTTTCCCCTTGGTCCAGACTACAGATGTGAACACACCATTAGAGTAAAACTAAACAACATAGATTAAAACAGAAGTCCAGCAACAGTAATAGATTTAGCGGCGTATCGGTAGAAACCAGATCAAGTTCCTAGTGAAGTTTTTTTGTATTTTTAACAAAAGGAGAACTGGTCATACCAATATTCACTCTGTGGTGTGATGTAGAGTTTCACCACCTTTGTCTCGTAGAGGAGTGAAACAAGGACGCCTCAACCTGAGAGGCCTCCGTTTCACACACACACACACACACAGCCACACACACACACACACACACACACACACACAAACACACACACAGCCACAACATATATGTCATGTGTTCTCCATCCATGTGCAAAGCTATCTGTACATATTGACCTACAGTATATCGAACCCTCTCAAGCACATTAAACTCCCTTTATGTCAACATCACCGCACCTCCTGGTCCTCGGCTCACTGTCAGTCCTGGTTTCCATTTAACACAGAGCCTGTCGTGTATGCCTGCGTTAGCTGAGGCTACATTTGTAAGTCAAAGTCCTCTCTGATGATACTGATCTGTTCTGGTTAATCCTCAGTGAAGCACTCACAGTGTACTACACCGACACGACACGACACGACACGACACGACATGACATTAACCCTCACAATGTATGTGGAGGGCTTGAGAGTGGATCTTTGAAAGAGTGGATTCAAACTGAGGCTCCGTTCTCTCTCTTCCCTGTCCTGTGTAGGAAACAGAAGAGTGTGTGGCCCTGCTGGAGAAGGAGTGTGTAGCTCTGAGTCCTCAGCTTGGTCCTCTCAGGATCCTCCCCCTCCATGCTGGACTGGGCGGGCTGACCCAGCGGGTCTACGAATCCAACCCCGAAGCTTCTACACTGAGGGAGAATGACCGCTCCGAGGGCGTGGATGGCTCAGTGCTGGGGGTCAAAAGGAAGGTTATCCTCTCCGATAGCCTCGCAGAGGCTTCCTTCTCCCTGCCAGCTATTCGCTATGTCATAGACACAGGCCTTCAACTCAAAACTGTGAGTTTGTTTTCATACATGACAAAATGTCCTGATTCAATTACAAATTGTTTAAACAAAATAACCCCACATATCTCTGTCTCTTATATTTCTATTGTATTTATTTTCTCTGATCATCGGTTGCTTGTATGGTTTTGATATAAACTACAGATTGTTCTAATGTGCTCAGTCAGTGGAAGATGCTGTAAGTAGATGCTAAATCAGCTGAACGCAAAAAAAATGAAAGTATGTAATTTGTACTTAATGCAGAGGACAAAGAGTTATTTGATTAAGGTGAAACTAAAATCAGCATGTTCAGGCTATCATGTAAAAAAACTGACAATTCCTTCTCTGTTTCCCCATATTCTGCCACAGGTTTACAATACACAAATACGAGCCAACTCGCACGTCGTGAGGACGATTAGCAAACACCAGGCCGACATGAGAACTCAAAGGGTGAACAGCCGCCTTCCAGGTAGGTCAAAGGTCATGCTGCTGTTCTTATTACCAAATGATGTAGTCCAATGTGGACATATCCTAAACCCTGAGATTTCACTAATTCAGATTTTGGCTTTGCACTTATTTTCTGTATACCCATTTTCACAAAAGTATATAAGAACAATCCATGTCATTAAATGTCCATTATAGGCAGCTTATACCTATTTCACCATCCAGCTACTGTATCAGATTGTGAACTGTTTCAGTTATTAATGACATCATGGTGATAAATGATGGACTTCATGGCTGAAAATCGAATTTTTCAACAACAGTAATTCACTGTATCATGACTGTTCACTACATGTGGTCTCCTTGTTGGACTTTAGGGCTGTGTCTCCGTCTTTACCCTCAGTCTCTATATGATGGGATGGAGGAGGCTCATTGTCCAGGGGTGGTGGAGGAAAACCTCAGCCACTTGGTGCTGTTGCTCAAGAGGCTCGATATTGCAGACATGGGACAGTGCAAGTTCCTGGACAGACCAGGTACATTTATGAACCACTCTGAATAACATTTATTACCAGCTGCACCAGCGATGCTGCTATTGTTTTCACCTTGTGAATCATCACATTTTATCCTATTGGACATTTATTGGTGCCTTCAAATGAAACTCGTGACATTGTGTTAACAACATGGGAAGTCGTGTACACGATATGCTTGGCGTTCAAGTGGTTAAGTCGTGAGAACACCGCTGATAAGCAACGGCAACATTAACGTTACTGTCGGTGTCTAGAAGCCACAGAGGCTAACGATTTAGCAAGCTAGAAAGTGGGTTTCAGAAACTTTCCACTTACGAGGT
Organism: Sebastolobus alascanus; assembly: GCA_916701645.2. Classification (NCBI taxonomy): domain Eukaryota; kingdom Metazoa; phylum Chordata; class Actinopteri; order Perciformes; family Sebastidae; genus Sebastolobus; species Sebastolobus alascanus. The sequence goes on from CAKAOJ020000375.1 coordinate 155,035, forward strand.
TGTGAATACGACATGAGGGGGGCGTTCATATGGACTCATCTCGCAAACACAGTAGACAACGAACCCATTTGAAGGCACCATATGTTAAATTTTCATAATTAGCATATAAATTCTTGAGTTATGGCCAAGTTCTGTGAGGTCACAGCGACCTTTGAACTTTGACCACAAAAAGCTCATCAGTTCATCCTTGAGTCCAAGTGGATCTGTTGTCCTCCCTGAATGTAACATTTGTGGTCAGGTTATGAAGGCAGCTAGGTGCACTGCAGTTCTCTCTCTCTCCTCCATATTTATTTTTCTTCCGTGTCTCCCTCATTCCCAGCCCCAGAAGCTCTAATGCAGGCCCTGGAGGACCTGGACTACCTGGCAGCGCTGGATGATGATGGTAATCTGTCCGAGGTGGGCATCATAATGTCAGAGCTGCCACTGGACCCACCGCTGGCCAAAGCCCTGATCGCTGCCTGCGAGTACGACTGTGTTGATGAGCTGCTCACTATAGCTGCCATGCTCACCGGTAAGTTAAATAATAATTTTACTGTCTGGTAAACAATAAAAATTACACAATCAACTCACATTCACGAAGGTATGATGCCCCCATGACGCAATGAAAGGTCATATGAGGCCCCGCATATTTTCATTATTTACTTCTGTACTCTTTCAAAATGAACATTTGATGTGATCTTTGCCCTCTTGTCAGCTCCCTCCTGCTTCGTGAAGGCAGACCCCAGCCGAGAGGAGTCCGCCATCACACACTGGCGACCTCTGATGCACGCAGAGGGAGACCACATGACTCTTATTAATATTTATAATACCTTCAAAGAGCGTACGTACTCTTCAGCCTTCATTACATAAATACTTTGTTGGTTACAGGGTTCCCACTGATTATGGATTCTAAGAAGACACTGAATTTAGACAGGACATTTGTTACATCATCACTGGACTGATAAAATCGGATGCTTTTACAAATGGTTCACTATTTTAGCAACACAGGAAGGAATACAGTGTTTTGGATTTGGATATGAAACATAATGGAAGATTTAGCATGATGGCCACAGTGGGAACCCTGCATTAATGTGACTGTTGGGGTTTATCCATGAATTATTGAATGGTCTGTGTGTGGTAATTGCAGATAATCAGGATGAGGCATGGTGCACGACAAACTTCCTCAGTCACGCTGCCTTACGGTTGGCCGTGGTGATCAGGGCGGAGCTGCTGGAGGTGATGCAACGAATAGAGCTTCCCGTTTCTCCTCCTGCTTTTGGATGCCAAGACAACTGCACGAATATCAAGCGTGCTCTCATCTCAGGCTTCTTCCTCAAAGTAAACACCCTGTTTACACCTTACAGTCCTTCCCTCATCCTCCCATATTTTCATACTTTGTTGCTGATGATTAAATGTTTTTCTTATCCTGTTCAGGTGGCTCATGATGTGGATGGCTCGGGTAACTACCTCCTGCTAACTCACCGCCACGTGGCTCACCTGCATCCCTTCTCTTCCTACCTGTGTCGCCAGCCGTGCCCCAATCCCCCGAGCTGGGTGCTGTACCACGAATTCACCATCTCCTGCGACAACTGCATCCGCATCGCTTCCGAAGTCCACCCTCAGATGTGAGTCAAACCGTGAGATTGTAAATGTGCATGTTAATTGGATTTTGCTGTGTGAAATCCAATTAACTTTTTTATTTTAGATTTTATTGATCAAACAGTCAAGATTATAAACATCTTTTTCAGTCTGTTTATGATGAAGCAGGACTAAGTTAAGCCAGTGTTCATTTTGGCACCTGATTTTGATTTAGTTTCAGTCTTTTCGTCTATTCGTTTTAGGCAAATTTGAGCTAAAATGTCGGAGAACATATTTCTTTCAAGAAAGTAGATTTAGATAATGCTGCCAACATTAATCCTTGAACTTACTCATTCCTTCCAATAAACATGAAAGTAATGTAGTAGTAATGTTACATCCACAGCACTTGATAATGTTACGCTAGCTTACCTAAAGCTGGGCATACGCTGTACGATTTTAGCCCGTTTCTGGACCAAATTTCAGCTTCTTCGGGCGTCGTTTCAGCAGACAGGATGGCACAGATGATCAAGGCAGCACGTTTCTACCTTGTTAGCATTGTGACCCGTACAGACCTCTGCTGGCAAACAACCTTTACCTGCCTCAGAGCTTTCAAACCAATCTTTATTGACAACTGTCAACAGCCAGAACAATATTGGATTTTAATGCTCATTGTGTCTATAAAAGTCCAGTGTAAAGAAACACCTCTCTGCTGTAGGCTTGTGGAGTTGGCTCCTCAGTACTACCTGGGAAACCTGCCATCGAGTGACGGCAAAGAGCTGCTCATGGAGCTGAGGCAGAGTCTGGAGCCCCATTCATACGAGCCGGACAGATTGTCAGAAGAGCACAGCAGGACTCACAGAGACGCAGACGGGGGAGAGCCTCCCAATCAGTCCGGCACCGAGCTCTGCGTTGTCCAATGAGACGGAAGAAGAGACGGAGCAATTCAGGAGAAAACAGCTGTCACTTTATCGTTTGATCTGAGATTTGGTACTTTGTATGAATTGGTCTGAAATCTCATTTAAGTTTAAATCATTTTGATGTGTGATTTCAAAATGGACTTTTACTGGAAAACAGTAATGTACAGTAACGTATTGTTAATATATCTTATGTGCAATGGCTTTGGAAAATATTCAAACCTCTTCGTTTTCTCCTTGTTGTGCTATGGATTGACTTAATTTAAATTTTATTAAGAATATGTTTTTATTTAAATGAGGGATATCTGTGTTCCTGTTTCTGTAATTCTACAAAAAAAGTCTAATAATAGTCTGTTATCTCACTGTGGGGTGTTCTGTGCTCATCGGCACAGAAACATTGATTTTAAATTGTAGCACAACACTTGAATTTGAAAAAAAAAAGGTGAAAAAGGGAATTGGATAAAACACTTCATCGAACCCCTGAAGTGTCATTTTTATTTAATACACTTGAGATTTCAGCTAAAAGCAATCCTCACTACTTCAGTGAGCAGAGACCCTGATATTGGTTGACCTTTGACCTCTATGCAGATGCCCATGAACAGATGGCCTCTCGGGGCTCACTGTGATCTGATGAGATACTGCAGCAGTGATGCACAGAGCTTCTATTTTCAACTTTTTGATACTGTTTGTATAATGTTTGGGTTTCCTCCTTAGATTCTGCCTTTCTCTCTCCTATTTAATAGGAATTGTCTGTCAATACAGTACTTCAACACTTCAAATAAAAAATGTGTTTTTTCATGTTTGAAATATCTCAGCTGAGTGATTTTTACTTTCTAGCTGCCTCAAGTAGCCAGGCCAGCTGATGTTAGCGTTGCCCCAGCCCTGATGAAAGCGATGGTTTTTCTTCTCTGGGCGGAGGCGCTTGCAGTGACTAATCCCACTGCAGATGGTGTCCGCTATGGCCTTCAGGACTCGGTCATGGAGCCAGCAGTAGCGCCCCTCGCCCAGGGCTTTCGGACAGCAGCTGAGGATGTGCTCCATGGTCCCTCTCTTCAGACACAGAGGGCAAACTGGTGACTCCACCTTCCACCAGCAAAACAGCTTGGATGGGCTCGGCAGAACGTCGTAGACAGCCTGGATTAAGAACTTTATTCGATGGGGCTCGGCTATACTATACTGTGACTTTTTTTTTCTTTTTTCTTTTCGACACACTATAGTATGACTTTTAAAAAACATTTCGTCATACTATACTATGACTTTTTTTTTTTTTTTTTTTTTTTTTTTTTTTTTGATATACTACACTGACTTTTTTATAACATATTATACTATGACCTTTTGTTATTTTTTTATTAGCTTTCTTTCAAACTTACTATCCAATGACTAACATTCTTTCGACATACTATTCTATGACTTTTTTTTTTTTTAATTTTTTAATTTTTTCGACAAACTATACTATGACTTTTTAAAAAAATTTCGACATACTATACTATGAATTTTTTTTTTTTTTTTTTTTCGACAAACTATACTATGACTTTTTAAGAAAATTGACATACTATACTATGCCTTTTTTTTTTTTTTTTTTTTTTTACAAACTATACTATGACTTTTTAAAAAAATTTCGACATACTATACTATGACTTTTCTTTTTTTTTTTTTTCGACAAACTATACTATGACTTTTTAAAAAAAATTCGACATACTATACTATGAATTCTTTAATTTTTTCAACATAACCTTTTTCTTCTTTTTCTTCGTTTTAAAGCTGGCTTATAAAAAGAAGGGGCGTGTCGTGACGTCACCGTGTGTGTGAAAGGACCCTCCCATATTTGGGCTGCAGCTTCCTGTGACAGCAGCCCGACGCCCCATCATGGTGTGCATGGCCAGCGTGTGGTGGAAGCGGGGCTCCGTGTTTGCCGCGCGGCTCCGAAAGCAGGACTGGGCGCGCAGTTCGGCGGGCCTTTCAGTCAGGCACTACAGCACCAAAACGGCTCCTCAGATACCCGGCATGGAGTACCAGGTACGCTGTGTTCCAGACTCTTCTACCTATCTGCAGCTGCTAGCGAGCTAGCTAGTCACCTGGCGCTAGTTAGACAAGTTTGTATCAAAACTCTGAGTGACCGCACAGTGTTGAGATGGATGGAAACATGGCTGACTCCACCAGATGAGGCTCCATTAACTTCAGCTGCTGAGTGCTTTGATGAGTTATAGTGTTGACACAGAGCTCTCAGCACACTGTTAGTTATTGTCTGTTAATGACTGACTCAACGTCAAAGTTCAACCAGTGTGCTAACACGTGGTCTAAACCTCTGGTGCCATATGTGAGAGTCTGACTTGGCTCTGGTCTGAACTGGTGTTGTTTACCTTTTTCTTTATGTTGGTTGTGTTTAGTTTGAACTGATACTACTATATAAACATGGAACTGTCCACACAGTCACAAGAAAGACTTACTAGTTGCAGCTTAATGCAAAAGAAGATGATACAGTCACTGTCCATGGTATTATGTGCCACAGTAGTACTGTCACCTTATGTACAGTATATGAATCATCCCATCTTTATTACAGCACCATTGTCTTACTGTTTACACATTTAATTGTTGTTATTGCTGTATATATATATATATATGTTGGTTATGTCTGTTGTCCTTTAGCTGTATGGCTATTTGGTAACACTTCATTTTACAGGTCTGCATATTTAATGCTAATTACGGGATAATTATCAAGTAACCTATTTGAAATTTCTTTGGAATTACAGCTACCATTATATTACCAATTATATGCTAAAATAGCATATAATGGTTAAAATAGGGCCCTTACTGTAGGCTTGAGAAGCTGCTGTGCGCTGCTTTTCATCGGAGGTGGAAAAACAAAACTAATAGAAGACACTTCTGATCAGGCACAAATCTCACCATTGTGTGACTTATTGTCTACACAAATGTAACCTGGTAGCTGATTTAATGATTCAGGGAGTTTTTTAAAGAGATTTCAAATAAGTTATTTGCTAATTATCATCTATTTACCAGCAGACATGGAAATAAAGCATATCAATTAACTTTGTATTCTTTTCCTGGAAATGTATTAAATAAATTACCAGCTATTGGGAAATAGTGGAATATAATGATTAAATAATGTTTATTATAAAGTAATTTTCGATAAATTTTGAGGTAAATATTGGGGTAATGTGGCAGTAATTCCAAAGAAATTTCAAATAGGTTACTTGATAATTATCAGCTAATTACCATGAAATTTGCGTACTTGTAAAATGAAGTGAACCGTCTATTTCTGTGTAAGTAGTACATTGAGAGTAGAGGTCGACCGATAGTTTGAAGCAGGAAAAAGCCGATAGCCGATTAATCGGCCGATATCTTCTTTACTTCTGCAGCAGCCTAGTCAACTATAATTGCACACCGTTTTTAAAAAAACTGTTTTTAGTCACTCCAAATGTAATAACAAGTAAGAGAATATCCTGAAGGGTGAATTTGGTGGATTACATCATTGGAAAATGTTCTATTTATTTGGAATGGCCAGGATTACTTCTGTTGCGCGTCTCGTACATTGTTAAATACCACTCTTGCAAACCATTAATGTTGGTGCATATTCCATATTGCGATTTCATTTCATGATTTGGAAGAGAGAACGCCAAACTGGTGCAGTAAGCAAGTTAAAGTAACAGTAAATGGTTTCTTTTCCTCCCAGTCTGTCTGTCTTATATCGTGGACAAAGAGCTGATAGTGTTGCGAAAAATAACTTTTTTTTTTCTCCCCCTCTACCTTGACTTTGTGTGTGGATCCTCCATGCAAAACGGTGATTTACGCTCCTGCGTGACTGGTGGCAGCTGTGCAGCCTTCGGCCGCTATCAGAGCCCAGTTCAGTCGAAAACGATAGTTTGTAAAACGTCCTTTTGGCACATGTTAATCGGCTACCTCTCACTGAGAGCAAAGAAAAGCCAGTCAAATTCCTTGTGCACCAGCACTGTTTTTAAAGCTCACTAATTAACATCTTGTTTGTTTAATCCTTACAAAATGTTCTACAAGGGGTCATGTACCAAACTATTTCTTGGCTGGGAGCAGGTGCCAGCCAGGCGCCGTGTTTTACACGTAGCAATAAGTTGAAAGCTGTGACAGCGCATCGAGTCCAAGCTTCGGTCTTCGGTGCTGTGTAGATTATGGTGGTTTGTTTTTTAAGTGTGCTGTGGTTCATAAACATTTCACTCTTTGCTTTTGCTGCAGGACGCCATTTGCACTCTGAACACACTACAGACCAACTCCAGTGCTCTGGAGCAGGTGCGACGGGAGCGGTGCAACCCTCAGCTGCAGCTCCAGGCCATGAGAGGCTTCCTGGAGCGAGCCGGCCTCACAGTGAGTCACTTACATCAGCTCACATACTACACATGTAACAGTGACGACTTCAAGGATTACGAAGAATGTTATTGTTGTCTGACGTGATAGGGTACCGTTTACCTGTTGTCTTATCTGGTGTGTTTGTGTGTGTTTCAAAGGTGGAGGAACTAGACCATCTTAATATCATTCATGTGACTGGAACAAAGGGCAAGGTGAGCTAACTAGACACACAAACAGTGTTCCTATCTTATAATGATATTGAGCTCTATACTAAGCTCACATTATGCAAGATGCTGACAGGTGTTGAGACATGAGTTCATTCACTGAAGGAGACAAACCTTTGTGACAGCCATATGAGGGTGGCCTCTAAGTGTTTGCGTTTGTCTTTCAGGGGTCGACATGTGCGTTCACGGAGCAGATTTTGAGAAGTTATGGCTTCCGCACAGGATTTTACAGGTAAAACTGCAGTGTAATAAACTTTATACACTATTTGATACGGAGGGATGAAAGCTGGGCCGACTTGTAATCAGAGATATTTATGACACTGACAATATCTTCCATTTGGTGAAAGCACCACCTGTATGTAACACAGCAAAAGTAGTTAATTTAGCCTATTTATGTGGTGTAACTACAAGGTTAGCAGTAAGGCTAACCAACTTGGATTAATACGTGAACACTGCCAAACAGATGTTTTTCCTGTTCTTCCCATTCTGCTGACATTGCGTGAATGCAGCTATGCTGGGGATTATGTGAGGTCACTGTACTCCATGCACCAGTAAGAATGATTGAGGTGTAATTTGTCCCAACCTGGCAGGTGCAACAAAACACAAGAGTGAGTATGTCAATAAACACACATGCGAGGAGCTCTAATCATTAATCCAAATTAGGTGAAATCACCTGTGTGGGTGGACCATGGGTGTACGGTAAATACCAGCAGTTAAAAATAATAAACTGTATTTGTATAGCAACCTTTCATACAAGAAATGCAGCTCAAAGTGCTTAACAATAAAGACATTACATGCACTGAGTGCTTCACATGAAAATGATAGGGCTGTCAATGGATTCAAATATTTAATCGTGATTAAGCGCACGATTGTCAAAAGTTAATCGGGATTAATCTCAAATGAATCACACATTCTTTTTATCTGTTGGAAAAGGGAGATTTGTCAAGTATTTAATACTCTTATCAACATGGGAGTGGACAAATATGCTGCTTTATGCAAATGTATGTATATATTTATTATTGGAAATCAGTTAACAACACAAAACAATGACAAATATTGTCCAGAAACCATCGCAGGTACTGCATTTAGCATAAAAAAAATGCTCAAATCATAACATGGCAAACTCAAGCCCAACAGACACCTTGCCATGGTATTTATTTCCTTCTACCTAGCCAGTGAACAGTGGCCTAACACTCCTCTTTTGATGTTTCCTTCTTGGCTGCAGTTCCCCACATTTGGTACAAGTCAGGGAGAGGATCCGAATCAACGGACAGCCCATCGGAAAAGAGCTCTTCGCTAAATACTTCTGGCAGGTTTACGGACGGCTGGATGAAACTAAGGTAGGTCATGTAACAAGGCAGAGCCTAAGGCTACTCATTGGCTTCACTCAGTGAAATAATTCAGTGGATTAACCTTTAATCGTCTCAGACAGTTGGCATTCCAAGCAGTGATTTCTGTGACATTTTACTTGCTTCCCAGCGTGAGTAGAGCTTCAGTCTAATCATTGTCACGGGTTGTAAATAAGTCAATAGAAAATGAGACCCCTTATGTCAGGATGAGCGTGAGCATCATGTGACAGCACAGTCTGGTCACGTTAACAGCAGTCAGTGTGCAGTTTGACTCCTAAATGTTTTGGACAAATTTGGTCATTCTTTTAAAAAAGCCCTTGGAGAAGTGATGCCACTTAGAGATAAGCAAAGATTTTTGATAAAACACTCTATTTAGTGTAACTAATTGGATATTTGTTTTTAGGATTTACAGAGCTATAAATACATGTGACACATTATTAATTTGACCTCTCCAGGATGCCCATGGAGGGACGATGCCGGCATACTTCCGTTTCCTCACCATCTTGGCCTTCCATGTGTTTCTTCAGGAGAAGGTATGCTAGCAGGCCTCTGCTGCCAATATGTCTTGGGAATTATACATAACATAAGTTAGAGACTCATCGTTTGAAAACTCATGAAGCTGGGCATATACGTATGGCAAAGCTCCAGCCATTAGTTTTGAGACTGATAACTTTCCACCGTTTGTTTTCTGGCCTGAAGAAAACTTGTCTTCAGAGATGAGCCATTCTGGCCGTTTCTTTTCACCTGTGTGCAACATCACGGAAGCTCAAAGATTGTCCACAATGGAAAAGGTTCATCTTCTGGGTAAACTTTCCTGGCAGCCTGGCCTGTAGTTGTTGAGATGTCTTTGTTTGATGGACAGACTGACATCACTGTCCTCAAGCCCACTAGTGGGGCAAAAAGTTGTATTACTTTAATTACTAACTTGCCTGGAATCTAAACACTAGTCTGCTCTTTGTTCAGGTGGATTTAGCTGTAATTGAAGTTGGGATTGGTGGAGCATTTGACTGCACCAATATTATAAGGTAAGACTCAATATTTATAAAGCGTTTGTAATTTATTCACCTCTTTCAGGCTGGAAATATTAGTGAACTAGAATTTGATGCAAATAAGAGAGGACCCAATATAGAGCCTTGGGGGACCGCACAAAATAGAGGAGCAGGAGAGGAGAAGGACCTGTTAGACGGATAAGAGCTGAACCAATCCAGAACCACATCACTGATGCCAATATGCTTCTTCAGACAGCTGATTAAGATATTATGGTCCACAGTGTCGAAGACTGAGCTAAGGTCAAGGAGAATTAAAATAGAAATAAAATGTTTAATTGACGGCAATGTGTGCTTAGCACCAAATTATGAGGCTGACTATTAATTCTAAGGAGCTCGCTGGTTGCTATTTAACAACAAGATGCTTTATCACCACCTTTACTGTAGTTACTGATATACTGTCACCATAGAGTTTTGTTTACAACTTTATCAGTGATGTAATTAAGTATAACCTCTGTGGTTGTGTGTCCACAGGAGGCCGTGGGTGTGTGGCATCTCCTCTCTGGGTATAGACCACACTCAGATTCTCGGAGACACGATTGAAAAGATCGCCTGGCAAAAAGGAGGCATCTTCAAGGTGTGATGACTGCACACAGCAGTAACGTATCATTGTGATTGCACTACATCTCACAGTCTTCATCAGCAGGTGGAGTTTGTTTCGTTAGCAATTTAGATTTTTGAGGAGATTATGATTTAGCCAGGATTTTGAGTAAAGCCAAGATCGAACATGAAAACTGAGCAAACTCCATCCACTGATGACGACCCTGACATGTGTTTAGAAGTGCTGGGAAAAGCTAGTAAATGGACCTTGAGTTAAGCTGGGTCTTTTTGTCAAACTACTATTTTGAAGGTGAAGGATAAACAGTGAGTTGGAAGTAATGATTTCTTCATACCGGAGTTCAGACCTGGTAAAGAGACATTACAAAAAGTACTCATTGTTGTACGGTATTGTTGTACCTCACTGCTGCTCCGTCAGCTCACTGGCTGTTAATCATGTGCTTGTGTTTTCAGCCCGGAGTTCCTGCTTTTACAGTCAAACAGCCAGAAGATGCGATGGCTATGCTCAGGAACAGGGCCAAAGAGATCAGAGTAAGTGATCAGTCAGACTAGTTTTCAGTCAGGGATTGCCCAGTGAAATGTCTGAATAAAGTTTTAAATAGATTTGACTGTTGGTTTTATGTAATACAGTCTAACCTGTTGTTGTAGTGTCCTCTGTGGGTGTGTCCAGACCTGGAGGACTACCAGGCAGATTGTGGGACTTTGCGTCTGGGCCTGGCGGGGCAGCACCAGCGCTCCAACGCCTCCCTCGCCCTCCAGCTGAGTCACACATGGCTGCAGAAAAGATGCCTACCAGGTGGGATGGGTGGTGTGTATGTCACTTCATAACTAGCGATACCTGGACTTTGGGTATCGGCCGATACAAAGTACTGATCCGATACCAGTTTTTAATTAATAAGCTGTATGCCTCACTGTGTGGAAGTGACTGGATCAGACTTAAACATTGCTTTCCTAACTTTGTAAAACAAAATGTAACAAATAAATACATAGATAATACATTTTATTGAATTGTATCAAAGCTTCAGTGGGTAGAAATGGAGCAAATATGATTAAAAAAAGTAATTTTTTATAAAATGGTCACTATATCATAACAACCTGTCCTCGCTCAACAGATAAAAGCTTTCCCTCCACCGGTGCTGAGAACACAGCTGTACTTTGGGGGACTGCCTTCAAGCCCAGCCCCATCATGGTGAAAGGTGAGATCAGGACAAAGATCATTCCTTTGCTGCGTTTTGGGTCTCTGACTGTGCTAACAATTACTATTGATTGGGATATAACTGCTTCTGCAACATTAGCAGCTGTGAAAGCAAATAAGCAAAAAAATAGTTTGACTTTGAAAACAAAGATGTCGGCTGTGGTTGTTCTTGGCTGCACATTTAAATTCTGTAGAAACGTCCCGTTTCTGTTTCAAATACACAGTAAAACTGTTGAAATGTCAGCGAGCCATTGATGCTACCGCTAGCTGTGATGTTGGTGAATGTTTGGTCTCAGGGCTGGCAGACACAGAGTGGCCTGGAAGGAATCAGACTCTGAAGCACGGAGCGGTCACCTACTTCTTGGACGGAGCTCACACCATGCGCAGTATGCAGGCCTGTGTACACTGGTTCAGAGAGACTGCAGCCCAGCAGGAAAGGAACGCAAGGTGAACATGACACTCGGTGTACCTGCATCCATCAAGCACCTTGATGTGACGGTGTGCTATTCACTGCTGATAGGATGAGAGTCACTTTACACACAGTTATTAGAGGAGGTGCTCATAGTACTGAGCCTGGACGTGTCATATCAAACAGAATATACTCGTTGTCATGTATTGCATTGTGATTTATAGATCACTCGGGGGTGATGGATGCTTCATCACTCTGTCAAACACACCTGTTACTACCTGCAGAAATAAACCAAACTCATGAAGCAAACAGATGCGTGAAGCACTCGCCAAATATACTAGTTTTTCGGAGTGGCACCCTCCCCAACAAGACCACATGTTTTAATTATGTCAGCTGAGCGCAACATGTAAAATTTTTCACACACCAGCTGGCTGATCATCCACACTGGTTTTAAGATGTGACATGAAGTGAAAATCAGTGTTGTTCATCAGTAATGTTTGTGTTGTAGTGGACCTGTGGCCAGAGTTTTGCTGTTCAATGCCACAGGAGAGAGAGACTCAGCAGCTATGCTTAAACTACTGGTGGTGAGTACAACTGTTTCCAGCAGTACAGGGAATGAGGCCACTGTCTTTACAGCTATTAAAGGTGCTAAATTCAAAATTCAGAGCATTAATATATCATCAACAACTATTGTCTGTGTAAAGATATGGAGGAGTAATGTCTAGAAGTGTGTAGAAACCTCCCTGTTTAACCTGATTTGAAGATGAAAATCCGATTGTTCTCTCCCCGACTGAAGTAAGCTACATAGTCAGGATTGACTGGCAACAACACTGTTCAGCTGACTAATAAATATCTGAGCAGACTTTTATGTCTTTTAATTTTCTTTTTTCTTTTCAGCCATATCATTTTGACTTTGCCGTGTTCTGCCCAAACATCACTGAAGCCATCACTTCTTGCAACGCAGGTGAGATCATTGAGTTTGTTGCTTTTGGCTGTTGGCACAAACATATCTAAAAGGATTAAAGCACCGTACCTGTGGTCTGTAGCCCATTCACTAAAAATCACATCTAATTTTCAAAAAATTTATGTAATTCCAAGACTGTTTAGGGACCCCAGTATGCAGAAATATTCAAACACACCATTTTAGAGTAGGCAAAAATAACACATTTATACTGCATTCAAAACTGCATTAAATATTTGTTTATGTAAGAATAAAGAAAGCCAATAAGCACATTTTTCAAAATGTTGAACAATTGCTTTTACACTAAAGAGGGATCTGAAAATGGTCCCTGTTCCCAATCCTATCTGTAATAATGTATCTTGACTCTGTACAATGCTTTTGTGTTACAAAAAAACTTGAAAACTATGAACTTCGTGTCATTCTCACACCTCTCAGACCAGCAGAACTTCAACGTCTCGGTGGAGAATATGCTGACTCGCTGCTTGGACAACGAGAGGAGCTGGCATCTCCATAACCGCCTGGGGAATAACAAAGGTCCACAGCTGCTCATCGAGGACAGCCTGGAGGACAGCCTGCCCCTGGTCGCTGAAAAGAAAGCAGACACCTTGGTCTTCCCCTGCATCCTCAGCGCCCTCCAGTGGATCACCCAGGGAAGGGATTCAGTGCTGGCAGACCAAGCCAATAGAGTCCTCCCAGTTAAACCTAGCATTATGGCCAAAGCTGCTCCGCTCTGCGACGCAGCCGAGATCCACGTCCTCATCACTGGAAGCCTCCACTTGGTGGGAGGTGTACTCAAACACCTCGACACAGCTTCCTCCAAGTAAACAGACCATGTGAAATTGAAATTAGTGAAGTCAAACCATTTTAAATACTGGCATGCTAAGCTTACACGCACATTTACCTTCGTGGAAGAAAGATTATTTCTGTCTGTATCGATGAGGTTTGTGTGGTGCTAGCTTTTTGGACAGTGACTTTAGGGTTTTACCTGAAAAGGGATTAGCTGCACCCAGGTATTGTTATTGTCTTGTAGCTTCTCTACAGTAGCTGATGCTAGTTTGGACCAAGGCAGCTTCAGGCCTCACAACAGCTTCACCCAGAGCCTTACAGACGACCGCAGAAACTTCTTAAGTCTTACTTGAAGCCAAATATGTTTACATGAACTTGCAAAGGGTACATTCACGTACTCCACAATATGAGCTGAGTTGGCTAAAATGGAACAGTGTGTGTGCTTCAGTGATCACCGAGGCCACCAGGATGAAACGGAGTGGCCTGATGGTTATTACATTTATACAAAAACTGTCGATAATTGACACAAAAAAGTGCTACATGGAGTTATGAGTTTTTACTGTGTGTTTGGAACACTATTACATTTCACAGTGTCTTTTTAAAATTAAAGCCATTTTGCACGGTTCCTACTTTTATTTTGTTGGGATTTGACAATGTGATTCATACAGGTGGCCTACTCATTTCTTTTTGTACAAGTGTAAATATTCTAACAGATGATTTCATGTAACTAAATCAAGTTCTGTGTAATGTTTTACACTAGTACTATTTAAATGGTCTTTAATTTTGCATTACCTGACTGTACTACATACAAATATTGTATGTATAATGGTGAAAGATATTGAAACTGTATAAAATACATCTTCTGGTTCTTTAATTAATGTTGTCATGGTGATTGATCCAGTGAAGCTAACCGAGGTCATCAGCTTCACAGGTAGTTGAGACCCATCCATCCACCCTGTAACCTCAAATGAGTTTTAAATTCAATTTCAGTAATAATCCAGACATCAAGAAAATGCACTTACTGCTCTGAGACCCACAATAGACCCATTTTTGACTGTTTTTAGGGGGATACAGGGGGTCGTCAGTGGGAGATAGCAGGTCAGCAGTAGATGTCGCATAGAAGTGGTGTACATCATCTGAAAGCTGGGAACCTGAAAATTTATTTGTTGTTGTTCTAGTCATAAATCTAAAATAAACATGAATGAATTAATTAATTAGAATTATTTGTGTAAGTGTGTAAAGGCTTAGAACATAGTTATCGAAGTATATGATTTCATCAGATAATTAATTTACAAGCATTAAGGCATAGTAATCTAAACTCAATAACACTTCTTAACATACAAGGTGCAATTGAATAGGAAAGATAACTTAAATTATAAAAAAATAATATAATAAAAATAAAAGGGTAGAAAATAATTTAAGGAAAAGAAATTAAATAAAAATAAATAATAACAATAAGACTGCACTCTTCCATAGTAACTCTGGACTCAGGAAATCCTTGGTCCCCCGAGCCATCAAACTGTACAACACCTGTACAGGAGGGGGACAAAGAAGGAGGACGGTCTGCATGACAGTTAATGCACACAGTGCACTTTAATAGACTGAGCTACTTTTAATATCTGCACACTACAAAAAAACTTCTCTACCTCCTGTATCTCAGCTGTTTACCCTGCACTATATTCATTTTTAACAGTTCTTCTGCACATTGCATATTTTGTTTTATACTCTGTATTACTTACATGTGTCTTGTTACTACTTGTGTCGTTTTACTAACATGTGAACTACTCACCTGTGACGTTTTTACTAATATGTTTGCACTATGGAACTGTGATGCTGGAAACTTGAATTTCCCTCGGGATCAATAAAGTTACTATCTATCTATCTATCTATCTATCTATCTATCTATCTATCTATCTACCTATCTATCTATCTATCTACCTATCTACCTATCTATAGTTCTTCTTCTCTGAGGAGAGACTTACGTAATGACGTAAGAAGGGACGTATGGCGTAGACACGTCAGTGACGTAGTGAATACGGGGCGGGGCCTTCTCTGCTTCCCGGCGGTGAGTTTAAAGAGTCTCGTTGGTCGGAGGCAACAGTGAAGAAGAAGTCAGGCGGCCGCTTCATGAACACCTCTCTAACTTTCATATCACACGGTTAGGTTTGAACCGGAGGAGATGCCGAAACACAGGTATGGTTTACGAATACTTTTATACTTTATTTATACTTTAATTTTTCCACTAGCTATGAGAATAATTCCCAAACGTGGGGCGCAAATGAGCCATCACTAGCTACCTGGTTAACGTTAGCTAGCTACTCCGATTGTGCACCAATTCAAGAAATACCACTTATAATACCAAGAAATACTCATCTGTCAAAGCATTGGAGGTTTATGTCGTTAGTCGTGTATCCGTGGTGTTTGTGAGTCACCTTTCTGAAGCTCATAATATCTTTTGCGGTTATAATTTGCGCGGTCACATCGCTGGAAGCAGCATCAATATGGCGGGTAGACAGAAAGGGAGCTGCTCTCTTTGGGGGGAAGCTAATCTTGAGATGTAGAGATGTAGAGATGTTACAGGCCATGACAATGACAGAATAAAGTGTTGTGCAACCTCGAAAACATTTATAAAAAAGTGTTTGCCCTCTGGCAGAAGATACAGGACCCCCCAGGACTCACACCAGCAGACTGTTGAACAGTTTCTTCCCCCAGGCCATCAGACTGTTGAACCGATAAATCACACTCCCCAAACACCCTCTCTCCCACTATGTGCAATAAATAAGTGCAATTAAAAAGTGCAATACTCAATACATACCTCTGTGCAATATAAAAAACAAAAATGCCTGTGCAATACTTGTATATATTTACCATACACCATATTTCCTGTATTATTATACTGTATATTATTGTAAATACACTATTATTTTATTTTTACTTTATTTTATTATGTTATTCTTTGCTACTTAACTAACTGTTTCTTTCTTAATGGAGCTTCCGAGCAAAAAGTATTTCACACGATTGTACCTGTATAACCGGCGTGACAATAAACATCTTGAATCTTGAATCTTGATTAGTTTCTCCTTCCACCCAGCAGCATGCCATTGCAGGATCTGCCCTGCCTCAGTCTGCAGGGCTCCATCTTGTCTCAGTCCAAGAGGATCAACAAACGCAAGTCCAGAGGCAGCCTCAGTGAGGGTCTGGACATTGAATGCACCCCAACAGAGCTCATCCAGCAGTGGTCACCGCGACATAAGCACCAGCGGCTCCTCAGCAAGGGGAAAGAGAATGATGACGGCAACCAGTTTGTCCTTGCCAGGAGATCAAGGAGGAAAAGAGAAGCCACGTCCTGTATGAACCCTCTTTCTGACCAACTTTAAGCAGCTCTGCAGCGTTTGCTTTGTAGCTGTGATGAACTCATACTTTGCTCTTTTTTTTCTTTTTGTTATTTCCCTCAGCAGGTATTTCATGGGACCACCTACCTGACGAGCTGCTTCTCAGGATCCTCTTCTATATCCCTCTGCAGGACCTCCTCAGGATGTCGACAGTTTGCCAGCGCTGGCATCGCTTGGCGTGAGTCCCTAATCCCATTCCTGTTAGCACCCAGGTTCACCCCGTCTATGGCAAGCCGTTTTAACATTTAATAGCTAGACAGGATATTCATTAGAGATATCTGCAACGTCATTTTGCCTAGTCAAAACTCTAATTCAAGATATCCCTAATTCTATTTTGACTAAGCAAAACTCTACTTTTAGATATCCGTAATAACATTTTGACTAGTACGATTCAAGCTACTTTTGCCATTCATGTGTATGGGGTTTGTCATCACGGATATCCACAATTCAGTTGCGGATATCCGTAATTCACATCGCAGACTGTCTTAGACATTTCAAACAGAGTTTGAGTGCGTCCCTCCCTGCCCTGTGTGTCTGTCCCAGGTTTGATGAGTCTCTGTGGCACAGCGTGGATCTGGAGGGGTTGACCCACGTGGGTCCGGCTCTGCAGCAGGTGCTGAAGACCGGAGTTCGCATGCTGCGCTGCCCTCGCTCCTTCGTGGAAGAGCTGCATTTCACAGGCTCAGGGTGAGTCAAGCTGGTGATGCTCACTCCAGAGTTTATTCTGGTCTGCACAACTCAGGCTGGTAAAGGGTTCATTTCCTCCAGCTTCAATTTCTTTTTTATGGAATAACTCTGGTAATATTCTTTATTTTGTTGTGAGCTAATTTAGGCTGCAGTTACATGGTTACTTTCTGTCTGCTCAAGTGAAACATTTCACAGCCTTCTTATAAAAGAAGAAAATCGAAAGTGGAAAAAAAGAAACCCAACCTGATGGTATTGTTGTTGTTTTGTATGTTCTGTTGTTCAGCCCTCTGCAGATAGTTCTAATGGATCTGTCCAGCTCCATCATCCCCACCTCATCTCTTGAGAGCATCATCAGTCACTGCAGGCTGCTGGAGTGTCTGAGCCTGGAGGGTCTGCAGCTCTCTGACATCATCATCAGGTACATTTTCACCTCTCCAGCTCCACTCGGATCAGAGGTGTGAAACGTGTTGCTGATTCTATCCCCTCCGGATCCTCAGTGATTAATGTTCGACAACCATACATCACTAACTTTTCTTTTTTGTTAAAACATGATTAATAAATATTTGAATCTATGTTCTAATCAATTTACTGTGGTATAAATGAAAAAAGCTCCAAATCCTTACATTGTTGAGGCTGGAACCAGCTGAAGTTTTGCAATGATTTTAATAATTAAACTGATGAAAATGTAGGATATGTTTAGGCTAGCTCCAAAGCTCTTATTTCTATGTGACAGCATGTTTATCAGGTGCAGAATGGAAATAGGAGCTACATGTAAACCTCTTCCTTACTGTGGGGTTCATGTGTTTACTGTTGTTCTAGGGTGTCTTCTCTCAGTAACTGATTCAGTTGGATGATATATGATTGTTGCTTTTTTTTCCTGTCTCTCGTTCAGCTCTTTGGCCAAGAACCCAAACCTGCTGCAGCTCAACCTGAGCGGCTGCTCCAGCTTCTCTGCTCCCGCTCTGGCTGACATGCTCCAATCCTGCACCAGGTCAGCTGCTTGTCTTATTTCATGTGTCTCACAATCCTGTTATCTAAAGAACAGCAGCCGGTTTTATCCATCCTCCATCTCTGCCGTTTACTAACGCTGTGTGTTTTGTCTTTTCCTGCGCAGTATGGAGCAGTTGAACATATCATGGTGTGACTTCAACAATAATCATGTGAGGAGTGTTGTTGATAATGTGAGCTCCAGTGTTACTCACCTCAACCTCAGCGGATACAGAGAGAACCTCACGCTAGACGGTAAGTGGGGGATGTTCATGATGCCACTATTCAGTTTTTGCGGCACATAAAAAGTGGCGGACAGAGGCTCTATGAAGGCAGGATATGGGTCGGGGTTTAGAGTATATCGGTGGCTGGTATATTTTGGTCTGATCATGTGGAGCATGGCTGCAGACTGGGGCCGCCACCTAAAACCCGGCTACCGGTGGGTGTTTTTACTCCAGGGCTGATGCCCCTCTCCTGCTGGCTCGTTATGATGGCGTACCTGCTTCACACCGTATGGCTCAGTTAATGATGAATGTACCAATAGGGGGCACTACAGTACAAAAGGTCAACGGCATGCGTTAGATCAGAGTGACAGTGCAACAGGCCGTGCCTTGTACTCCAGCTGGTCATGCTGATAAGCCGTGAAAATTGAATTTAGTTCAAGTATTTATTTTTCCCAAGATCCAACTGCAGGGCACACTTTACAAAATGAGTATGTGTGCCGGTTTATGGAGAGCAAATGAGGACAAGATCCACTGGTCATAAATCAGTAGGACTACTGTCTTTCTTCACTTCCACACACACACAAACTGGTCGTTATAAAAGCATGTGCACATCTCACACAGACCTCAGACCAGCGTACACCCAGTTTATTAGCGATAGCTGCAGGTGATGTGATAAGGAGGAGATTCAATATAAGGGCGGAGATGTAACCTCAGATTAAAACCTTGTTTGCTCATTTCACTGATTGTGTTATTTCGTAATCTACACATCGTAAGGCACATTCATAAACTTAATTCAAATTATTAGTGATTTTCTCTCTTATTTACATTTGAGCCGTCATTTCCCTGTTGATGTTCTTTTCATTGCATCCCCAGCTGTGCACTTTGAGTGATGAATTAGTGGTACAGGTGCTATATATAGCTCCAGCTGTTGTGGTGCTGTTTGAGAACTTTATCTGCAAGGTGTCCCAGTCCCACAGATTAATCTGCTGCTGTTGTTCGGGTTCTTTTTTCTTGCTTGCCCACTGCCCAACTATCAAATTGAGCTAAATTTGAGGATTTTGTGATGCAGAATAAACTTCCAATGTTCGCTTTGTCTATTTCCAGACGTGAAGGTGCTGGTGACGAGATGCCCCCATATTCAATCACTAGATTTAAGGTGAGATTTTTGTATGACTTGACATTTTATATATGCTGCCTCTAAAAAAAATGTAGACGTTTAGACGTCTATCGTCATACTTGGCAGCCTTGAGACTTCAAAAATAGGAAGGATTTGGGAAAAAAGTGTATTAAATTCTCCCAAGGTTCAGTATTCAACTTGAAATAGAAATGTGTGATTCTTTGTGTATATGAACAGCGCCTGCATACACTAGATGTTATCTTTGTGTGGAAGGATCTAGCACAAAGGATCGCCGTGAGGGAGTCAAATAAACTCTGTTGATCATGGGCGTACCTCATGTGACTCAGTTGCTTTGAAAATCAAATATCTAAAAACCTTCCCCAAATGTTTTCAATGAATTTGTAGAGCTGCACTTCTGCGGTAACATAGAACACACCTTACCACAGCAATCACACTAATGGACGTAGTAACCTAGTATAGCTATCACACATATTTTGTTACATATTATGTTCAAGTCTGTGTTTTACCTGGGTGTGAGACAAGTTTCCCCTTGAGCACAACCAAGTTGAGGTCAACATATTATGGATCTGCACATAATGCCAATATGGCAGTCTATGCTAATCTTTCTGATCAGCCTGGTTTCCAGCTGCATGCAGCAGCTGTTTTCAGTGAAACCGCTCTAAGCCCACTGTACAATACCTGCTCAGCAGCAAACAGCAGACAGACTCCTCACACATAATGCTAATATCGCTCTATTGGCTGCTGGATGTGACAACAGTTTGGTTCCTCTATGTTACAGTGACAGCACTCTGCTGATGGCCGACAGCTTCCCTGTCCTCAAACAACTGAAGCATCTGCTGCATCTCTCCCTGAGTCGCTGCTACCACATTCACCTCGCTGCTCTCACGTGAGTTCCCCCTACCGCTGCTGTCCCTGCTCTCTCTAACTTTTGAGTGACCCTAAATCTAAACTCGTGTCATATTTCCAGTGACTTGGGTAAGACGTTCCCCATGCTGAGCCTGCTGGACGTGTTCGGCATCGTGAATGGCAGCCACCTGTCCTCTCTGAAGAAGGAGATGCCTCGCGTCAACATCAACTCCAGGCCGTTCTCCAGTATCGCCCGGCCCACGCCCGCCATCAGGCTCATCGGGTACTTCATGTGGAACAGGAAGTGTCGACTGAGGTTCAAACTGTAACACCTCCCATGTTATTAAGCTGAGTTGGCTTCTGTTCGATCCCATTGTGGTGATGGAGCCATGTTACAGTGTTTCTTGCTGCTACAGAAGATGTTTTTAGTTGGCAGGCATTAAGAGTACTAAAGGTCACATGGACCAAGCCTTTAAGTACTCAACATGAAAGCTTGAAGAGAAATGTTTGTTTTAGGAATGTCAGACCTGGAGGTAAATCCAGTTCTTGTTGGAATGTGTTAACACAAACATTTAAATGGGTTTTTGAATCTGTTTTAGGTTCTAATAATGTGTTAATTTAAAATATTTTGTAAGGGAAACGTGGTTCAAAAGACTCAATTATCAGATGTAGGATGTCCATAAAAGGTTCCTCAGACATTTTAATAATACTGAGGGCAGAAACATCTTGTTCTCAGCTGTAATAATGGAAGAACAGAGGATTTTAATGATTGTAAAATGACAATATTCCTGTTGAACCCCAGTGTTGCTGAAAGGTCATCTCTTCTATTCTCTCCAGCTGGACACTAGTTGCTTTTATGATGAGCTCATTATGTCACCGTACATGTGTCAGTGTAGATGTGCTGTATGTTCAGTGCTCTATATTACCATATATATCCTGTATATATCATTTCATTCAAATGTCCTACAGACTGAATGTTAATGGAACATGAGATTTAACTTGTGAACTGAGTCTTAACCAGTAAAACCACTGACTGTTGTGTGTCTGAGCTGGTTCTCGTGGGTCGAAGTGCTAACTGTTGTCAAACCGAGACAAAAAGTTAATTCATCCTTGGAAGAAATAGTTTGATTAAAAAAAAAAAAAGTCTTGAAACATCTCGTGGTCTTCGTGTGCGACTCCCTCCTGGTTCATTGTCCAATCACATGAGCCTACCCCAGGGGATAGCCATTGATCAGCGTGCTCTTTATTAACCCAGTTATCTGCAACATCCACCCAACACCCTTTTAGGTACTACAATCAAAAAAATGATGTCTGTAAATTGGTAAACAGCTTGGGGCCGTTGCTCTGTCGTTAGCCTAGAGTTCAAGAGAAGTTTAAATTGTCTGGAAAAAGTCACATGGTTTCTAAAACCCCACTGCTATGTCTTGAGACTCTGTGGGATAGCTTAAATCCACTTACTGTGTCCTGCACAAGTTACCCAACTGATTATAGACGTCACTCTATCTGAGATTTATGCTAAACCTGCTGGGGGGGGGGGGTTTTCTTTAATAAAAATAATACATTTTATTTCTATAGCGCTTTTCTAAAAACTCAAAGACACTTTACACAGATAAAAGATAAAAGGATCATAAAACGAGGACATCATAAATATAAAACACACAGTATTAATCACACATTAAAAGCAGTTCTAAAAAGGTGAGTTTTTAATTTGTGATTTGAATGTGGACAGGTTGGTGCAGTCTCTGATGGGTTTGGGGAGTGAGTTTAGGTGTCTGGGGGGACTTGTGACCTCAGTGCCTCGAAAAATCCTGGTCACGGCCATGTTTGGTCTTATTTACCACCAAAAGCTGGAATGAACAGTATTTTCTGGGTATTTTTTCGGACTTCTCCAATCTTTTTCATGTGGCTGTGAACGCATCACGAGCTGAAAGCCAGGGCGAGGCCAAAAACAAAAACGTCACCGCGCCGTCTCTTCGACGTAGCCAATCAAAGTCGACCTCTAACGTAACGTACGTACAACTAGGGGTACGTGCCAGGTTGCATGGTACGTACCAGTGTGGCCAGTGTTTCTCTTGTGTTGTCGTGTATTCCACGTGTTTTACTAAGTGTTTAAACATCTGTTGGACGTGAGGAGTGTGGCGCAGCTTTAGTGTATTTGTGGTAATAGTAAAACCAGTCGGAATAGTGATAAAGGACCACAAGCTAACGTCTTGTTAGCAAACTAGCTACCACGTTTAGCTCTTTTAAGCCCAGCTGGTAACGTAACGCCACCTTTTACCTCACCAAATAAGGTTAGTAAGGTTAGTTAAACAGTTGTTACTTGCCTGGGGAAACACTTGACTTGGAAAGTAATATCTTTTAAGTTTTATATATATATATATATAAACCACCAGGGGAGAGATTGGTGACCTTCCTTGGCCGCTGGGCGTGTGTGTGACTTCTTCTGTGAATGGACTAAACTTCACCTGGCTTCAGAGGACCCACGTGTGACCCCAGTATGTCAGCTACCTTACAGTAGAGAGCCTTCATTCAACACTTCTAATATAGGGACATGTCATTGACTTCATGCCTGTGTGTTCACTTTGTAAGAATGACTCGCCGCTCGGTGGTGAACCTGCTGTGCTTTGGGAATCGAGCTCTCAGCCTGCTGTATGGAAACCCGCTTCGCCCCCTGCACACTTCAGC
Organism: Sebastolobus alascanus; assembly: GCA_916701645.2. Lineage (NCBI taxonomy): Eukaryota > Metazoa > Chordata > Actinopteri > Perciformes > Sebastidae > Sebastolobus > Sebastolobus alascanus. The sequence continues at coordinate 178,328 of CAKAOJ020000375.1, forward strand.
ATGCACCGCCTCATCATCGCAGCCGAAAGCTGGGTTCAAACCGGAGAAAGTAGCCGTGGTTACAAAGACTACAAGATATGAGTTTGAACAGCAGCGGTATCTCTATGCAGGACTCTCTGAAGAGGATTTAAAACAGCTGGTAAGAGTCTGCTTTCACTTTCCTTTCCTTCTTGTGACCTCCCCAACGCTGAACAACCATTTTTACATTTGTTTGTCTGTGTGTTTTGCAGCTTGCTATGAAGGGATCCAGCTACAGCGGCCTGCTGGAAAGACACAACATCCACACTAACAATGTGGAACACGTTGTGAAGAGCCTGAGGTAAGCAGTGTTGCCAGAGAGAGAGAAACAGGCAACCAGGTCCATAGAAACAAGCCCAAAAGAAGCAACTCTCCCCCACAAAGAAACCCTAACAAGCGACCTTACCTACCTACCACAATATGAGAGAGAGAGTAGGAATTTATTTTGGATTGCATTTCAGTTTTGCATCCATCTTACATTTTTCTTGTCAACTAAACTTAAAGTAGTAGAACATTTTATTTCATTTTTAGCTTGTAACTTTAAATTTTTCTTCAATCTTGTGAAGGGCTCATTGCATGGCTGGAATACGGTCTCAAAAAAGTACAAAATGCAAGTCTCCCTCAAAAATAGTCCAAGGCACACTGTAGTGTTTGAACAAAATTAAAATGCCTGTATTTTACATGGCAATAATTGCGTTGCGACCAGCATAGGTCTTCATCAGGGTCTCTGTCCCTTTTTTCTTAGGGTTGCCATGTCCAGTTTGCTCATAATGTAATGCCATAGCATAATCAACATTCCTTGAACGGATGGCGTTTTTATGCTCTGCAATTCGGTCCTTTCGTCTTTTTTTTGTTCGTCTTACATAGAGACAACCACAGGGGCAATCTCTAATCTGTAGACAACATATGTGGTGTTGCAGTTAGCAAAATGTGTGATTACCACAAAGACCCAGCAGCGATTCTACTCCATTGTCTTCATTTACATTTTTCTTGTCAACTAAACTTAAAGAAGTAGAATGTTTCATGCCATTTTTTGCATCTATTTTTAGATTGTAACTTTACATTTTTCTCATCAACTAAACTTAAAGTAGTCGAACATTTTATTTCATTATTGCATTTTGTTTCATTTTTGCAAAGACCGTGAAGGCAATGTCGGTAAGCCTCATTAAAGAGAACGTTGCTGCGTTTCTTTTATGTTTTTCAGTGCTGGCATGTTGAACCAGATCGGCTTGATGTGCTCGTATATCACACTTAAAATTGCCTTAAACTGCCTTAAAATCGTCGGAGAGAGTCAGGAGCCCAAATAAGCAACTACACTTTAGAAACAAGCCCAAAAAAACGCAACCCGTGACTACCCATATTTGTAAGCGACTTTTCAGGAAAACAAGCCCAAAGACGCTTATAAAAGGTGGACTTGGCAACTCTGGTCCGCCAAAGCCACATTACCAAGAAGCAGAGAGGTAATGTTTCCTTTTTATTGCTGGTAAAAGATTGTTTTATTATTATGTGTTTTCAGGAGAGAAGGCATTGAGGTACGAGTTGTGAAGAGAGGAGAATATGATGAAGAAGTAGTTCGATGGGCAGATGCCATTATATCTGCTGGAGGTATGTCATTTTAGATTATTTGGTCATTTGGATTTCACAGTTTTTTGTTCTGCCTGTGACATTGATTCATTACAAATACAATATATAGGTAGTACATGTTGGCTTTTATGGTTATTATCTCTACTATGTGTTGAATAAATGGGCACTGAATAAAAGAATCTATTCAACCCAGGGGGGCAAAAAGTCACATGAACAAAGGCTTCAGACAACACATGCCAATACACAATACAAGTTCTCTAACTGCAGTTTGTTTTGTTAGGTGATGGGACAATGCTACTTGTTGCCAGTAAGGTTTTAAGCAAGGACAAACCAGTTGTTGGAGTTAACACAGACCCTGAGAGGTAAAACACTGAACAGCACTTTTCGGGAGAGCTTGGACTGTTGAATGTGTAAAGATCCGTAAGACCTGATATACTAGTGGGGGGAAACCTCCTTAGGAAGTTTCTCTGTAAGCACTCGAGAGTAAGCCTAACATATAATGTCATGTCGTTACTCCACATTCTTACTATTCAACAGTCCTCTCAGTTCATTACATTTCTCTCTTTCAACTACAGATCAGAAGGTCATCTGTGCCTGCCCGTGCGCTACACTCGGGCCTTCCCAGAGGCACTGGAGAAACTCTGTCGTGGTGAGTTCAGGTGCGTATTTACCCACAAATAATCCTAGTGCTGCCCTATCCTCCTGTGTGTGTGCTCTGTCACTTAACCAGCTCATCAGTGACAACCTACGAGTGAGTTACTTTGTACCAGAAAATCGATATAATAGTAATGTCACAGGTCATGCAGAAAATCTCCCAAAATGTCTCACTGTTGTCTGTAAATTGGTAAAACAACTTTGGGCCGCCGCTCTGTCATTAGCTTATAGAGTTCAAGAGAAGTTTAAACCTGTGTTGTCTGGAAAAAGTCACATGATTTCTAAAACCCCACTGCTGTGTCCTCAGACTATGGGATAGCTTAAATCCACTTACTGTGTCCTGTATAAGTCACCCAACTGATACTAGAGGTCACCCTGTCTGAGATTTAGATAACACTTCATATTACAGGTCCTTATATTTCATGGTAATTAGGTGATAATTAGCAAGTAACCATTTTGAAATTTCTTTGGAATTACTGCCAAATAAATGGCGATAAATTTTGATGTAAATATCGGGGTAATTTGGCAGTAATTCTAAAGGAATTTCAAATAGGTTACTTGCTAATTATCACCTAATTACCATGAAATTTGCGGACCTGTAAAATGAAGTGTTACCAAATATGCTATTGTGTTGCATTGTGGGAAATGTAGGATCCAGCATTTCTGAAGCCTGAGCCATACTAGGGACTAAAAGACAAGATATCTGCGTGTTTGCTGTTGATTTTGACCGTTCTGTCTCTTGTGAGTCTAACTTTGAAAGAAAGAAATAACATTCAATTACTAAACTTGTCGAGGTTATAACTGTAGAATATTTAAAAGCTGGTTTGATTGAAGCCTAATGGTGCTGTGCTGCTGTGTTTAGGTGGCTGTGGCGTCAGAGGATCCGTGTGCACTTGGAAGGCACAGGAATCAATCCCACCCCCGTTGACCTGCACGAACAGCAGCTGAGCCTGGAGCAGCACAGCCAAGCTCACCGCATCACCACCATGGACAGCCAGCGGAGTACGACTCCAGCACCCATCATGTGTACCTGTCCCAGTCCTCCTGTCTGTCCCTGTCCTCCTGTCTCCTGTGTGACTCACTGATTTTTGCACAAGATGAAATCTACTTGGGGTTAGATTGGCAATAATGGGCTGATATTGACCTCCAATTGGGGAACTTCATCTTTACGTACACACCACCGTTCAAAAGTGACTAACCTTCTATTTCCTGCTTTGCTAAAGCAACACGTAGCAGCTGTTAATTCCAGCTCGTTCCAGGCTGCATTATTGTGACGTTGACACTGAAACAGGAAGCTGTTGCTGTTTAAATCTGCACACATTTTGATGCTCAGCTTTCTATTCTGGTCAGTCTGGTCAGTCTGGTTGAACCATTGGACAGCGTTTTGTTGTGCATGCACTAAACTAAATAACATCTATTAGTAAAGAGGACTTTCTACAAGCTATAAAAGCATGAAAGAGCATTCAGACATATAGAGTAGTCCTCTCACACATCTGAAGCTTTGTGGCAGCAGGTTACTAACTTTTGGTAATGTATCTGTAAGTTGATGTTTTTATTCTCTCGCTGTTCTTCTACTAACTCTGTGATATTTCTCAGCGACAGGAACACTACATGAGAGCTTCTCCAATCCTAATCTCCTCCCCGTCAGAAGCCTGAATGAAATCTTCATCGGAGAATCTCTGTCCTCCAGGTACCTCCGTCGTCCTAACTGATGCACGTAACTCCATCTAAACATGGTGTACCTTTGTCTGTGTGCATGTTCTAACCATAGACTGTATATTATATAGATGGACGGCGTGTCTCCACTTCCTCCCTCTGTACAGAAGTGAAGCCTAAATATCCCGGATAGGCGAGCTGCCATGTTGAGATTTTGACATAATTTGCTGCCAGAGTCTGTGCAGTAGTGATCGGGGGGGTGGAGTCGTGGTATCGAGGTCCCGCCCACACACCCGTCCCAGCCAATCGCGGCCGCAGCTTTTTAGCAAGAGAGAATCACGGCTGTCAATCCTAATGTTTTATAGCATCAAATAACTAAGTAAAATCAAACTGATCAAAAAAATGAACACTTACTATCTATACTGCAGCCTGCCACCAGGGGGCGATCCAGATGTTTTGGCTTCACTTTTGGGGAGCTGTCATGTCGTCTATCTTTATAAACAGTCCGTGCTTGTAACCCTCATTAATCCCCAACCTGCTCATCTCCAGCACTCACCAGGGAAATCTCTGTCTACCACAGGGGGAAGTTAATCTCCTTCAAACCCCATGTTAACCTCTTGCTTCGTAGGGCTTCCTACTATGAGATCTCTGTGGATGACGGCCCGTGGGAAAAGCAGAAGAATTCAGGACTCAGCATTTGTACAGGAACAGGATCCAAAGCCTGGTAAATTTAACTATACTCAACTTTCAACATAGTGCCTAATCCTCATCCACTGTTTATTTAGAGAGTTACATGGCTTCGTGGTTAATATTAGTACCTAAGAGACTACTAAAGGATCTAAACCTCTGTACCAACATGCCATACAGGCTGAAATGCACACAAAGGTCGGCGAAGATTGCTAGCACTCCTAACAGTCATGACTGGCATCGATCTTCTCATTGAACTCTTGATGTTCTGCTCTTTGGTGTTTTCTCTCTTGGTCAGGTCATATAACATCAATAAACTTGCAGAACAAACTGTGGAGGAGGTTCTAAAAATCGGTACGTACAGTATGTGTGCAGGTTTTGATGAAGTCTAAAGTGAACCAGGTTTGTCTCCAAATACGTCACTTGACTTTTGACCACTGTGTCTTTTTTTCAGGAAAGTCTCAAACAGGTCTTGATATCCCACTTAATCGTGACTTCATTGAAATAGGTGAGTTGATAAGGTTCATTTTACAGGTCTGCAAATTTCATGGTAATTAGGTGATAATTAGAAAGTAACCTATTTTAAATTTCTTTGGAATTACTGCTAAATTACCCCAATATTTACCATGAAATTTGCGGACCTGTAAAATGAAGTGTTACTGATGATAATCCTCCTTTATTTATTTTTTGACTTATGCATTTTTTGTCACTGTGTTTTCTGTGACGATGGTGTCCGTGTGTGCGTTCAGTTACTGATGAATACAACGAGTCTCTGGTGTTCAGTCCGGATGACAGACGGTTGTTCTACAGCATCAGGGAGCCAATCGTCAACCGAGTCTTCTCCAGCAGTCGGCAGAGAGGCTTCGCCAGCAAGTCAGTGACATAAATATAATAATAAATATTCCTCAGTGTCAGAACAAAAGCTAAATAAGAGTTCTCCTCTATAAAGAAGCTGTAAACCTTTTAAATGTTATGATGCCTCTGCTGCTTCAGGGTGTCCGTCCGCTCGCGGTGTTGGGACGCCTGCATGGTGGTCGACGGCGGGACTTCATTCGAGTTCAACGACGGTGCCATCGCTACAATCAGCATGAGTGAGGAGGATCAGCTCCGGACAGTCGATCTGGATAACTGAGACCAGAGTCCAGAGCACGCGACACTTGACTGGTTTCTCTCAAGCCAACTGTTCAAAGGGATGTGGTCAAAGGGAAGTACCACATTTTAGCTTTTAGCCTCCACAAGAATATTGTTATACCTGAAAGAAGGTATCATTGTTACTATTGTTTTATTAAATGTGTGCATTTTTACAAATTAATTATTTCCAAATCAGTTTTTTTTTTTTTTTTTTTTTTTTGCATTTTATTCTCCATCCCACCATCCCCAGGTTAGAACAGGTTATAATCCTCTGGGTTAAAATGGCTTTTGTAAATACTGTGTCAAGCAACATTTAAAGTATGTTACCATCTGTCACTGCATCAAATCAAAAGAGTCTCTAAGCAGAGGAAGAGATAACAGATCAGGTATGATTATCAGGTATAATATAATTCTGTTAATAGAAAACAATTGTTTAAATCTATTTCAGATTACATTATGTGATGTGCTCTCACACGGTTAATGACTTTTAAAGGAGAAGAATGAAGTTATTCTGTATTTTTTTTCCTTGTCAACAAATCCCAATTAGTCAGACACCCACTACTTTCTGACTGTGTCACTCAGTACTAAGTCCTTCTTATTGAAGACATAAACTATTGAAAACGGCTCACAAATATAACATTTAAAGGTACTATATGTAACGTTTATAAAGTCCTTGTTATTAATGACATCGGTGGCCGTTAAGGGAACTGCAGTCGGCATCCTGTTGCTCGCAATCCGTAGGCGCGAGCGATCATCCTGGGCATCGGCCAAAACAGTGACGTGACATTACAATCATATATCATCGTTACTATCTGTAATGTCCAATTACCATGACACTAACTAGTTAGCCATTTGCAAATTGCTTCATCAGCTAACGTTACGAAGCAAAACATCCCGAGTCCTTTACATAGAAATCAGTCCACAGGCCTCAGTTTTTAAGTTACATCACAATCTGTTCACGCCATGGCAACACAAAGGGATTAATACGTGTAAATGGTTACATATAGTACCTTTTAATTGAAAGGTTCTCTATTTGATATCACAGCATTAATATATCATCATCAACTATTGTCTACGTAAAGATATAGAGGAGTAATGTCTACCTGAGCAGAGAATGAAGTCTCTCTCTCTGTGTTGGAATCAGAGCTTCTCTGGTGCTTTTAGTGCATGTAAGCGTGCTCCCTAGCTAGGTCACTGTTGCCGCTCTGCACAGCTCTCATACGGCGGTTACAGCTGAGAACGGCGTCGTCGTGGAAGCGTAGCACCCACCCTTCGGTCCCCCCCCCCCAGGTTAACACTGTTAGCTCTCGCAGCAGCGTTGCCGTTTTTTACACTGTTAGCACCGTTAGCTGATTAATCCACATGTGGTGTTATAGTGAGTATTAGGATGGTGTATGTGGGATTGAGTCTAAATAAACTACAGTGTGTGTGTGTTGATGGTGATGAAGGAACAGAGTGACACAGTGAGGCTCACTGATGTGTTTTTAATGGAGCTCTATGGCTCAGAGGAAGAAAACGTATCACACACTTTCACATTCATAGTTGTTTTGGGTCTGCACACAAGGAGAAAAATATAGAATAGCACCAGACTTTCAGAAGTCTAATTTGTGTTTGTATAAAGGTTTATATGGTGAACTGAAAGCACAGTGGCAGTTTGTTATGGCTTGTTTGTTGACTAAAGATATTTTTGGAACATAGCTTATATTTTGTTCTAGCTGTTTGAGCCATTTGGGCTTGGAGAGGAAAGAATTAAGTGCACTAAAAAAAAAACTCCATACTTACGGGGACATTTTTCTCCATATTTTAGGTCAAAGGTCTTGTAGTTATAACCTCTCACAAGACCAGAAATTTAGGTTTGGAAGTGCTACTGAAACGGCAGCGTGTGCCAGAGGCAGACATGCTTGATTTTCAACAGCTTGACACTAAATGCTTGAACAATGCTGTGTGGTGATGCTGAAGTTCTAAAGAGGACGCAGTTTGACCAACACGGTGGTGTAGTCGTAATGATTTTAGATATTTAATACAAATCTAGCAGGTCTCCTGTATACACTTGTAATTTCTTTTGATCAGTAAAACATTGTTGTGCACCTTAAAACACCTCCCTGTGCTGGACTCTGAACCGGGAGGTGTTCTTTGTGAGGACTAGTTTACAAAGCCATCAGGTAATTGTAAGATGCAGCGTGCCAATATAATGTGTCACTATGTTAGGATGCATATTGTTTTTCAATCAGATAAAGTCGTATGAAAAAGAAATGCTTGTGTGTGCTTATTTAACCCCCCGAGACCCGCGATCCGGACTGACTTCACTGTCTTTCAGAGGCTCTAGTAGGTTCAGTTTTAGGGCTAGAGTAAAGATATCATATGAAACTAGAAAATCTAAGGAATCTGGTCTTCTTCTACCCAGATCTGGTCCTATTCTACCTAGATCTGGTTTTATTCTACCTTCTTCTACCCAGATCTGGTCTTTTTCTACCCAGATCAGTCTTCTACCCAGATCTTGGTCTTATCATTGCCTGGTCTGATTCTACCCAGATCTGGAGGGTAAACTGAAGGGTCTAAAATAAAGTTTTGAGTCCGTTTCTGAGATGTTTTGGATCACTGACAAACATCTACAGAAATGTTTTGTTCATTCGTGTGACAGTGAGGAGGGAATAGTGTTTGTAAAAGGGCTATGTGACCTGATTTGAGGGGTATTCTTCACTAATTATATTCAACTTCACTAGGGAATATTTTTCCATACAGTGAGGTCACTTATTACTGCACAAGCTCTACTTTATTCAGCTAATTGTGGTGTGTCATTTACTCTGCGGAATTACCTCAAACTAGGCTATAACACCCCGAGTCAGATGATGTGTATCAGTTAAACCTGGTTATGTTTTTAATGTCAGAAACAATTCCTTATATGTCTGTCTGTATATGTATGTACATTAAAGCAAGAAAAAAAACAACGGATGGAAAGGAGCAGGAGAAAAAGAAAAAGAGGATGAGAGGACAATGAGGAAGATATCTAGCTTTAGATGGATGAATAATTCTATGATAACAACTCTCAACAAAGTTTTACATACATCTGGGCTTCACCTGAAACTGTGTCACAGGGCTAACAGTGTTATTGTGGGAGGACCATTTTCTAATTTGTCCTCTCAGTCTCCCTCCTCCCTCCTCTCTCTGTCTCTCTTCAGGATGTCCCCCCCTCCCTTGTTTTCCAATTACAATAGCTCCATGAGAGCTCTCTTTCCCACACACTCCAAGTGCTTCATGTTCGAGCTCCATCTCTCTCAGTTTCCCAGAAGCTCCGGTACCCTGCTGCGCTGCTTCTTCACAGGCCGACCAGGTCATCCACAACGCTGAAGCGCTCTGCACCGACAACTGAAGAACAAACACCAGTCTAAAGAGGTACGTGACAAATAAGCTCTGTTCTGCTTTAAAAATGTATGGGGGAATAGTTGTTTTAACCCTCTGAGACCCACAATAGACCCGTTTCTGTCTTTTTTAGGGGGGTACAGGGGGTCTTTAAGGGGAGATAGCAGGTCAACAGTAGATGTCACATAGAAGTGGTGTACATCATCTGAAAGCTGAGAACCTGAAGATTAATTTGAGATGCAGCTCAGCACTGTGTGTCAAGTTGTTCTGTCATAAATCATTTAAAATGAATTGTGTAAGTGTATAAGGGTTTAGAACATTATGATTGAAGTATATGATGGTCATCCCCATGCTCTATTATGTCTCATAAGTTGTTGCAGCAACTGTTGGGTTGAAACCATTTGTTACACAGATTTGGTGCTAAATTTAACCATTTTTTACCACTCGAGAATTGATAAAAATGATCAATAATCCCTCCAAAATACCACATTAAGACACCAAGACCTTGAGGAACACCATAGAAAAAGCCATGCTGGGATTTGGTTTCAAAAACTTTTGACATGTGGAGATTTCTGCAAGAATTTAATTTTTCGGCGATTGGAATAGCGCGCACTTCTGTTGTGTAAACTGCTCAGAAACCCCCTTATAGTCAGTCTACCTAGGAAAGCCATCCATCCTCTGAATGCTCTAGGTCTCTAGTTTGTGGCTGTAAAGTTTCTGTGATTATCATAGAGGTCACCACAGGTCATTTTATACAGTGAGGTCAAATTTCAAAAACTATTTGCACTAATGGACATATTTTGGTTTACTACAGCAGGATGCAGCGATTCAGGGAAGGTATTCACATACGTACAATGAAGGCAAAGAGGAAAGTGGAGGAGATCTCCAAAGAGGACGTCCAGGCTTTCCTCAAGAAGAACGCCTTTGTGCTCTTTACAGTTGCGGCAGTTGTCGTTGGTGCGTATTCCTCTGCAAGCTAAATGGAAATGTCTTCATTCAGTCTGTGTCTCCGTTGCATTGACAACACCCTGCTGCCACTCTCTCTGCAGGTATTGTTCTGGGATTCGCGCTCCGTCCATTTAAGATGACCTATCGAGAGATGAAGTACTTCTCTTTCCCTGGAGAGCTGTTGATGAGGATGCTTCAGATGCTTGTTCTCCCCTTACTGGTCTCCAGTCTAATAACTGGTAGGCCTACAACACATGTAACCGATCACTCAGTGGATGCAGGACTTGTTAACATTCACTTTTTTCTGTTTTCTCAGAGTTATGATTCTCTTCAGTAGACGTCTATGTTCATGTGATTGGTCAGTTGTCACTTTAGCATCATGTCTTCATCAGGCACTACACTGCATCTCTGAATCAGAAATGAATTGGCGAGTAAGCAGTCAAAAAGCAAAAAAAGGGATTGACAAAGATTCAGATTTGTTTATGAGATCTGATCTTTTCATCCCTCCATCATTATAATTTTTCCATTTTTTCTTTTTGCCATTTTACATAAAGATACAATATACAAGAGAGTAACCAACACACAATATCATGAAGTCATATATCATTGTAAAGCTTAGACTATAATCTATCCATCAGTCACATTGTCATGACACTGAGGTCAAGATCATTTGACCTTTAACCTCTAATGCTGCAAAGGGGCAAATTCTGAATGCCACTGCAAATGCCCTTATAACTAACTTCATAATGATCTGATGTGCCCACCATTGCTGCAATGCTATCATGCATTTTCCAACACTAGGGACATACTGTAGACCTTTAAAAAAAAAAAAAATCACTATGTGACATGGTCCCTCCAAATTAGCATGACCAACCCTCCTGGCTCATGGACTAAAAGTAAACACATGACAACATGGAGGCTACTTGGACTAATACCATCCTGTACAGTTGTGAATTATTCCCTAATCCTTGCTCTGTGTGTTACACGTTTTGTATTAGAAAATAAAATATCAGAAAGTAACTTCAACATATACCAACAGAACTGATAATATTAATAATATATGATAGTATACTGTATGTTGTGGATGCTTAGCTCTGTAACTCCAATGTAACGGTTATACATGAGAGGCACAAACTGTTGCTATGGTAACTCGTATTTGTCAACTTGTGAAAAGATCAACAGCGTCTCAGATAGGTTCAATACCATTTAAAAAGATTGGGCTTGCTTGGTGCTGGGAAAGAATGAGGTGGTTCAAGGGGAGGTCATGTTTACCCCCAGCTTGGTGATGAAGAGATTCCCACTGTTTCAGTAACAGTTGGTTCAAATCAATTTACTGAAGGTGCTTCATCCTTGGGGCCTCTAACAGTGCTGGGTCTATTCTCATCGTTTGCAGCAGTGGACCTCAAATTTTTCAAGTGCCCTCTGCCACTGAGACTTAGGAAACACTGTACAGGAGAAAGTGGAACGTTTTTGAGTTTCCACCCACAAATGGCATCGTTACAGTACACCTCTCATTTTTGTTTGTGTCAAAAAAAAGGTTGGTCTTCAATACTTCTAACATTTATCCGTATTACGACAACTTTTCTTTCGGCTAAACCATTTAGTTATCAGTCCAGACTTGGCTAAGTTAAAATAGCTAAGTTTTGCCTCTTTGCACTGGTTTGTAAAGTATATTTTATGTCTTAATACTCAGATATTGATTGCATTTCCACCCTCTGTCCATTAGGAATGGCAGCTTTGGACAGCAAAGCCTCAGGAAAGATGGGCATGAGAGCCGTGATCTACTACATGACCACAACCGTTATCGCAGTCTTCATTGGCATCTTAGTCGTCCTCATCATCCACCCGGGAAAAGGATCGAAAGAGGAGTTTGGAAAGCAGCAGAAGATCGAGGAAATCAGTCCTGCTGATGCCTTCTTAGATCTGATCAGGTAGCCTGCATATAAGAACAATACTATTCACAAAGTTTGACTGGAACCGGCCATCTCTTAATCACTGTGTGATTTCTCATTTCAGAAATATGTTTCCCCCAAACTTGGTCCAAGCCTGCACACAGCAGGTGAGCTTTACAAATATGAATACTAAGTGTGCAGTACTGTATCCATGAAGTCTTAAAATAGGTAATATTTTGACGTACAGCCTCTAGCCCCTCCAGTGTTCATTTCACCCAACAAAATAACAGCTTGAATGGTGTAGAGGCCAAGACCAGAATACTTCAATGGTCCTAACATTTTGGCCCTAGACTGACCCTACCTGAGTCATGTAGGCCCCAGCCCAACTAAATGTAGTAACTGGTTGATTATATTGATTTACCCTCTTGATCAAAAATTTGTTCCAACCCAGCATGAATATGTCAATATCTTCATGGCCTCATGGCACAAATGATCAATCCTCTGAAGGCCATGCATATCCATCATAATCCAACAAGTTTTCAATTATGAACATAGAAGACCTGAGACTGGCACTATTTGAAAGGTCATTGGGCCACTTATAACGTGGGGATTCATCCTCTGGGAACCATGAATAACTGGAGCAAAATTGATGAAAATCCTGCATATAGTTTTGAAAAAACTGATAGCGCCACGAGACTCGAGAAGAGGTCAAGGGGCCATTGAAACTGCTAGAAAACTTGGGCGAGCCAAGAGGACATGAATCAGTAATTTAACTCAAAGTATAATTACCTGATTCTGAATGTTAGTTGTCTGTTTAAGCCCTATCAGACTCCATCGGTATAACCTCGATCCTTTAATTCTCTCATTCTCCAGTTCAAAACCAAATATGGAAAACGAATAGTCCACGTGACTGTGACGGTGAATGACACCCTCTTCAACTCGACCAACGGCACCCAGGAGGTCATGGACATTACCCGGGAGGAAGTGATCCCAGTGTCGGGTCAGGTGAACGGGGTCAATGCCCTCGGGCTGGTGGTCTTCTCCATGTGCTTTGGTCTAATAATTGGCAGCATGAAGGAGCAGGGCCAGATACTGAGGGATTTCTTCGACAGCCTCAACGAAGCGATCATGCGCCTGGTTGCCATCATCATGTGGTAAGACTTGTTTTTCAGTGAACAAACGTTACCGTCACACTTATCTTCAGTAACTCACTACTTCCCTCCTCCTCTCAGGTACGCTCCCATTGGCATCCTGTTCCTGATAGCAGGAAAGATTGTGGAGATGGATGATCTGACGCAGATGGGCGGCCAGCTGGGCATGTATACCATCACAGTCATCATCGGCTTAACGATCCACGGAGTTCTTATTCTTCCCACTCTTTATTTTGTTATCACTCGGCAAAACCCCTTTATCTTCATTGCTGGGCTCCTGCAAGCTCTGGTAACAGCTCTGGGGACCTCCTCCAGGTGAGTCGTGTCCAACACCACCACACTCCAACAAATGAATCACAGTTATTCCCTAAAACAAACAGTCTAGCATTTGAGGAACTTGTCTGTGGCCAAACCTAAAACCTGTTTTGTGTCAGTATGCTTCAAACTGTAAATAACGACTGCTCTTTGTATTGGGTCTGCGTAAGATCCTTCCTACTCTACCTGTGTATAATGGCAACTGGCAAAATGAAAAATTGCCATTAGCTACAGAATGTCAGGTGTAGTGTTGACCAATGAAATGACCCCTGCCTCGTTGCAGGTGCGTTCGCTTTACTAGTGTCCCTATGTCATCAGATAGCGTATTGAGCAGCGCACCTACAACGGATGGATGCCTGTTACTTGATTGTGTCTGGAAGGTAACCCGCAAATTGAGAAAAACTTGAAAAACGTGCAAAGACTCGCTGCCCGATGATTGTACGTTCACATTTAGACCATATGAGATGTTTCATCCTCTACATTGTGCTAATAATCATTTGGAGTCCAACTTAGAAAGTGTCACGGCTGAAGGAAGCAGCACAATCAGTTAGGACCCAAATGCAGATCCAGACACTGGCATTATCCGTAACCGCTTATCCCATTCAGGGTCGCGGGGGAGCTGGAGCCGATCCCAGCTGACATTGGGCGAAGGCGGGGTACACCCCGGACAGGTTGCCAGAGTATCACAGGGCCGACACATGGAGACATAGAGACCCTCTTGCTGTGAGGGTCGCAGACAGTGCTAACCACTGCACCACCTGGCAGATTCAGTGATGATATTTTAATAGTGTAAAAAGCTTACAAACTGAGAGTCCAAATGGTAAGTAGGAACAGCAGGCAAAAGAGGTAACAAAAGACTCCAAGCAGCAACGTACGTAACAGCAAGCAAAACATGTAAAGCTAAGTTCACACTACACGGCCTGGCAGCCGAACAGGGACGGGGCAGGAAAACTCTGGTTGACGGCCTGGGAGAAGGGCAGAGGCGGAGCTGGTGAGCTCAGGCGGACAGGCTGAGGGCAGGGCAGAAGAGCATAACCCCTCAGGTGGACAGCACGGAGACAGGACGAACAGGCAAAACTGAGTTAGGCGTCGGCAAAGGCAGGACAGATGCGGTAGGCGGCGGCAAAGGCGGTACCGCATTGGTGGGTGCCGGCGAAGGCGGGACCTCTCTGGAGGTCGAGCAGATTTCTTTGAACCGATTTTTATCCTGTTTCCATTCTTTCATCTCTCAGCTCAGCCACGCTCCCCGTCACCTTTAAATGTCTGGAGGAGAACAACAAAATCGACAAGCGAATCACACGTTTCGTGCTGCCTGTGGGCGCCACCATCAATATGGACGGAACAGCTCTGTATGAGGCACTGGCAGCCATCTTCATTGCCCAGGTCAACAATGTGGAGATGAACTTTGGTCAGATCATCACCATCAGGTAAAAATAAACGCAAGTGGAAAATAATAGATTAGGCTTACGCTGTTGTGAATAAGAAAAAAGAATTAAAAAAATGCAAATAAATAAAATCCCAGCAGTAACAGGCATCGTATGTGTATGCTTCTCTTCAATCAAGTATTACAGCAACTGCTGCCAGTATCGGAGCTGCTGGCATCCCTCAGGCAGGCCTGGTCACCATGGTGATTGTACTGACCTCTGTTGGACTTCCTACTGATGACATCACTCTCATCATTGCAGTTGATTGGTTCCTGTGAGTAGCTTCCTGGATCATGAACGAATGGATATTTTAACTCTAACCATGGTATTTCTAAATTTCAATTTCAAAATTCAAACTTCTCCGAGGTGCACATGTGAACAATAATCCGTTATAACATCCATTCAAAACACAAATGGGTGTCAAATTCGGTAACTTTAACTTACATCCCTACATGAATCATCGCTGTCATCTTAAAGGTCAAAAGCAGATCTGTTTCTACTACCACCTAGTAACACACTTCTCCTCTCTCCCTGGAGTCTTGTTCTACATCTTCCCTTTTGTATTGAATATTTTTTGCAATGAGTTTTAACATAGAAACATAATTAGGTTTCCCAAATTAATCATTTCAATTAGAATACCCTTCCCAGAAATTACTCAGCTAACTGGGGTAATAAGAAAAAAAACCCTTCTCTCCTTTAACTAGGATGGACCAAATATGAATGTCTGTCAAAGCACATGAAGACAGGCCGTTCTCACGCTGAACAGAAGAATGCATAGAGTTTAATGAATATAAGCCTGTATGTTCTAAAGCTGTGTTTTATATAATGCAAGATTATCAGTCTAACCAGGCTTAAAGGAGGTTTAAATAAGTCTGGCCTTCAGTTACCATAGAAACTTCCCTCGAGACTAGTCTGGTCCAGTCAGGTAGCTCAGGTAGCTCGCCAGGTATCCAGGTGGCCCAGGCAACACCTGACAGAACAGCACAAAAACCTGACCTATAAAAACATCACAAGGACTTATTATTCACATTTATAATTTCTAAATTCTTTGTTGTACAACATTACAAGTTGTCATGAATCTCATTGGAAAAAGTCACCCGATTCAGCTGTTACCAGGCCATGAAATAGGTGTTATCAGTCGCTATAAGCACCATAGATGTGGGTCAGTAGGGGCCTACTACGTTGTAAAAGTGAAACATAAAAGCAACACATTCTTACATGTTGTAAAACTGAATGAAACGTTGCATTTTAAACACAAACAAAAAGGCTTCTTTAGGTTTAGGCAAAAGAAACACTTGGTTAAGTTTAAGGAAAAATACTGTGTTTTGGGTTAAAATAACTACGAACACAAAGACAACTACACATAGTTGGTTTCACACGGGATGCAGTTCTGGTCTCCTAGGTGAACTATAGCACCTGACTTCCGCTTCTGCTCTTATCATAATTACTATGTTCTCTAAAGGTCGCTGTCGTGTTCTTTTATACCTACTTTCGGTGATCTACCATGTGAATAGATGATAAAACCTACTAGTAGGTGTAGTAGGCCCCTACTGACCCACATCTATGGGGCTAATAGCAACTGATAACGCCTATTTAATAGCCTGACAACAGTCTAATCGGCTTCAAAACAACTAAACCTTTTACCTCACTTCAGTTGCATACAACTAAATAAAAAACAAACAAACTCCGCCCTCAAATATAGCTTTATAGCTAGCAGAGTTACCCCTGTACCCAGCATGTTTTCCCACTTATTTGCCCTTTTATTCTCTTTGTTCATGCTGGGGTGTAGGGACCGTCTGCGCACCACAACCAATGTTTTGGGGGATTCGATCGGAGCCGGCATCGTGGAGTTCCTGTCTCGACACGAGCTCCGCAGCAAAGACGTGGAGATGGGAAACTCAGTGCTGGAGGAGAGGGAGAGGAAGAAACCCTACAAGCTCATCTCCCAGGATAGTGATTTTGAAAATGACAAACATGCTCACAGTGAATCAAACATGTAGTTCAACCCACATCTGTTAACTTGTTCTGTTCTGGGGAGTAGGGACCTAATTGTGTTGTTGTCAACCATTTTTTAGTCATTATTTCACACTTTTTAATTTTTTAACATTCCTTCATTATCATGTCCTAGAAGTGAATTTCTTACATTCCTCTTTCATCCAAAATTACAGTGATTACATCCTGTAGTATATGTCATCTGTTTCAAATAGGACTGGTAGTTTCTGTTTTGTTTACTACTTTAATGAATATTTAAACTTCATATGACCCTGATGTAGAGGTTGAGGTGAAAGTAGGTTTAGATAATGTGCAGGATGAAGGATTAAAACACAAAGCGGTGTTTTGAAATAAACCACAGTGAAAGCGAGTGTTTTCGCAGATATTACGTGAAGAAATTATATATTTGGACTTTTACCATTTTGTCACCAGGACATAACTCAACTTAAATTAAAATTGTATCGATATTGTCCCAGTTAATATTGTGGTTATTACAAGTATTTTATGATTTTTATGTTTCAGTGGTACAAGCTCACAGATTCTTTCTCACACCTAGAACTGAAAATGCATGTGTTGACTGTGTGTGACTTTTTTCTTACCAACGTTGCTCATTTACTGTAGATATGAGACAGGTGAATATGTTGGGTAATTAATGCATGTTAAAGCCGCTGATTTCAATATGAATCTGTGAGACAGATATTCAAGTCTTGACTGAAATTCAACAACTTTTCATGAAAACAGTCGTCTTAGTTTTTGTTTATTATAACTTCAGTGAAATAAACAGAAAAAGCCTTTCCTGCCTGTCTCCCTTTTATTTAAAATGTCAGAGATCATTTCGGTGGATTAAATAAACAAAACAAACCCCTATTTCATAAATTTTGCTCAGACAGTATATGTATTTTTTCACATCACAACTCTATTGCATGTTTGCAAAAGGTAGTAACTCATCCAAGAACACCACAGAAGGAACCTGCTGATACTCTAACTCTCATAACTCCAAAACAATTATACTTTTTCAAATTTTTTTAACAAATAAATATTTAAGAGACCCATGCCAATTTATTAGAATATCATTAGCTTCAATGCATAGCTTATTTAATGGTCTTCTAAATCATTTACCAAAAAGTGGACCATTTTACCTGACTCCACCCTACATTAGCAAAGTGTGCATGTACCAATGTTCTGTTCTTCAATGAAAAATAATTGAGGTATTAAATGTGCAAAATGTAGCTGTGCAAAATTCAACATGTGCAAGATTATTACAGGACTAAAACAGGATGGAAACTTTAGAGCTGACACGTTTAGTTCTTCAGGTAATGTTTGTGTGTGAATTAGTGGGAAACCAGGAGATGGCGACAGGGTAACGAATGGAGTAAAATCCATGAAGAAGAAGAACAAGCAGCCACTAGGTGAAGGGTGATTAGCTGCACCCGGATCAGGCTGCTGCGCTTCACAAGTTCACAACCATGTCGTCCCTTTTACGCACGGACCTGGGCCGGGCGCTCTGCATCATCACCGGAGCCTCAAGAGGCCTCGGGCGGGCCATAGCGAGGGAGATGTCCCGGTTGGTGAAGCCGGGCTCGGCGCTCGTCCTCACGGCCCGCTCCGGTGATGACCTGCGGGCTGTGCAGGCGGAGCTGGCCGAGTCGGAGGCCGGCAGAGCGGGCCTGGTGGTGCAGTGTGTGGTGGCGGATCTGGGTCAGATCGAGGGACTGGAGAGCGTTGTCAGAACATCTAAGGAGGCGTTTTCTGAGGATATAGATCACGTTATACTGGTCAACAACGCAGGTAAGAAGCAACCTCTCTGTACTCCTCTTATATGACCTCGACGAGCAATAAAATGCACTTTTATTTACAGTAGCTACGACTTACAGTCACATTTTCAATGCACATGTTTTACTTGTAATGTGCATTGTTGTGGAGATGTTTTTAAAGGCTGTTTGGTTCACCCACATTTTTTTTTTTTTTTTAATCTTTATTTAAACAGTGAGATTAACATCTCTTTTCCATGAGAACAAGAAACAGAAACAGCACAATAAACAGGATTGAAAACCGGTTACAAGGATCATAAAAAACATCTAAAATAAAGCTTTAAAATTTCCAAGGGGGAATGGAAGTTTGCAGTTTTTCTCATTCACTTTGGCTCAGTTCTCGAATTAGAATTATTTTCCCCCAAACAATACACTCAAAATCTCTGAACAATAAGTTTGTTATTCACAACACATTAGAATTTATCATTCATCCCAGCAAATTGCACATGGATTGGCACATGTATGCAAGAAGTAAGAACAATTTGCACTACAGCCACTTGTAAATGTCTTGCTGATCAAAACTGATGAGTTGATTCTCAACTTCTAAACACATGTCACATGCAAAATGATCCATTCAGTTATCAAAATCTGTCAGACATGCATGTATATTCCATAAATATCTATGAGGAGGAGGTATAATTAGTTGTTTTTTAACTGAACTACATCAGGTTTGTTCATTGTTGCAGGGTTGCTGTTGTTTTTTGGATAGATGTCATTTTGTGGCAAAATTTCTCTTCACTGTATATGACTTTACATGAAAAATCAAAAGTGAATTTTCTGTTTACAGTACATGTAACACATTGCTACACAAATAAATTCTTCCTTATCCTTTTTTCTGTGTAGCTACTACAGTATTGACTTTTCCTAGTAAACTTTTACCTGCTGTTGAAATGGGGAATCTAAGCAGCTCAGTGCGACACACAAAACAGACATTCTGGTATCCTACAGTAAACAGTCAGTTTTGCATGCTTAGCCTAAGCAGAGCTGCACTGTATTGTCACCACACCGCTCACCAGATTAAAGAATATATATTTATACACAGTATATCACGATGCAGAGACACTGGACACTGACTCTGGAAAGATATGTTGCCGTTGAGTTTTTTTAAATGTCATTTTTCAAGTACTGTGAGTGGCACATTCACTTTGAGGTGTAGGCTGTAATCTCATAGAGAGACACCTCAGCATCTGGACAACAACAGCATGGATAGAGAGGTAAATGAGAACATTTGTTTTTCATTACTTTGGGTGAACCAACCCTTTAAAGGGTTTCTCTATGGTACTATCCAGCCTATTGTACTTATGGTTTCATCATGGTTTAACTGTGAGCAGGTCTGCAGCTATTTGGGAGCCCCAAGCAGGATTTGAGTGAAACCCTCTTTTAATGTTGTGATCTTGTTGCCTCCTCTTGAGAATATTTAAACACTAGTTGATGAAAACACTCACGAGGCATGTATGAGGATGGAGACACACACTAGTAACCCCTCCTTCCCTGTTCCCAGCCTCTCTGGGGGACGTGTCCCGCTATGCCAAAAGCTTCACCGACATGGCCGAGGTGGACTCTTACTTGTCTCTCAATGTCAGCTCCTCCCTGTGCCTCACCGCCAGCGTCCTGCAGGCTTTTCCACAGCGTCCAGGTCTGCGGCGCACCGTGGTCAACATCACCTCGCTGTGCGCCCTGCAGCCTTTCCCCTCCTGGGTGCTGTACTGCACCGGCAAGGCCGCCAGAGAGATGATGTTCAGGGTGCTGGCAGAGGAGGAGCCGGACCTCAGGGTGCTCAGCTACGCTCCAGGTGAGGAACATATATATATATATATATATATATATATATATATATATATATATATATAACATAGGGAAATCATAAGAAAATATAAATAAGAAATATGTATAACAGCAGTGCTAATAATAATGCTGAAAATTAGGATCGATCATTAATTGTGTAAAAATGCAAGAATAGTATAACTACATATGAATATTAGTTTAAATGTTCTGTATAAATAAATGCAGTGTTAATGCCGGAGTAAACCAGATTATTGCACAGTTGAATTAATGCACTAAATTATTGTACTGTACTGCACAGTTGAATATATAATAAATTATGAGGTTATAGCTGCTGATTGGGGTAAAAAAATAATAAATATATGTTGTTTAAATATGTAAATATACAACATTTTACAATCAAATGAACACGCCTACCGTTTTCTAGACTGGACAAGAGTAGATTTGATCCTAAATACAATCTATTTACTTTATGTTGTTGACATCTGTATGGCAATATCGTAGAATAAATTAAATGTCTGTCTCAGTTTGAGCAGTTTACAGTAAATGTTTGTACGGGAACGTAGTGGAAGTGGGTAGTGAGAGGTAGTAGGGGGTGGATTGGAATTGGGCCAATGTGTTTGTTCTGTCCATTCCAACCCTTGAACTCCATTCACCTCTGTCCTCTGTATCGTACCAGGGCCTCTGGACACAGACATGCAGGTGACGGCCAGATCAAGTACAGCCGATCCCAACCTCAGGAAGTCTTTTACCGACATGCTCGCTCAGGGCCAGCTGCTCACCTGTGAGGCGTCCTGTGCCAAGCTGATGAAGCTGCTTCTGGAGGACAACTACACATCAGGAGCTCACATCGACATCTTTGACATCTAGACACTAAAAGCATTGGGCCAGATTATTTCCATGTGTGCCTTGATTTGAACTGAAACCTACCACCCATGTTGTAGTCAAGACCATCTAAACCCAGTTATGACCA
Organism: Sebastolobus alascanus; assembly: GCA_916701645.2. Classification (NCBI taxonomy): domain Eukaryota; kingdom Metazoa; phylum Chordata; class Actinopteri; order Perciformes; family Sebastidae; genus Sebastolobus; species Sebastolobus alascanus. Next base: position 199,706 of record CAKAOJ020000375.1, read on the forward strand.
AAACCAGAGTGTATCGAGACTGAGACCAGACTGCGAGTCCCAGCTCCTCCTCAGATTGGTCTGAAGGATCCACATTCCCATAAAAACACCACTCACCTCTTTAATTGCCATATATAGTGTTTATGTGTACGTATTGCAGAGGTGAATGTTATGTGTGTGAATGTTCCTTTGTTTTCTCTGAGCAATCACAGTAATAATGTTAAGAAATAAATCAATGTAGAGGCAATTTAATGATATCCCCACGGTTGTGGTCTTTACCGGTCTTGAAATACAGTCCTCTTTGTCTGAGACCGAGACTAGACTAAAAGATATGGTGGTGGGTAACAAGATGGCCAGTCTGAGCATTGCCAAGACCAAAGTTGTGAATATTGACTGTAACATGAGACACCTCAGTAAATAATTTGCTATGTAGAAGGATGCCATTTGTAGATGTTCTAGTGCTTTACTTCAGGTGCTTCGGCTACAATAAATCATCTCCAGCTCACACATAATGTAGGATAGCACCAATTTTACAACACATGACATCAGGCCTAATTAATATCTGTTCACTTAAAGGACCAGTGTGTAGCATTCGGGGATATATTGGCAGAAGTTGAATATAATATTAATAACCACGTATTCATTAGTACGACGGAGTATTAGGGCCACATTGAGGGAAAAAAACAATCTGAGATTTCCAGAATAAAGTCATAATATTACAAGAATAAAGTCGTAATTTAATGAGAATAAAGTCGTACTATTTCGAGAAAAAAAAGTCGTAAAATTACGAGAATAAAGTCATAACCTTACGAGAAAAAAGTAATTTCCTCCTCCACAAAAGAGGCAATTTCCCCATCAGGTCCGTGTGGTTCTTTCTTCGGAATTCGCAGTTTCTTGCACAATCTTTTCAAGGTCCTGATTCTTATGATAATGTGCTGCTGATGTGCCAAAAGATTAAGTATTTCGTAATTTGTGAAACCTAAACTAAAGTATAACTTCACAAGATGCTCCACGTTCCTCATTTTCACACAGCTGCCCTTTTCCCCTCTAAAATAACACGTGAAATTACTACTTTATAATATTATGACTTTATTCTCATAATATGATTTTTCTTTCACGTAAACCTATGACTTTATTCTCGAAATCTAAGATTTATTTTTTTTCCTAAAAAAAAGTTCTCTTTTCCAAGAATACCCTGATTACAGTACATACATATAAAAGCACATGAAAGTTACAGTATACATCAACAAATTATACAACAAACAGGCCGAGGACATGAACATAAGGGACAACATCATTCACCCTGCTCTACAGTATGTAAAGGAAAAGGAAAAAGGAAACCTGGTACTGTATCTGTGTTTTTCTTTGGTTGATTTCATGTCACTTTGTGATAACCGTTATTTAATGAAGTGCTTGTTTATTGTCAAAACGGTTCGCTGTATGTTTATGCTCTCAGTTGGTATTGTCATTCAGATACTGATGTTCTTCTTGTGCTCTGACCCCAATCTGTGCCATGTTAAGTCTAACTATAGTGAAGTCTGGGGGTTTTAAGGTGCCTTACAGTATGTTAATAAGATGTTCTCTTCTATGAATCGAGTCAATTTTTTCTTTTCGATCAAAATATTTTTCACACATTCCTCAATGTATGACTGATTATTTCATATAAATGTTGATGGAAAAATGATTGCTTTATTCGTGCTTACCTTAGGCCTCAAACTTGATACTGTATATTATATAAATACAAAACTGAGGTTATTTTTTATTTGTTTTTTGTCTTTTTTTCTTCTTTTCATACATGCCATTGAAGCCCATAAGAGTCTGACAATCTTACCGACAAAAATCAAGAATCGTAGTGGGCGAGAGGGAGTGTAGACCTGGATGAGGGAGTTCAGGTTGGCGGGAGCTGTTTTTGTTGCTGATTTGCAAGCGAGCAACAGTGTTTTGAATTTGATGCGACTGGGAGCCAGTGGAGGGATATGGACAGCGGGGTGATGGGTGCTGTTTTGGGTTGGTTGAAGACCAGTCGCGCTGCTGAGTTCTGGATCATCTGCAGAAGTTCGATGCAATGTGCATGCAGGGAGGCAGGCCAGTAGGGAGTTGCAGATACATCAAAGAGGCTGCCACTGAATGTGAGCAGCTCTGTTTCCTGTCATGTGCCTCTGACGGACAGACACAGCTGCCCCGGACCAAAATACCACAGGAAGAACCAACCCAAAGAAGGGGACGACACCCCTAGACTACCTCTACCTCCCCTTATTCCCACTGCTCACCCCCTCCCCACTCTGGGGAGTTTGTACAACCTCTAGAGGTGGTAAGTTTATTTTTGGCTGCAGCAAGGGTCGGGCTAAGGAGAGAGGGGGGAAATTGCTCCTTAGAATTTCCCGAGAACTCTCTGCAGCTCGTTTCGTCCCGTATCCCTCGGCCAGTCCCACCCTCAGCAGCTTTCTCCCTCCTCTCGGCCTCCTCTGTGTTGTGTTTAGCCAGTACAATGACTGTGGGGAACATGGACAGTGCCGAGCTGTTTGATGCTGGGAAGAAAGGTCGAGGCCTGAGGGCCACCAAAGAGCTCAACGCTGGGGAGGTGGTCTTCGCCGAGCCCAGTTTCTCTGCTGTGGTCTTCGACAGGTACGAGGCTCCCCGGTTGTTGTAGTTGTTCGACTAGATGGACAGGTACAGGTAGGATCTTTTCTTACAGAGCATGTATTTGCAGATCTGGCTGACACACTGCCAGTGTGTTGTGGACGGTAGGTCAGGCTTCTCTGAGCTGTGTGACCTCATTTCTAGATGCCCAAATTCTCATGACACCAGCAATAAGGAGCTGTCAAGGTGTCATGTGAGCTCGAGCACGACATACTTTTGGATTCAGTTTTCAAGAGCTAGGACGCTCTACCACAAAATGATTGACACTTTGCAAGCTTTCAAAAATAATTTCTTAAATTAAAAATAAATCAAACATCAGTCTTAGAGATTCCAGTGACCTCACATGTAGCATGTGGATAAATAAATGACATTTCCTTCTCTCTACATGCAGCAGGTCAATGTCTATTGAGTCTGTATGTGCTTTGAGACATTGGTCATACCTCTATGTTTTTAGACACTGTCTAAGCCCAGTATGCTACATAGTCGAGTGCAACCTGGTTTGTCTATGAGCTGGAATGCCAGACACAGATCTGGTAGCGTAGTCTTTGAGCCATATAAGAGCGAGTAGCTGCAGGATGTTGGCCCACTGAGGCGTCCAACACAGTAGGCATTCACTGAGAGGATCTGCCTAATGTAGGAAAGGAGCTGTCCAAAACTACAGCGAGGGAACTGTGTGTGTGTGTGAAGCTGCACGGGGCTTTGCTGCGTTCCAACAATCATCAGAAGCATTAACACGTCTGTTCACTGTTGGACTGAATAAACTGTTTACACAGACAGACAGACAGACGGACTCTGTTCACTCGCTTCTGCGTGTCATCAGCATCCAGTCAGCTGAAAATATGAGGATAGAAATGGAATCATGTTTGCAAGCTCGATTTACTTTTCTTAACGTTTTTTTGAAACGGAGAGCTGTGATAATATTTTATTTATGATATTTATGTGCAATTTATGTGTCTTTTTCATGCACACTGTATATTTAACAATATTACATAGATAGTATATAGAATAGTATGCATATTGTGAGGGAGCTGCAAACCATCCCCCTCACTGGAAAAAGACACACATGTGAATTGACTGTGTTAAGTTCAAGAAAACAGACTAATACAGGAAATTCAGGTTTATATGCTGTGCTTTTATTTTGGGGAGTGTTTGAAGAAATGAATAAATACATTTTAAATAAAAATAAATTAATAAATAAATAAAAATAGTAAAAATAAATAAATAAAAGGGAACATTAATGTGTAAGTCTATTTTTAATATTATTTTTGGTACTTAATAGTACTTTTTGGTATTTAATGGCATATTAATTTATCTATTGAGTCATTTATTTCTATATTTATTTGTTCTTTATTTTGGCAGCTTCTGTCCTCCATACATAATGTTGGATAAACAGCAGAGCATGAATGTTTAGAGCGAGCTGCATTGACTAACTTCTTTCTTCTTGGGTCTTTTGCCTCTTCAATTGCTTCAGTTTTCTTTGGTGCCTAATCTTCACAGGGACGTCTCACTGCAGAAGTCACTGAAAGATGATGTTTTTAGTGCACCTGCAATATTTCTCTGCTTTGTCTGTTTCCCTCTCAGTTTGGCCACTCAGGTGTGCCACAGCTGTTTCCGGCGCCAGGCCAAACTGCACCGCTGTGCCCAGTGTAAGTTTGCCCATTACTGCGACCGGACCTGCCAGACTGCATGCTGGGATGAACACAAGCAGGAATGTGGAGCCATCAAGAAGATCGGCAAGGTGCCCAGCGAGCATATTCGGTAAGGAGAACTGGGTCCATCCTGAGTGGACCTGACAGGAAGCTGCAGGAGACAGATGAGATAGCAACCGGAGGTCCTGTTTTGCAACAAGGCGTTCTCCATGTCTCAACTCTGATACTGTGTAAAGTCAAGTCAGGTCAATTAATACAGCCTAATATCACAAATCAAAAATTTGCCTCAAGGGGCTTGACAATCTGAACCGCCCCTGAAAAATTGGGCGAAAATAATCCCAAGAGTGATGGTGATGTTTCCTCAGCGGGAACTTCGCTCTAATGCTTTTACAAAAATACGACAACAGGAAATGCATCTTTTTGTAGAGAGTACATACCCTTCTTCAGTTACACAGTATTTACCTGATTATATTAATCTGTGATGATTGATATGTGAATTTTGGAGACATTTATTTTGCCTTTCTCCCTGTAATTCTGAACATCATGTAATACATCATAGGCTTATTGTCTTAGAACCTTGTTGGAAATAGGTGTTATTTTAACAACTTAGTCTTCTCAATCAATCAATCAATCAATCAATCAATTAAGAGGATGTACACAGACTGACAACAAAGCATTTTACTGGTGTAGTCTAGTACAGTATGGATTCAGTGGAGGACACATGAACTGGCCAATATCTGATAGTGAACATGCCGGCGACGTCTCTCTCTCCTGCCCAGTCTGGCTGCTCGTGTGCTGTGGCGTACACACAAGGACACGGGCATTGTGTCAGACAGTCAGCTGATCTCCGTGGACCAGCTGGAGGACCACGTGGCCGACCTACCTGAAGAAGAACTCAAGCGGCTCAAGACTGACGTGCACACCTTCCAGAAATACTGGTCTTATGGAAGAAAGCAGCACTCCGTCGACTACATCTCTCACATCTTTGGCATCGTAAGAATGAATGTCTCATTATGCATTAATTATGTAATCTGTAATCACCAGTGCTTCATATTATATATGTTTGTAATCTGCACTAGGAAAGACAGCTTCAGAAATAAACTAGTTTGTACTCCCTCCCCTCTCTGTGTGTCTCTGTAGATCAAGTGTAATGGATTCACGCTGAGCGACCAGAGAGGCCTGCAGGCCGTCGGTGTGGGTCTTTTCCCCAACCTTTGTCTGGTCAACCATGACTGTGGGCCCAACTGCACCGTCATCCTCAACCACGGCAAGTAGGTATCCAAGCTACTGCTCCCCTAAAATCTCTGTGTAACCTTCTTCTCACCGTGACTCGTTGATGCTTTATTTTAAACAAAAGACCAGCGTAACTCGTAAATGTTTAGATGAATTGACTGTCGCTTTCTTTTGCAGCCAGTCAGCGCTGAGTTCTGCTCTCCACTCTCAGAGGAGGTACGTATTTCAGCTGATCAGCCCTCAACCTCTGTCATGTGATGAGGCTATAACATGGCTGAAACATGTGTGTGCTAAAACTATACAGAACACAGATCATGACCTATAGCAAGATTTGTTTCAGGACCACTCAAACAACTTAGCAATTAATTGAATCATCTCTTAAGTCATTAATTGAATTAACACAAATAATGATGGCTAATAATGTGCATTGTCCCTGATAAATAGACAAATAAGACGGTTTGCCTAGTTTAGCATAAAGACAGGAAGCAGGGAGCCTGCTCTGTCCAGGGTTTGTATTTGGTTTCAACTTGTACTGATTTTATCAGTAATATAGTGGGATTTGCTGCATCCAGTGCAGCAGAGGAGTACCATTAAAACATGCATTATCAGATCCAGATAAACCAGACCCTGTCCGGTCCTCCTCTCTTCCAGGATCGAGCTGCGAGCTGTGGGGAAAATCTCAGAGGGTGAGGAGCTGACCGTCAGCTACGTGGACTTCCTTAACCTGTCTGCTGACCGCCAGAAGAAGCTGAAGGAGCATTTCCACTTTGAGTGCACCTGCCAACACTGCAGCCAGCACATCAAGGATGACCTGATGATGGCTGCCGCAGAGAACAAAGTTGGCTTTACATATGATAACAGTCACACAAAATACAGAATCTTTTTCTTTATTTCACTTTTATGATTATGAGAATGACGTATATTCCTGTTAGCGGTGTTGTCCCTGTGTCTCCCTCTCAGCCCTCTGCTGATAAGGTGAAAGAGGCGACTGCCTTCAGTAAAGACTGTCTGGAGAAGATTGAGAATAATAAGAAGGATCACCACGAGGTACACAACACTCAGCTTTCTGCATTTCTTTCTCTCTTGCACTCAATATGCTTCACTGTCTTTCCCCTGTACTGTGCTCTGTCTGTCCTCTCTCAGGTGGTGAAGTTGTGTCATGAGTGTCTGGAGAAGCAGGAGAACGTCTTGGCTGACACTCACCTGTATAAGCTGCGTGTGCTCAGCGTTGCCAGCGAGGTGCTCTCATACCTGCAGTGCTTCTCTGAGGCTGCAGACTACGCCCGCAGGATGGTGGAGGGATACATGTGAGTGCTGCAGGGATAGAGTAACTAGTGCACATTAACCACGATCACACTGAAGACATTAGGTATCCTGCCGGAGACGAGATCGGGTCTCTTCATGGGATTTTTGTTTCTGCAGAAAGCTTTACCACCCAAACAATGCCCTGTTGGGCATGGCCATCATGCGGGCAGGCGTCACCCACTGGCACGCAGGGCAGATAGAAGCGGGTCACGGCTTGATCTGCAAGGCCTTCGGCATCCTCATGGTCACCCATGGACCCAACCACGCCATCACCAGAGACCTGGAGGTACATTATGCAGTAGTTTACTTTTATGTATAGGGCTGTGACTGTCGCGTAGTAACTACATATTGAAAATATAGTTTCTACAAACCGAGTGGTAAAAATGGAAGTATTATTTAATTTTGTCAGTACACTACTCCCAGTAATCTTGCTTTTTTTTATGCCTTCAGTCTATGCGCACGCAGACTGAGATGGAGCTGAAGATGTTCAAGCAGAATGAGTCTGAGTACCACACCTTGAGGGATGCTGCTCTGAAGACCGGCAGCTCTTAAGCTGTTGCAAAGAGCAATAATCACTGATGATACCCTGTTCTATTAAAATCAACATGTGCAGATGTAACAGTATCTACAATAAAAGTGGAGAGACTACATGTTGTGATCACTTACACACAAACATAAAGCACTCCTGACAACCAGGCTTGTAGCCAGGATTTTAGAGATACTGAGGTCACCAATCAGAGCTGACCTGGAGTCTGCCGTCCAGCTTCCGTCTATGAGAGCCACGAGTCAATCACTCACGAACTCCGACCAAACGGTCAAACTAGACAGCGCTGATCAAATATGAATCAATATTCTGTCACTGTAATGCCTATTTCTAGCCTCAAATGTTTTCAGAATCATCTTGTAGTGTACTGTTTAGCTATAAAATGAGAAAGTTTTTGACCCGACAGCCATGTGGAGATCTGTTGACAAAGTACCAAGCACCACCCACCATCCGGAGCACAGCCAAGAGGAACGCTCTCTCTCTGAAATGACCAGTGATTGGTCAAAGTCTCACGTCACGGGCTAGATTTTTTTAAAGCCTGAAAACAGAGCCATGAGGAGGTGCAGAAGTCTAGTTTTCTCTCAGAACACTTGAATTACAATATGCTGAAAGGTTATTATGGATTTTTTGCCCAATGATGCCAAAAAATTGTTGCCTACTGAAGCTTTAAAACAAGTAGCAGGCTTGTATTACTCATCCGGGTCTCCAGGTGTCGCTTCCAGCAGTTCATTCCACTAATGTTGTCCCATGCTGCTGCCTTCAAAAATACAAAAAATGATTGGACTAAATACAATATTTTATTTCTTGTATGTGTTATTGAATTCTGTGTAAACAACGTGAATTGGGGTGTCTGTATTTCTATATCTTTATTTTTAGCAATATTGATAAATGAATGAAACAATTCATTAAAACTGGGAAATCAGAGGATTCTGAGTTGTACCTAAACGCATCATACGTAACATCCGGGTCACAGACTGCTCGGAACCGGAACAGAGATGCAGCGAGAGAAAACAAGCAACGCCACCGCGGCTGAAAAGTAAGAATATTTTACAATTTAACTTATAAAACACTTTTATTTTCATTAATTGAATTACCTGGGACGGGATCTATGGGCTGTAGTTCGTGTTTTTAACATTAATGTCCGATAATGAGCTGAAATGTGTCTTCAGGCCCGACCGGGAGGCCGCCATCATGTCCAAATACTACGATGGAGTCGAGTTTCCTTTCTGCGACGAGTTCTCCAAATATGAAAAAATGGCAAAAATAGGACAAGGAACATTTGGGTGAGTCTCACACAAACCTGTTATCTTGTGAGTGTATCTGTGAATGCGTTTGTGTGGCTAACGGTAGCTATGCTTAGAAGACAAGTAGTTAAAGTGGCAGTAGGCAACAATTTTTTGGCATAATTTGGCAAAAATTACATAATAACTTTTCATCATATTGTAATTCAAGTGGTCTGAGAGAAAACTAGACTTCTGTTCCTCCTCATGTCTCTGTTTTCAGGCTTTAGAAAAATCTAGCCCGTGACGGCAGATTTTGACCAATCACAGGTCATTTCAGAGAGAGAGAGAGCGTTCCTATTGGCTGTGCTCCGGTCATGTGACCAGAACTTGGCTTCCTTCAACAGATTTTACAATGGCGGTCGAGTCACAAACTTTCTCATTTTACAGCTAAACAGTAACTACAAGATGATTCTGAAAACATTTCAGGAGAGAAATAGGCATTACAGTAACAGAATATTGATTCATATTTGATCAGCGCTGCCTAGTTTGACCGTTTGGTCGGAGTTCGCGAGTGATTGACAGTCGGCTCTCATAGACAGCAGCTGGACAGCGGACCTTGTTTTCCTCCGGTAAGTGAAATCCTTCAGATGCCGTTAGGAGCACCGGAGGACACAGTAGGACACAGAGGAACATGATTTTTTTCATGTTACCTGTTTCATGTACTACTGTCACGATATAGCGGCCGTTTCCTAAAAAATAACTTTTTTAAATCATATTTGCGCCAATCTCGCCTACTGCAGCTTTAAACATGGAAATTGTGTTTTTCTCCGTGTGGGCAACTGTTCAAAAGTCGTTTTTAGGACCAGGTCTGTTATATGTTCAGATGACTTGTTGAAAATGTAGCTTACAAAGTCACAGAACCTATAACCTGCTGACATAGATGCTGCCTAGTGGATTGTACATCAGTTAATAGAGGGACGTTGTGGTCTGTAGTTTATATATACTGTATGCTTTCCCAAATCAACATAGGAGAAATGTATTTACTCATATAAGAAAGATCCAAGTGGAATTGACTCCGAGTATAAGATGTTTAGCTAGAAAAGATGTACTATTGTAGTTTATAGTTACCACTTGGTTTTCTTTCTTTGTAAGTGTTGAAAGTGAAGATGTTAGCAGAGTAAAAGTGTTGTGTTTGTTGTAATATTCACTTCACGCTTCACAGGGAGGTGTTCAAAGCGAAGCACAGACAGACTGGGAAGAAGGTCGCACTGAAGAAAGTTCTGATGGAAAATGAGAAAGAAGGGGTAAGAGACCATTCAGAGTCTAATTGTTAATTTCATAGCCTGATGTGCTGAATGTCCATACGATTGGGACACCTATGTCGTAACTGTTGTTGATGTGGACTCAACATGAACAGTTGTGGACTGAGCAGTCAAGATAATCAGACAGGTTGTAAACAAACCACCAGAGCTCTGTTTCAGAAAGGAGGTTTAATAAACTCTGAGCCTATTGACAACCTGCTGAATTGTTATTAGTGCATCAGTGTTTCTACACGTTCATTATAAGAGTTTCCTCTGGCTGCTTTGTTTCAGTTCCCTATCACAGCTCTGAGAGAGATCAAGATACTGCAGCTGCTCAAACATGAGAATGTGGTCAATCTGATTGAGATCTGCAGAACCAAAGGTTGGTGTCAAAAGTATCCAGTCTATAAATTTGCCATAAGAATCCATTTCTGTCTTCATCTAGGTTTATGTGCTTTTAATTTCTCGTTTGCCCTACCATGTAAGAAGTAGCGAAATAAGTCTTAAGTCATAAGCAAGAATCATATTGTGTGTAAAATTAGTTTGTTGTTGGTACATTTTCATTCTTACCTCTTTTTTTTTACCTGCCATTGTTCTTGAAGCTACTCAATTCAACCGATACAAAGGCAGCATCTACCTGGTGTTTGACTTCTGTGAGCATGACCTGGCCGGGCTGTTGAGCAACGCCAATGTAAAGTTCACCCTGGCAGAGATCAAGAAGGTCATGCAGATGCTGCTCAATGGATTGTACTACATCCACAGAAACAAGGTGAGACATTGATAAAGATGACCATCCCCTGGTTCTTTTGATAGATTTCAGATCTTAAACAGAAATATATGTGAAATATCATTGCCTTGTCTTGGATCAGATCCTTCACAGAGATATGAAGGCAGCCAACGTGCTCATCACCAGAGACGGTGTCCTGAAGCTGGCTGATTTTGGTTTGGCTCGAGCCTTCAGCCTGGCTAAGAACAGCCAGGGGAACCGCTACACCAACCGTGTGGTCACACTCTGGTACAGACCTCCAGAGCTGCTGCTAGGTAAGAGACTCTGAAATGACCTGTGATTGGCCAAAGTCTTCCGTCACGGGCTAGATTTTTTAAACCCTGAAAACAGAGCCATGAGGAGATGCAGAAGTCTAGTTTTCTCTCAGAACACTTGAATTACAATATGCTGAAAGGTTATTATGGAATTTTTGCCCAATGATGCCAAAAATAGTCTGCCTACTGCAGGTTTAAGTGTTAAAAGAGGAAGACAAAAATTCAGTAATGATTTATAGCACTCATTGATGCCGAGTTTACAAAGTGCTTCACAAATACTAAAAATAAAGTAAGACAAAAGCATTCATTATTTATTTATCTGTTTATTCTTTTGATAGGTGAGCGCGACTACGGCCCCCCCATTGACCTGTGGGGAGCGGGCTGCATCATGGCAGAGATGTGGACCAGAAGTCCCATAATGCAAGGCAACACTGAGCAGCATCAACTCACCCTCATCAGCCAGCTCTGTGGCTCCATCACCGCTGAGGTGAGATGACGTCTGTTTAGACTGAAGTTTCATGACTTGGTGACATACTTGTTAACTGGATCATGAACATTGTCTCTTTCCATCAGGTGTGGCCTGGCGTGGATAAGAAGTACGAACTTTACCAGAAAATGGAGCTGCCTAAAGGCCAAAAGAGGAAAGTAAAGGATCGTCTCAAAGCCTACGTCAAAGACCCGTACGCCCTGGACCTGATAGATAAACTCCTGGTCCTGGACCCGGCACAGCGCACAGACAGCGACGACGCTCTCAACCACGACTTCTTCTGGTCCGACCCCATGCCGTCAGACCTGAAGAACATGCTCTCCACTCACAACACCTCCATGTTTGAATATCTGGCCCCACCCAGACGGAGAGGCCACATGCCGCAGCAGCAGCCCAATCAGAACAGAAACCCAGCCACCACCAGTCAGACTGAGTTTGATCGAGTGTTTTAGAGGCTCAACAGCTTTATGGACCCTAGTTTGCCTGGTTGGGCTTTTTATTTAGCCACAGACTTCATTTCCCAACGGGCCTAATATCGAGGAAAGCTACACATTCCTTTTTTGGTTGCGTGTTGGTGGACGTTACCTGGAGATCTCTACAGTTTTTGTATGACCAACGCTCTGTGTGAGTTCATGGCAGAGGATGCAGGTTGTTCGTGTTGACCAAGGACACGACTGTTATGTTCAAAGTTATGCAGAGCCATCTGCAAGGCAAGGCATTATGTTGTGACTTAGTGCTTTTTCCAGGTGATAATGAGACTGATGTTCAACGCTGTAAACGAGCCCCCTGTTAGTTTTCATTTTGATTCGTTTGTGAGTGATTCTGGCATTTTAGTTTTGTACTTTTTCACACATTATTATTATCATTGTTTTAACAGCTAGCGGTCTCGTTAAAGGCTGTGCAGTATTTTGAGGTTCTTATTTATATTAAGAAAGTGAGAAACTTTTATTTAAGACATTTTACAAGGATACCACACACATGGCCAGATGTGACATAACCAGAATAAAATGGTTATTACTCAACGCTTTGACTGTGGCTTTGAGTGATCATGGTATAAACTGGGGGTCGTGTGAGCTGGTGTTTCTGTATATTTGTTTCAAAGAAACATGAAGTGTAACATCAGCCTTTGTTTGCTCAGTTTTGAAACTCCAGGGAGCTAGATGGTGAAAACTGTACCCATCACACATTGATGAACTGCCTCCAGTAGGTGGCAGCATCATATTACTGTATCATTAAATAGTGGATGTACATATTTTGTTAGGGCTATGATAGAAAACAAAAGGCAAATAAATAAACAAAATGAAATTATCTTCATTAATCTAGTTTCATTTAAAAACTCAAACAAAGCTTTATATTTTCCTTCATCAAAGCTAAATAAATTCTTAAGATTCAATACTCCCAACCCACAATTCTTTAATTCCTTCCTTAACTTTACAACAATTATACTTTTGAACCCATTCATTCCTATGTTATGTTCTAGCTCATATGAAAAAAGACTGCCTGAAAGCTGAAAGTTAATCTAAGAAATAAAACTAAAGGTATTTTTAGAAATCTTTTTCATCTTTCATGTAATTATCCTGAAATGGGTTGTTTGAAGTGAAAAGTTCTTATGCAGTTTGCTCTCTCAAAGAATCTTTCCAGAAAATGTTGTGGGAAAAGGCTTTCTTAGTGGTTTTTTTTTTTGATAATATTTTTATTTAAGAAAAAGAACATTATTCATAGATATTTAACATAGAGCATTTTCACTTTCTCCCAACCCCCCACTTCTTAGACAAAATAACGGATAATAACATATCTACACAGGGAATGATAGTTCAAAATTGAGTAAAAAATATTGTAAATAAAAAAAAAATAAATAAAAAAGCCAGCAAACACAAAATTAATAAAATAAAACATCCATACAGATTATTTAATTCAACATTTCGCATATACATGCTTTGACATATAAACAAATTTGTCGATGTTCAAGTATATAGGCTTATTTACAGTACCATCAGTTATTAACAGTACATTCTTGTGTGTAGAGCGCTCAATGAGCAGTTCCTGGGGTGAGCTAATCATTACGAATAAAATTACAGTGCCTTCATAATTTGGTGGAAGGGTCTTAAGCCTTAAGCCGAAATAAGATACTAAAGGGTCTCGTGTTGTATGGAATTTTTGGGTTGACCCTCTGATGGAATATTTTATCTATTCTAACTTAAGGAATAGCATCAGAAAAAATAGAAATAATACAGCGAGAACTTTTTTTTTTTGAGAAGGCATTTATGAATATGTATATATTTCATGTGCATGTATTTGTCAAGGACCACCTCAGGCTCATAGTTTCACTGTCGTCAGTCTAACAACAGTCTGTGTGTGGTGTCAAACTGGAGCTTTACTCAGATGATGGATTGCTCTTTTAGTTCCAGAGCTCATCCGCTGTCACTTCTATTGAAGAGGAGTGTGTGTGTGTGTGTGTGTGTGTGTGTGTGTGTGGGGGGGGGGGGGGGGGGGGGTTGACACCAATGACAACAACAACTAACATAAATTAGAAAGCGCTCCAACGGACAGATGGGCCTCCGACTGCAGCCGCCTGCATGCAAATAGCCTCTCAGTTCTTCGCCATAGAAACAACACTGTTGATTATCAGTATGGATGAGAGGCCGGGATGCAGAATGATGCTCTAAACGGTGCCAGGTTTGAGCCACAGAAGGGCACACTGTGAACTGGCTCCAAAGGGATTATTATGGTGCTCTCTCTGACTGATGTGATGACACTCTGCCTCAGGGTTTGTTTGGGGTAAATGCCATGTCAGATTGGGATAAATGTCGTTTCACGTTCTCAGGGGGGCTCGTTCCTGAGTGCTAGAAAAACATCGCTGCTATATTTGGTGAGGTTCTGTTCTGGGGGTAATTTAATCTGAACAGCCTGACATTCCTTCAGTCTACATGCCATGATATCTTCAGAGGAATGAGAAGCAAACCCCAGCCCAGAGAGTCATCTACACAGATAAAACCCTTCATCTGTTTCCTCTTTCCCAAAACCGTCTCCATAGCAGCAAGAGATCTTCGGCTACATCCAGTTTAGTTCTGTTCAACTGTTGCTGGCCATTTGTTCTTTTGTGTGAGTTCTTGTTATTAAACTGTGATATGCACCAGGAGACACACTTTTGAGACCTATATTTTTAGCAGCGTGGCTCTAAAGGTACGTGTCCACAGGCTCAGACCTTTCCACGCTTCCCATTCATTGTCTATGGAAGCAGTCCGTCGCTCGAATCGCAGCGCCACGCTACCAGAATGCATTGCACGACTGCTTACATAGACAATTAATGGGAAGCGTGGAAAGGATGGAGGCTATGGACACGTACCTTCACGTCGCCCGCTCCTCATTTGCATAAAGTTGAGGTCTAGGCTACTTTATGCAAATAAGGGGTGTCCGACGCAACTCGCCGCCTTTGGAAACTCCTGAGAAACTTAAACTAAGTGTTGTCGATCTAGAATAAAGACAGATTCAGCAACTGCATGGCTTATTTCTGGCATAAAATATTTTCAGAAACACATTTCGGTGAACTATTTTCGTGAAATAAGAGAAGATAGTTTCCAAACGAGCCGCCATATTGTTTCTGGTTTGAAAGCTGAGAGGGAATGCTTTCGTCCAATCAGGTGCCTTGTGTCTAGTGGCAGCCCATCAAGCGTCCAATGCTGGAAAGCGAGGTGATCCCTCGCGATAAAAAGGTCCCTGTGGACACATACCATCATTCGGCGTTCGGTTGTGCTTAGCTCCACCCTCTCGTGTCCATTCTGGTTGCAAAAAAACAACATGGCGACGGCCACAAACCACGATGGTGACGGACAAAACGCAGAACTCGAGGGTTCAAAACAGCAGTCCACAAACCAACGGGTGACGTCACGGTGACTACGTCCACTTCTTCTATACAGTCTATGGTCTAAAACATGTAAAACCACTGGTGTAACACCTTATAAGAATTGTCCGAGATGCTGTATATGAGGTGCTTCCCTTGCTCGGAGTCCTTAGTTGCGTGACTGAGCACAAAAACGATTTAAACAGCTGAGGGAAAAACTTTAAAAAGTTTTCCTGTCGTGCGATTGGATGGCTTCCTTTTAGATTACCATATCTGGATGGTTGCTGGTGGTAAAAGCTTAGTGTACCTGAGCAGGTAGTGAAGTAGAAGGACGAGCCATTCTTCCCATGAAAACTAGATATCAGATGTACTTTAGTGCACGCTACTTCTCAAGTACTTCATGACCTTCCTCAAATGTTGATTTCACACTATTAGCGCAGGTGTTGCCAGCACAGAAACTGGGAGTCATTGTTCTTGACAGTTTACTTTTAGGAGGCAGGTAGGCTGAGCCAATCAGGAACCACTCTCTCCATCACGTTCTTCCTTCTTCTTTCTTTTTTTCTCATTTTCCTCCCTCCACCACCTTTTCAGTCCTAGCCAGCGGCGCCTGTATGTGGCTGATGGCATCCGGCGTGCAGGGCAGCACACATGAAAGGGGTCCTGTCACTCACTTGAGGCGACCATATGTGTGCCTGCATGAGCTCTGTGCCAGCGGCGGGCTGCCTCTGCCAGAAGACATTAGGGAAGCAGCAGGGTGTCATTAAGGCGGCACGATGATTGATTAACCGTAAATCGTGAGCATGAGACCTACCAGTCCCAACCGCTACCTCTCCCTTCACACCTCACACACACACACACTCACACACACATTCCCACCTACACACACACACAGTCACAAAGAGAGCAGTGGGCTGAGGTGGAGATGGAGACAGAGGGAGCCCCCTGCAGATGCAAGGGTGTAATTGCATTAGCCGCCCAGTAGGGAGAGGATGAGCTTGGGTTGCTCTGAAATGAACACAGTCAGGGGCCACATCAAGCCATTAGTAGCACTCCAGCCCTCTGCTTCACTCCTGAGGCGGATTTCATATTCAGCTTTTCTGCAGCGGCTCACAGAGCTGTGGGGAGTTAATGGCGGCTCCCAGTTGCTTATCCAGTGTCGCTGGATGCATTTCTGTTGACTTCAAAGTTGAGTTTTTACGCTAAATCTTGAGCGGTGTCTCTATGGGAGGAAGAAAAAAGAAGAAAAAAACACTGGAAATCATGAAATTCAAGACCATTATCAGTGATATTTTAATGAAGATGCTACCAAAGCTTGGGCTTTCAGTACTTAACCAAGTTATACGCAACAGATATAGTATCATAATTCACAGGTTTTGGTGAAAAAAAAAACAACTTCTGAAACAAAGCGAGCTAAAAGTTCAGATAATGGGAAGAAAAAAAGAAGAAAAACACTGGAAATCATGAAATTCACGACCATTATCAGTGATATTTTAATGAAGATGCTACCAAAGCTTGGGCTTTCAGTACTTAACCAAGTTGTACGCAACAGAAATAGCATCATAATTCACAGGTTTTGGTGATCCACACCAACGCATACTTCACAGCATCTTCCAAAAACCTCCCTTTACCATGCGCACTAAAACTGCCTTACGACACTATATCCTGTGGTAAATCATCAAATGTCTATTTTAGCACAATAACAAGAAAATGGTAAACATCATAAACCTACACGGTGGCTATTTAAACTATAAAAAAACTGTTGTACAAACTAGAACTGTCATGCCAACATAAACAATTTCATCAAATATAAATATGTGCATAATTGTCTCTTACTCCTGTGTAAGTCTCTGGTTTATTATCAGTGAAGTGTTTGAACTACGCTGCAGATGACAGTCTCTGCTAACAGTGACAGCCAGAGTGACAGCTGTGTCATGAATGAGTCCAACATGGACCCAACGCATGTCGAGTAGACCAGGGGTAGTCTTGTTCCTCGTGTTGGTTTACATCCTGTCAACCACATGGAGAACACGTTAAAGCTCGGTCAAAGTCATCCATCATCTCCTGTTGATAGATGACCAGGCTTTCATGTTCAACTCACAAATGGTGGAATGGTTTCAGCAACATCTTAAAGGCAAGTCCAGACTCGCTGACCCAAAACAGACACAATTACAGTTTCCATAAAACTTGTGCAGCATGTGTGTGTGTAAAATTACCCAACCTCTAATGGTGTCTGCCTCCCATTTCCCCTCCATCTCTACCCCTCTGTGTCCTGGAGTCATGTGGAGCCACACAGAGATGAGTGATGAAATCAGCAGAGAGGGAGTTAGCGATGGGACCGCTCCGGCTATAATGTTTTGTTTGGTATTAACATGCACGAGGCACTTAAGCTCCCACTGATTTGGATGAAAAAACATTTGGAATAGGGCTCATCAATCAAAGGGCACACACACAGGAGCTGTCAAAATCCTGGGGCGCTCTGTGTATTCGTGTGTGTTACATTGCTCAAAGGAATTGGTGTTATAAAGGAGAAACTGTCTCTCCTCTACAGCTTTAATGATCCATTTTAATCTCTTCTTTCATGTTTTGAGACCAGAGGAGACTCGTGAGCACATGTGGTGCACCGGACAACCTGGACCCCTGGTTTCTACACTACACCCACACCTTATCATAATGTTTGGATGGATTTCAGATTGGAAGACACACTTCATTGTGTTGTTCAATTGGAGACACAGATCACTAAGGGAATTGCTAATACCTATTTTGCCTTAGGCCTCTAAACATATCCAGTTTGTCCACACATGTTCATGTCATTGGTGGAAGAAGTACTCTGAGCCTTTACTTAAAGGGTAACTTCAGAATTTTTCAATCTGAACCCTATTTTCCCATGTTTTTGTGTCTAACTGACTAATAGGGACAACAATTTCTGAAATTGGTCCAGTGTTGAGGGAGAGCGCTGCAGACGGCTGCTTCTCACGGGCTTCAATATGATGCTATCGGGGCAAGCTGGCACCGTAATTTACATCCACTAAAAGTGTTTGTTTTTGCCATGACGGGCTCTGATTGCTGTTATACTGTATGTTAGGATTATCTGACCTAATGTGGACAACCGGTGAAAAATATCACTTCATTGCCAAAGGTTGGAATTGAAATAAGAAAGGAATAACCTACAGGCTACCACAAAAGTTTATATGATGTTATTTTTTGAGTTATGGTGAAGGAGTAGAACCACTAAATGTATATTTCTTCCTATTTATGTTGATTATTTGGTTGTATATATGTTCATTTTATTTGCTATTCTTGTTTTTTTTAATTTTTTTACTTATTTGTTAATTGCTCAAAATAAATAAATAGAAATAAAGTGAAACGAAATGGTTGTCCACTAATATTTATCAACATGAATCCCAATATGTGATATGAAAATAATATGCATGCTAAGCATATTGTTTGTTTTCATGAATGGCAGAATGGTGCGTGGCTTTAGAAACTGCGGCCGCAATGAATTGTGGGGCGGCATTATCTCCTTTCACTCTGTTTGTAACCTTCCTAAGCAAAAAGGACTTCTCGACCGCAGCACCAGACACCCTTTAGAAAACCTCTTCTTTCCTGCAGCAGGGTCTGACAGTCTGACCCGTGCAGTCCTGGTTCTGGTTCTCCCGTGCCTCCCTTCCCTCCAGAGGGCCCAGCAATGCGGCCTGTGTCTCCAGCAGCGTGGGGTCGGTGTTGTGCTCCCAGCGGGGAACCGGCGGAGCAGCGAGGCGGAGCTCTGCTCCTGCCCGGAGGAGGAGCCGCTGTTGCCGGGGTCGCGGAGATCTCCACCTCCCTCCGGAGCTCCGACTGCAGGGAGGTAGGATGGGTCAAGGTTTTTATGAGGATTGGGATGACAGCAGCACATATTATATATTAAATTTATCAAATTAAATTAAATTAAATATATGTAGTGAAGTAGAAGTATTAAGTAGCAGGAAAATGGAATTTCTGAAGTAGAGTACATGTATGTCAAAATTGTACTTAAATTCTAAAAGTATACTAAAGTACTTGAGTAAATTAAGGCCTACACAATAGACCCGTTTTTGTCCTTTTTTTAGGGGGGTACAGAGGGTCTTTAGGGGGAGATAGCAGGTCAACAGTAGATGTCACATAGAAGTGGTGTATATCATCTGAAAGCTGAGAACCTGAAGATTAATTTGAGATGCAGCTCAGCACTGTTTGTCAATTTGTTCTTCTTCGTCTAAGTGTATAAGAGTTTAGAACATTATGATGGAAGTATATGATGGTCATCCCCATGCTCTATTATGTCTCATAATTTGTTGCAGCAATTTTTGGGGTTGATACCATTTGTTACACAGATTTGGTGCTAAATTTTACCATTTTTTCCACTCAAGAACTGATAAAAATGATCAAACATCCCTCCAAAATACCACATTAAGACACCAAGACCTTGAGGAAGACCATAGAAAAAGCCATGCTGTGATTTGATAACAAAAACTTTTCACATTTGGAGATTTCTGCAAGAATTGCATTTTCGACGATTGGATGGCGAGCACTTCTGTTCTGGAAACTGCTCAGAAAACTCCTTATTATTCATCCACATATCTTGAGGTCAGAGGTCAAGGGACCCCTTTGAAAATGGACATGCCAGTTTTTCCTCGCTAATGTCATGTCATAATTATGTAAAACCAACAGCAACATGTGGATCACGATGAGTAATCTCAGTGTGCACAGGTTGGATTGGCTCCTCGGTGGTTTACCAGCAGAGAGCAGCATGGACTCACCTGAACAGAGAGTGTGTCAGTGTGAATGTTACTGGTTTTTATCAGGTTCTTGGGTCAGTGGTCTGGTTTAGTGGCCGTGTAGGAGAAAAGGGATCTCATCTTAATCGTTGCTGTTTGCAGATGCTTCTGTGTAAGAGTGGGGGGCCTATGTGTCTGTGTCTAGGGGCCCATAGTCTCAAAATGCAGCAATCACCTCATTCTGAATTCAGACATTTTCTCCCCCTCCTCTGCATGAACATCCACATCCAACGAAAACTGTAAAGTTCAACCTGAAATCTTTCAAACCCATAGCAGGTAGGCACTTTGCACTTTTTCAGTTGGACACATGCAATCGTTGAGTTCATAAAGTTCACAGAGGTCTTGTATTTCGGTCACCATCCTTCTATATTGCAGCTTCTTCCCCGCTTTGTTGAAAAGTGTCTAGGTCTTAGATACTCCTTGTCATCTCTTCTTTTATATGATTCCCCAAGCCGCGGGTCCCCAGAAGGCTGGCCTGACTGAATATCAAAAAGAGCAATTTGACTGGGCCTTTGAAATGCTTAGCTGTAATGTCAGTCCTGGGCTCTTTCAGATAGAAAGGAGAGGGAAATGTCAGCGCAGATTTCTATCAGCCGAGTCAATAGAGAGCCCTCCTGGTGGCCAGCTGGGCCTGCCAACAGGACAACTGCCCTTTTATTGCCCATATTTTTAGAGCTTTTAGCCAGGATTTGGAGATAGATTTTAACATTCAACGTTCACACGTTTCCCCCTCAGGGAAAAGACTGGAAGACACAAAAACAAAAACTCTTGTTTCCGTAACAACATTTACCTGTTGGAAAGAGAAACTTCTTATCTTTGTTTTACGTCCATCACTGCGGGGTCGGACAGACTGTCATCTTAAATGCTTCTTTCTCTATAGGAGTCAGAAATACACAATATACATGCAGTTCTTCACATACATTTTACTGCACTATAGTCAATAATAAATGCTATTTCATGGATCATATTTATCAAACATGAATTTCATTTGACAGCCATGGTGTCATTTACAACCCAGTCCTGTATCTGCGGCACAATGCGTGTTAATGCAGGTGTAAATGCACACAGAACGCAATGTGATCGGAGGTGTCACGAGGAACTGAGGCCGTGTTTTACAAAGAGTATCAAAACTTGAAAGGTGCGCTGCGTTCGCGGTGTGTTGTTGGGGCGTGTGCGTGATGACGTCACCCGGAAGAGAGCTGGTGTTGACAGAGCGTTGGGAAAGTCAGGCTGATTTGAGAGCGTTGAAAGGTTTTACTTTGTTGTCTGTTCTGTGGAGTTGAAGTCCTTCATCTTTTAGCTTTTAGTAGCTGTTCTGGAGCTTTGGATCGTATCGCACGATTCTCAGTCAAATCAAGAATAAACATTCAAGCTCAGAAAAATAGAAATTGAGATGCCCACAATTTGTGTGATTATAATCAAAAGCTTCAAAACAGCTTCTAAAAGAACCTTGTGGGGAGATTTCCCAAAGAAATATTTGGTTTGGAGAGAAAAAAGTGGTTTAAAAGACTGATAAATTAAGTGGGGAGCCATTAACACATCACAAAATAACCCAATGTACAGCAGAAATGTATTAAACCTTTTTTATAAAATGATCATAGGGCTAATCAGTTTAGTTACCCTCATCAACTTGAAGTTACTCAACCCAGCACAATAAAGCCATTACATTTTGAAAGCACCGACTCCTAAATTGTCTGATTAAGAAAACAGAAGGACACCAAGTGCAAGTAAAGTTCCAGCTCAGTATTTTACTGCCCTGATTACTTCACACCCTGCTGATCAGTAAAGACCTACGACAGGAAACGTGATAGAGAGCGAACGCTCCTCCTGAGCTGCACACTCATCTGGTCACCCAGCTGCTTTTTCTCATAATGCTTCAGCGGCTTTTGATGCTCACAAGCAATTTTCTTCGGATGACTATCACATTACATCAAATTAAACTGCATTACCTCACACCCAGTGAAGAGGTTTATTTAGTCAACAGATGGCGGCCTTATCCCGGGGAAATATGAAACGTGCCTCTTTGGATCCTGCAGGTTTGCTCGTTTTTAATTGCTTTATAGCGTCAGATCAGGTAATATGGCTTTGGGTTAACACACGGTCAAGCCTGAAGGTTAAGAGATATATGTCGTGGTTAAAAGTGTAGAACATTTCAGAGGATTTGTTGAGAGTCATGCTATGTGATATGAAGCTATTTCCTGTCAGGGTTAGGCTGTATCAGCATCACTGCTAAATTAAATAAATCTTGAATCTGTGCAACTTTATGCCTTTGTAAATAAAATGTGTTGGGCTGAAAAGTCACCTTAAAGTGGAAATGAAACGTTCAACCATCTTACCGGTAAGCTGGTTTACTCACTGGATTTCCACTCTAATGAATCATTTTAAAACAAACATGACAAATGTCAGCATTTAAGAGAAAAAAAGAAGATCTGTGTCATCTATCCTGCAGCTTTCGTGACAAGAGCGCCACCATGTTGCAGTACTCTGGCCTGTGACGTCACCAGGTTAGAGTACTGCAACATGGCGGCGCTCTTGTCACAAAAAGATGAAACGGATCTTAATTTTTCTCCAAAATGCTGACATTTGTCATGTTTGTTATATAATTGTTCATTAGAGTGGAAATCCATTTAGTACACCAGCTTAACATGGTTGAATGTTTCATTTCCATTTTAACTACAACTAATACATCATCAAATGATAACGTTATAGAATCAACCTAAATTGATCTGTTTTTATGAGAAAAACAGGGTTCAGTAGCTACTTCATCCCCAGGCTGAAGTCTTGAATGTGTTGCAGAACTGGGATCTAAACCGTGAGGAAGCATGCTGTATGGCTCTTTCCTGTTTTGCTCCTGAATGGGCTCTTTGTGCCCTCCGCTCTGCTGCAGTTGTACTTCTCTGAAGTATCCCGAGCTGAGACCTGGACTGTGTCTGAGAGGCTGCTGACAGTGGAGCAGATAAAGACAGAGGTGGTCAGTGTTAAAGAGTGGAATGGAAATAATGACCTTTGTTTGGCAGAGATATCCCTTTATCATTTGCCCTTTGGCTCTCTGACTCCATCATTAGTCACATCACAGATGTGTGGAACACTTGTGCATGGCAGGAAGAGCCACAGTGACATCATGACAAATGTTTTCATAAAAGTAAATTCACCTTCTACAATTAACAAGAGTTTGTTTTTGTGACAAACTTTTTATTCTTTTTCACCAGTGTTGGAAGAAGTATTCAGATGCTGTATTTAAAGCTTCAGTAGGCAAAATTTATTGGGCAAAAATTCCATAATAACCTCTCAGCATATTGTTATTCAAGTTACTCAAGACTTCTGCACGTCCTCATGGCTCGGTTTTCAGGCTGCTCCTAGTTTGACCGTTTGATCGGAGTTCGCGAGTGAATGACTCGTGGCTCTCATAGACGGCAGACTCCAGATCAGCTCTGACTGGTTGTTTTTCTCCGGTCTGTGAAATCCTGCAGATGCCATTTGGAGCACCGGAGGACACCGGAGGACACAGAGGCACATGATTAGAAAAGGACCTTCTTTTGATATCTTCACAGATTAAGGAGTGGCATTATGGGAAATGTAGGATCCAGTGGTTCTGGAGCTTGAGTTTACTACTAGGGACTAAAAGTGAAGATACAGTAGTCTCGGCCTCGGTATCTTTGACCAATTTGTGTCATGTAGTTTTCTCCATCCGGCACAGTGCAGCCTCTAGGGCACACTAGCAGGGCTTAAAGCTTTAGGTTTTGTCTTTATTTTACTGTGTGTGTGTGTGCCTGAATAAGGTTAGGGACTGCTGGCCACCGGGTGCAGCTCCTGCGTCAACAAATGACTCTAAAGCTATTCTCAGCACCATGTCCTCATTAAAACATTCCCCAAAGTGCCCCTCCATAAAACGCCCTTGGCTTCATGTTTAGGTGTCTAATTAGGGTCCTTGCCTCAGCCTTATGCCTGGATTGTGTGTCAATTTAATGAGGCAATTAGTGATATTAGTGATATTGTATCTGGACTATGTGGACTATCAGGAGATTTGAGGGGAACTGGGAAGTGTAGTGCAGGCCACGGGGGCAGTGGGAGGTCAGGGGTGTACGGTTGCAGACATGTTTGTGTAGGCTCCAACAATGACCAGCTGTAAAAAAAAAAAAAAAAGAACAAGAAATAATATTAATTTAGCCTCTTTCACACATAGTTCCCGGTAAATTACTGGGATAATCGGTCATTAACTACAATTTCTTTAGGTTTAGGCAGCTAAAAAACTACAACTTATTTAGGTTTAGGCAACAAAGAACAGTTCAGTATAGGGAAAAACCTTGTGTTTTGGGTTAAAATAACTACGAGCACTTCTGCTCCTGTCATAATTACTACTGTCGCTAGAGGTCGCTGTCGTGTTCTTTTATACCTTCTATCGGTGATCTACCATGTGAATAGATGATAAAATCTACTAGTGGGTGTTGTAGGCCCCTACTGACCCACATCTATGGGGCTTATAGCGACTGATAATGCCTATTTAATAGCCTGACGACAGTCTAATCGGCTGATAAACTGGAATTTCAGCATTACAAGTGACCTCTTTTACAAATGTACCCAAAAATTTTGATTAATGCAGATTTAAGTTTTATTTAATCTGTTGATAAAAGTGATGGAAAAGATGGCAAAATGCTCTCAAAGCAGTCCATTTGCCTGTGAGTTTGCTTGAGGTGAAACAAGGCACTAGTCTGTGTCAGTGATTGAAGTACAGTATGTGTCAGCGGGCCTCCGTGTGTGTAGGTTTTCGTGTGTGAGCCACAGTGTGAGCTGAGTGCCGTGCTGCAAATTGCATCTGTTCTTAATTACAGAGTGCTAATGAAAGCCTGTACTCCTGGTGGGCCTACTGAGGACCGGCCTGGCACCTCGCCTCTGACGCTCAGAGGAGGGACGAGAGTGACGACACACACAGTCATAAACAAAATGAAATAGTACATACTGAAGACTGATGAAGACAGAGAGGTGATGGGCAGCTGCTGTACTCTCCACACTGCAGTCCTCTGGTTGTCATTATCACAGCTTGTCTTCATCATCCCCGGCTGCAGGGGGATCTCCACGAGAACTCCAAAGCAGACTAGTCTTCAGAGTGCAGTTGACAACAGTCATGAGCCTTTTTTTATACAGTAGTTAGACGGCCTCTCTTCATATTAAAAGCTTTCCAGACAAGTGGACAGCTCTAAGTACGTCTGTTCACACCTGGTATTAGGATGCGTCTCCAGTGACCACTTATGATCCGATCTCACCTCCCCGCTCTATATACAAATAAACACGTAGTAAACACACGGCCAATACAGCAGACGTTGTGACGTAATATTACATGAATGTCAGTAGTAATATCCTACATATTCGTGAATTTCACATCAAATTAACATCAAAATAAAAGTTTATCGTACCGGCGGTCCCCGGGGACCACCACGCCACCGGCACTGCTGCCTTTGCCAGGCAACAGCGGGGTACAGAGCTCCAGAGAGCCGGGGAGGAGAGAGAGAGAGCAGGCGGTTGGGTGTCAGCTCCGTGCAAAGCAGCAGAACAAAAACACAGACACATCTCCGACAGTATGATAATAATAATGCACTTTGCGTGCCTAGTCTGATAGTCTGTAGATTATGTAGCCTATAGATAAGATATATTTTAATAAAATACAGTTGTACCGACAGGATACAGTAGAGCACAGAAGCCGTTTCCATGCTGCGAGGCAGACGAGCGCTCGTGTCTATTCACATGAGTGCAGAGACCCGCGGATCCCAGTGGGACGTCAAGGTCAGTAGAATTCATCCTCTGGGTACCATGGATATCTGTACTAAATTTCAGGTCCATCCAATCAATAGTTGTTGAGATATTGCCGTCTGAACCAAAGTGGTGGACCAACTGACCGACCAACCTCCAGATGGAGGGAGAAGTCTTTGGGAGGAGATCAGAGTGCATGGATGGATGAAGAAATGCATAAAGTATGTTGGAAACTTTTGCAGCACATCATTGATTCAGGAGTGCAAGATAGGAGAAGAAAACGGGTTGTTTACCCAAAGCCCCTTGAGGTTTCTTCAACTAACATACTCTGCCTCATCCCGATCTTGTGATGTGAGTCATGCATATGTGAGCACATACAATAAGTTTGAGTGATTTGTGTTGTACTAACAACTTACTGTAGTCGGTTCTGCTTCAGTCCTGTTCTGAATGATTCTCTATTCATCTTCTCCCTCTTTTTCTTTTCCTTCCTCGTATGACAAATTTATGAGAACTATCTGGAAGGTTTGCTGTGGGAGGTGGGGTGTAAAACTCAAGCAGGGACCCTCAATGTTGCTAATTCATTTACAGATTTAATTAGATGGATGGAGCCCTTGCCGTTATTAAAACAGAGAGGGAGAGAATGTTGCCAGCACTACAGGACTTTTTAATTACAACTCCACATCCCGCTTGCTGACGTCTGGGGAACCAGTTAATTAAAATCCTCATTATTTTACTTTTAATTAGTTCCCCCCTCTTTTGTTTCCTTGCGCCATATGGCAATGTTCCGTGGTCAAATCAACTTAATTGAGCTAATTAAGTTGATCAGTTTAATTATTCAAAGTACTCTGATTGGATGAAATTACTACCCCATCCCCCCCTTCTCACACACCAAAAAATCCCTGCTTCAAACTCCCCTCTTACACACTCCAGTTCACAGCATATCCATTTCATATCATAGTAACTGATGGATGGTGTAGCTCAAATCTTTATTAAATAACCAGCAATATCTGTGTTCCTCAAACACTATTTTCCAATGACAAAAGAGGGAAGATAGTCCTTTAAAGCTCATGGGCGAGAAGGCAACATCAATAGTTATAAGATGTTTCCCATTTCAGCAAAAGGGCCCAACTGTTGATCTCATGTCCGAGGACACCAGGTTTGGAAAAACTGGCATGGCCATTTTCAGAGGGGTCCCTTGACTTCTGACCTCAAGATATGGGAATAAAAATGGGTTCTATGGGTACCCACAAGTCACCCCTTTAAAGACATGCCCACTTTATGATAATCACATGCAATTTTGCCTCAATCCAGTATTTAGGTTTTCATCTATTCCAAGTCCTACATGTCGTATCCTGGTGTTCACAACTAAAATAACTTGTCTGTACGTGAATACATTGGTTGAACACAGGATTGTCTGTCTGGGTGGTGAAAAGGATCACAGAGGATACAACATCTTTACATATGGATCATTTACAGTTCTAAACTATTGCTTTGCATTAGTTTTAGTATAATTTCCTTCCCTGGAATAATACAGGCAGTTTTCAGTTTTTTGACTGCACACAGTCGTGACAAAGGCAGTTTGACACGCTCAGAGTGCTGATAGGAAATCAATTATTTACTCCATGTCTGTGATCATGAAAAGCATAAGACAAATTCATTAGCGCATGCAAATGACTTTAATTGCAATTATCTCCATATCTTGATAAGCAAGGAGGGGGGTCTCCCAATCTCCCTCCATGGTGCAAGTTCCATGCCACACTCAAACCAATCAAGCCTCATCTGCATATCATTAATTAGCCTGACGAGTTCAAGAACCAATTAGCAAGACTGCAAAGATACAAGGTGAGGCAAATAAAAGTTTTCAGAGGGTATGACTCACAATTGGCCTCATATGTATATACATACAACACCATGCATGTTTCAGGTGTACAGTATGTCAACATCTGTGAGCGATTAATTGAAGTTTCATTTTTGAATTAGAGTTGTTATCTTCTTATCTAAGTCTGCTTCAGTTACAGTAAGTTATAGTTTCAGTGTTCCAGATTGATGTTTCATCATTTTATGATACGATTTGAACACTTTGGCTGAACAAAAGTGCCCTATAAGTATCAAGACACTAACCAAGCTCACTAGTTTTGATAATTTTATCATCTGAATAAAGAATAATATATACATTTTCATGGCGGTACCGCGGTTTCACAAGCGTGTCGGAGAACTACGGTGGCCTTCAGGTAACGTAAAAATGTAAAAGAGCCAGAGTTTGGTTTGTCCATTCTGGGCTTCTGTAGAAACATGGCGGACTCCGTAAAGAGGACCTGCTCCCTATGTAGATATAAACGGCTCATTCTAAGCTATTGAAAACATAACAACGATTCTTATTTTCAGGTGATTATACACTAAAGAAAACATAGTTATGAATATTTTTTTCCATTTAATTAGGGGGATCTTATAGAGAACAGTACAACAGTAATGAACGCATCACCATGTCATCGATCATATCTTTAAAGACATTATTATGGGAAAATGTGGTGTTTGGTTTCTTCAAAAAAACAACAACAATATTTTCTTATAATACATTTCGTATGTTTTCTTTTAATCTTTTATTCATAAATATAAATTTAATTTATTTTCCTGAAGAATATGTGAAACCACTTTCTAACTAACACTGACAAGACACTTAATATCTGTTTGTTTTATACATTTTTTGTCTAGTGTCATATAAGCCTGGCTCTTTTGATATTGTTCTATTTTGCTACTATCCCCTGTATACTAAATCTGAATTATGTTATTTTGTTTAATAAAGAAAGAAAGAAAGAAAGTAGAGATAAGTAGCCAGCTAGTGTAAAATAACATGACGCCTTGGGTTGGGTTTCTTCCTGTCCTCCCCAATTTTTTGAGTCACCAGCCGCCACTGGTAAACATTATATCCCGAATATGATGAAAACCAGGATAAGCCTCATAACTGGGACATTCATGACCATGTAAACACACTCAGTGACTCTTTAGATCTCTCAATCGAGCAGAAAAGAGGATTGCTAGCTGGTGTCTCACAGCTGCTAAAACAATGCTGGTAATGTGCTGGCAAGCTTCTCTCACACACATATCTGTTTCCAGATATCATTCATATGGAATGGTATATTGGTAGAATTCATTCATGGGGCCAGACTCTCTTCATTAGCTTCAGAGATTAAAGCTTCAGTAGGCAACATGTTTTTGGCATCATTCGGTAAAAATCCCATAATAACCTTTCAGCATATTGTTATTCAAGTGTTCTGAGAGAAAACTAGACTTCTGCCTCTCCTCATTGCTCTGTTTTCAGGCTTTAGAAAATCTAGCCTGTGACGGGAGACTTTGACCAATCACAGGTCATTTCAGAGAGAGATAGCGTTCCTATTGGCTGTGCTCCGGCTGGTGGGCGGTGCTTGGTATTTCCTCAACTGATCTCAACATTGCTGCTGGGTCACAAACTTTCTCATTTTACAGCTAAACAGTACACTACAAGATGTTTCTGAAAACTTTAAGGAGAGAAATAGGCATTACAGTAACAGAATATTGATTCATATTTGATCAGCGCAGCCTAGTTTGACCGTTTGGTCGGAGTTCACGAGAGATTGACTCGTGGCTCTCATAGACAGAAGCTGGACGGCAGACTCCAGATCAGCTCTGATTGGTTGTTTTCCTCCGGTCTGTGAAATCTTGCAGATGCCGTTAGGAGCCCCGGAGGACACATGATTTTTTTCAGATTACCTGTCTCATGCACTACTGTCGGGATATAGTGACTGCTTTATAAAAATAACTTTTTTTAATCATATCTGCTCCATTTCTACCCACTGCAGCTTTAAGTGCCTTTTTATTCATTATTCGCTCCACAAACTTCATGGTGATCTGAAGCAACAGCCCAACAAAACAAAAGCTTTATAGTGGATTCAGAAGAAACTTCTTGGTTTCATGACTGAAAAACCAGAGGAATGTGTTCAGCCTCCATCATTATGAAGGAGCACTTTGAAACACTACCATTAAAAGCCTCATTGTTACTGTGAATGTGAAGCTAATTGGAGTAACCATGTGAGAGGAGCTGCTGAGTTGTGCGGGCTGTTAATTTGAAGAGTCACAGCTGGCTACTCATGCCTCTAACCCGTCCTGCCTGCTTCACATCAGCCTTTAATTCGGCTCTGCAGAAGCCACACAAACAATACGGAAAGGGAGTGATCCTAAAATTAGAACGGAAGAAATGATCTTGTAGTTTCCATACCGAATGTACATATAAAAAAAGGCTAATTGAAAGGCACATTTCGTGCCAAAAAGCAATCAAACCAGAGTAGAGACCTTGGAAAAGATCAGAGACCAAAAAAGATGTTAAAAAATGTCAAGTTAAATGTTTTAATTTGGACAGAGAATGGAGAAATATGAAACTAAAAAACATTTTTTGACCCGGACTTTGCTTTTTCCCCTCAGACAGCTACAGAGAGCACAAACTGCTGGCTGCCTGGTGCCCACAGGAAAAGCTCCCTCCCTTTTAATTAGACCAGCTCGCCAGATTAGGCCTCATTAGGCTGCAACACTGGAGTGCTGCTAAAGCCCATGCAGGCCTCCAGCGCATCCCACTTTAATTGCTTCTGTAATGGCTTCGACTCAGGCCTTTGAAATCCCATTCCTGTGGGTAATCAGCCATGTTTGTCTGAGAACCACAAGCATTTCTTACTTAGTCCTCGGTCGGCATCGGCTACCTGTAACCCGTTGCTACACACTTACTGTAGCTTCAGCCAGAGCATCCTCAACACACACTCTATGGCAAGCCGTTTTAACATGTAATAGCTAAGCTTGACTATCAGGAATTAACATTAGAGATATCCACAATTGCATTTTGACTAGTCGTAATTCTTATTCGAGATATCTCAAACATCATTATGACTAGTCAGAATTGTTGTGCATGACGTTGCTCATGCAAGGCTTCCCATTGGATATCGGCCCAACAAAGCATCTGAACAGTGTCAGCAGAAGCTTTTGCTAACTTGGATAGTTCGGTAAAGTTGGAAAGATATTCCCAGATTCAAACTTCCCGGATCAATAACTCATAAGCGAAACATTGAAGCTAGCTAACTAGCTATTAAATGTTAAAATGGCTTGCTATACACACATGTCACATGTGAGACAGCTGAACATTATTATTAGTTCTTCTGAGAGGACTTATTCTCTTCCCATACACCGTTAGAGTAATACAACTCTTGATTGAAAACAAAAACAACACAAATTGCAACACTGAAACATGATTCATACACTGTAGCACACAACACCACAGGATATTAGTGCACTTTGAACATATTCTCCCAATCTTCCTTCACTCGTTCATAAACTATGAACAGATCCGTTTGTAAAACTTGACCATTGCTGCAATAAACATTTAGACTGTACAGTATACACCACTGCTGCTAAATCTCATTATCTTTCCAAACACACTTACAAACACTGATGAACCCCAAAAGTACACGATGTATGGACAGCCGAAGAAGAGAAGGTACATTAGTGGGGTAGCTAAGCTGAAATATATATAACAATTGTACATTTTGCGATAAAAGTAACAAATTTGGCACAGATCTAGGTTTATATGTTATGAAAAGATATAGATATCGGGGCGCTGCAAATTTGGCCGTGGCAGCCATTTTTCAAAATGGCCACCAAATAGGCGCTAAATATTCTAAAATGTTGCAGAAAACTGATTTACGACTCTTGATGATTTCCAAGATGTTTTCAAGCTGATTAGATCAGATGTCAGCTTTTATCGCAAAATGCACAATTGTTATGAATATTTCAGCTTAGCTGCCCCACTAATACAACACAATTTGTAGTTAATGGGCTAGAACATGAAAAAACTGGTGTGGTCCTTTATTACTGCACTATAGCCTCAGATATGAAAAACCAATGCGGAGACTAGGGAGGAAGGAAACATCCTGCAGCTGGAATCAGGCGATCCATACAATTTTTCCTCAAACCAAAAAAGATGGTCAAACTATGTGTGTGGTCTGTTTGATTTTGGAAGTATATTTCACCTCCTGCAGGAGTCACTTTGCTGTCAGTCGTCCCTCCGTATTAAATGCCCACTGTAACTGGCTAGCTGGGTAAAGGTAATGGATGATTCCATGGCGGTCTTCCATTTTTCCCCCGTTAGCCATGCCAGTTCTTATCAGTAATATTGCCACAGTTCACAATAGACAACAGCCTACTGTATAAATAAGTTCCAACCATCCTCAGCATCCTCATCCCGCCAGCAGAGCACTGCACTTGTCCAGATTTCATTCCTCACAGTCTACTCAGAGAAGTTTCTATTGGGATGATGAAATCTAAACGAAGTGCAGTAATGACTGTATCCAGACTGTCCTTCAGACTGGAGGATGGTCAACCGATGGCAGGATTTATAGGTAGAGGAGGAGGAGGGTGAAGGAGAGACAGAGGAGGAAGGCGGGGGAAAAGGCACACATTTAGTTTTCCATCCTCTTCCTCAGCAGACCTGTAAACAGTGGAGAGAAGAGGTTGTAAATGTCACTAGTAACACCTGTGCTTTTCACACCGTACAGTAATGGTGTTTCTATCCACCTGTTTTTATGCACATTTTCAATTTTGTGCTATTTCCTTTTTGTGTATCATTTCATCCATTCCTGATTGGCATACTAACAAATTGTTGATACAGCTCTTGGGATCCCTGTGTTTGAATGTGCACACCACACCATGAGTTCTATAAGCTAATGGCACCATCATCATTGAGGGTTATTTTAAATCTCCCTTATATCCTCTGTTTTGTGTAAACAAAGAGAACAATAATATTTTATAATTTGCTGACATGCAACACCACGTCCTGTTGCCCAAAGTTTTTTTTTTTTTGCTAATTATAAAAAGTGGATAAAGAAATGTTTACTAGCATCACATGGCCTCTCACCTTCTGGTCAGACATCATGCTGTTGGTCTGCAGAGGAGTTGGATGTCCAGTGAGCAGACCTCCTCCCGGTCGGTCGTGTTCACAGAAAATAGTCCCGTTGACGTAGTGAAAGCGATCGCCAGGGACCAGCCGGTTCCTACAGGTCGCACAGGTAAAACACTAGGAAAACAACAGAGTGTCACGTGTGATTATATATTATCAAGATGAGCTCATTGAGAACAGCATAAAGGTTAATGTAAATGTTGGAGTGATACGTAATCACACTCACCTTAAGGTGGTAAACGTTTCCTTGTGCTCGCATCACCATCTCACTAGCAGGTATCGACTGTCCACAAGCATTGCAGGCTCCGCTGTGTCCAAACAGCCTGCACGTTAAAACCACGGCACAAGTTTGTCACTTCAACTTATTTAACACCATTTTGCATCACCAGCTACAGCAAAACAGGATTCACACAATGTTGTTAATTTGCGTGACGTTTTTGACGAGAAACTGCATGATTTATTTTGTGTTGAGATGTCTGTGTCTCCAAAGGAAGCACCGTAGAAGTAAAAACTTGTTGCATTGGCATCTATTGTAAGTGACAGGAAGTCAAACAGACCATCTATCATCCATAGTATTGAATCGGAAGACAGGTGAATTGTCCCAGCTCTAGTAGATGCACATTTGGAAAAATGCACAATTCCCGATCAAAAGCTCTGAACAAAAGAACAGACTTATCTATCAGAGGCTGGAAGCATGTCAGCACCTGAAGTCTTAATAGGTCGCCTCTGTCATCATTACAACCTCCTGAGAAACTGATGCCTTGTGACACTTACTTGACCGGTTTGGCTGCTCTCTGTCTCTCTCTTTCAATGACTGCACAGAGTAATGAATTTTTTATCTTAATCCAAACAGTCATTTAATGAGTACGCCTGAGAGGATTCCTGTTCTCCTTAATTAACAACCCCCCCCCACACACACACACACACACACACACCCCACACTCCTCTCAAGGCTCAGTTACATCTCATCCTGCTTTACTGGCTTAAAGGCAAGAATCTGAGGACCCACCCGACCTGAACCAGGCCTTAGATCAGCACTTCCTAGTCCACCTCAGCTCAGGGTTGGGTCCAGCTACTTTTGCTCTGGGTCTCGTGCAAAAAAAAACCAGATTGATTGGACCTGACAGATCCACCGGGCCAGAGAGCAGTCTGATAAGATGAGCAACACATGCTGCATCTTTAATTAACCGAACAAAATGCAAATGTGTGGTGTGTTTTCATCGTGTCCAGGAGGCAGCCGTGAGGTTTTCTCTGAATTAGCCGCTCCAACTTTCACTATAAGCCTTTTTATACACATTTAACTGAATAAATGAATAATGAATAAATGAAAGCCAGTGGCAGGTCATCCGTATTAAGTCCCAGCCTGGAACAACTGAGTAACAGTGCACAATTAGAAACTTCTACACCAAATTAACAAACAAATACATAATGGTCAAACTACAGGTCAAATTAGAAAGCGATTTGACGATCTAGCAATTCACACTACCCTTCTGAAATTGCTATTAATATAGTATTCAGCAATTGAAACAGGCAATTCACAATACCCCGCTGAGAACCGCGGGATCACCAGCTGACATGACTGTTTTTAAGAGGCATAGCGTGCTCAGTCTTAAAGCTATAGTGATGGTACTGGTATCATATGAAACTAGAAAACCTAAGGAATCCATTAGTACCAACCAGGTCATGTCAGCTTGTCGGGAAAGGGGTCCCTTGACATCTGACCTCACCTGATGTAGTCGTTCTTGCAGAGGATCATGCCTCCTTTGCTGTAGCAGGTGCTGCTGTACTCGCCCAGCTGAGCGTGGCAGCAGGAGCACTTGAGGCAGCGCGTGTGCCAGTACCGCTCCATGGAGAAGAGCAGGAAGCGGTCTGCGATTCGACCTCCACATCCTGCACACAACCTGCTCCCTGTCCCCCCGCCGCCGCCCATCACTGCCACTGTTGGTGCCTCCACCCTGCTGTTCACCATAGCAACCTGAAGACAGAGCAAGAGGACAAACAATTGAAGCAGGACAGGAGAAATGGAACAGTTCAATATATGGCATGCTTAAATGAAAAGCTCCAAACTGCTTACTCGTTTGTAGTGGACACGGTCTTTAAAAGATATTCGTAAGGTTGTTCGATAGATCTTACATTTTTTTCAGTCGGTAAGTAAAGTTAGGTGGCTAAATTGCAGTTATTGGGATCAGTGACTCAAAACTATAACTTGTCATGCAAGCCTCTTTGTAAAGCTGTCAATAATTTAGGGCTTTAAATCCTGATCATTTTCTTTTATTCGTTCATTATGTGTTCTATTAATCATAGGGCTGCCCCCTGATGATCAGTCGAGAAGCACCCCGGGTTGACTCGCATTTCGTCAGTCTAATCACTGTAGTTTTTGGGTTTTGACTGCATGGTTTTTGCCCAAAACTGCATGTGATTATCATAAAGTGGGCATGTCTGTAAAGGGGAGACTTGTGGGTACCCATAGAATCCATTTTCATTCACGTATCATGAGGTCAGAGGTCAAGGGACCCCTTTGAAAATGGCCATGCCAGTTTTTCCTTGCTAAAATTTTGCCTAATTTAGGAGCGTTATTTAGCTCCCTTCCCGAAATGGTAGCATGACATGGTTGGTACCAATGGATTCCTTAGATTTCTCTAGTTTCATATGATATCTGTAGCTTCATTCTAGCCCTAGAACCTTCTAGAGCCTCTGAAAGACAGTAAAGTAATTTGGGATCGCGGGTCTCAGAGGGTTAAATGAGTAATCGACATTTGCAGAACCCCTCATGTAAACATCCAGGTAACAGCCGTGTCGGATCACTCCAGGGTCCTGACTGTGTGAACAGGTTTCTTTCAGGGAAAACCAACAGTTAATTCAAGTTATCAGATCTTATCCTCAGTACATTTACTGTGCTGAGAATGTAGAGAGATTTACGACAGACAGGGCACACAGCCCGCTGTCTTCCCAAATGTGGCTCTTGGCATCAGATCCAATCGATTGGTTTTGGAACTTTCTGGTAAAAAGCTTTGGGCTGTTTACTTGTGGGGGATATGGGCATGTGAAACCCCAACAGGAAAACAACACCAAACAAGTTCAAAGTTGTGTCCAACTCAAACAAAACCACACACACTCTTCTTTGGGCCTACAAATAGCTCGTCCTTTAACTTGATAATGTGTCCCAGGAGGAGGAGGCCCTTTGAAGCTGTGCTGCATGGCTGCTCTATGACAGGATGCAGGAGGCCTTCACTTTCTGGAAATGTACTTCATTTGATTCAGCTGCTCATTTCTTCATCAAACATCATAGAAACACAAACTTATTGTAAAACAGTTTCAGAATGAAATGGTTGGAGGTAAAGTTGGTGGAAACAGCATTACATACGCCATCAGGCAACATTTACTGTATTTCTCCGTCCTTCATTTTTCCATTACAAAACTGAACTGATTTCATGCACAGCTGGGAGTAATATGGCTTTTGAATCACACTGAGTACAACCATAGCAGTGTGTGCTACTCAGCAATGACTCAGCAACACTGCTTCTTCAGCCGCTTCCGTGATTTATAATTAGCGCCAACAACAACATAAAATAATTGCAGGGCTAGATTTCATTTTCCAAATGAGCAACAGCAGCACAATTTGTCCTCTAGAGCGTCTAATTTCAGCAAGGGCATGTTTAGCTTTACGACTAGCCTTCCCACAAGATTATTTGAGCTCGCAGCAGCTGGTCCTCTGCAGTGAAGCAGGCTGCCCTCAATACCCTCATTTTCTAGAGTAGACACCTGGCTCTAATCAGCCACAGGAACACCATGTTAAGAAGCCCAAGGCTGCATTAAAACCACAATCAGCCTCATGCACCGGGACCAAAACCTTCCTATTAGTGAAGGCTTATTCATGAATGAATTGAAAAAGTGACGTTCAATTTAAACCACTTGAATCCTGGTGTTCCCAACATCAGCATTACATTCTCTTTTTAGAAACTGAAATCACTTTAACCCGACCGACGTTACTGTCTTTCAGGGGCTCTAGTAGGTTCAGTTTTAGAACTAGATGTACAGATATCATATGAAACTAGAAAACCTAAGGAATCCATTGGTACCAACCATGTCATGCTACCATGTAGGGAAGAAGGCTAAATAACGCTCCAAAGTTGGGCTAATTTTTAGCAAGGAAAAACTGGCATGGCCATTTTCAAAGAGGTCCCTTGACCTCTGACCTCAAGATATGTGAATGAAAATGGGTTCTATAGTCTCCCCTTTACAGACATGCCCACTTTATTATAATCACATGCAGTATTTTTCATGCAGTATAAATGTGTTATTTTTGCCTATTCTAAAATGGTGTGTTTGAATATTTCTGCATACTGGGGTCCCTAAACAGTCTTGAATTACATAAATTGGGTATCAATGTAAAGCTGAGACTCTTGTGGATCCAATGAGCCCAACTGTATTCATGTGTGATGATGTTAGTCCCCATAGTTACCATTTCATTGTAGTGAGACCATTTTTGGAAATTTGACCTCACTGTATAAAATGACCTGTGGTGACCTCTAGGATAATCACAGCCTCATGAAACTTTACAGCCACAAACTAGAGACCTAGAGCATTCAGAGGATGGATGGTTTTACTACCTAGATTGTCAATAAGGGGGTTTCTGAGCAGTTTACACAATAGAAGTGTTCGCCATCCAATCGCCGAAAAATGCAATCTTGCAGAACTCTTCAAATGTCAAAAGTTTTTGATACCAAATCACAGCATGGCTTTTTTCTATGGTGTTCCTCAAGGTCTTGGTGTCTTAATGTGGTATTGTGGAGGGATTATTGATCATTTTTATCAATTCTCCAGTGGAAAAATTGGTTAAATTAAGCAAACTTTGGGGCGTTATTCAGCCCCCTTCCCGTCATGTTAGCATGACTTGGTTGGTACCAATGGATTCCTTAGGTTCAATCTAGCTCTAAAACTGGTATAACCAATTAAAAAAAATGCTAACTCCAAATTATAGAGGCCAACCTACATGTGGCGTCATGGCTTCAGCTCACTATATTATAGCCAGAGCTGTGGAATCAGCATATTCAGAGCAGTGTTACAACCAGGAACAAATCACTACACCACAGTGGTTCAACTAGATTCATACTGAGAACACAGGATGTCTTTTGTCACCCTGTCCCTCAATGGACCGCTGTTTTTCCCTCCATCTATTTCCTGTCTTCAGTGCCAGATTCCTTTGGGTGCCACATCACCAGCCATGAAATCAATTAGCGGGCCGAGTCTGCATGATAAAACAGCTTCCCCCCCGGTGAGATAAAGTGAGAGCATCCACCAACGTGAAAACTTGTTCTACCTTGCAGTTTGTTGTTCACTTGAAGTTATCACTAGCATCTGTACATGGATAAGAACACTTCCTCAGGATTTTGCAGCTGGTTGCTGGTAGAAGCAGTCTGGGTTCCCCATGCTTAGATATATAATGAAGTATTATGGGGAAGATACAGCAGTCAACAGGCCTTGGTTAATGAATCCTTAAATCATTTAAAACTAAACACAACATGGACACTAAGACAACAGTGAAACCTCAAGCATGTCCTTAATCTTAGTACGTCTAAGATAAATATTCCTGGCCACGTGTGAAACTAATTGCAGAGGAGCAGCAGCCAATGTAATCATCATGCAAACACCTGTGTTAATCCAAGAAGTTTGCCAAATAGCTCTCTGATACAATTCTTATCCAATTAAAATTCAAATCCTGCATTTAATCATCTTCTGCAACGCAAAGCCTTGATATGTGTCATCAGTCTCAGGGAGAGGAAGCGGTGATATTGATATTTCAGTATGAACAAAGACTGTTGAATCGGACTGGGGTAGGTAAAGGGGGTGTATGGTGTTCCTCAAGGTCTTGGTGTCTTAATGTGGTATTTTGGAGGGATTATTGATCATTTTTTATCAGTTTTCGAGTGGAAAAAAAAGGTTAAATTAAGCACCAAATCTAACAAATGGTATCAACCCAAAAAGTGCTGCAACAACTTATGAGACATAATAGAGCATGGGGATGGAAATCATATACTTCGATCATAATAATCTAAACCCTTATACACTTTTACAATTAATTTTAATTAATTAATTCATGTTTATTTATGATTTATGATTAGAAGAACTTGACACACAGTGCTGAGCTGCATCTCAAATTAATCTTCAGGTTCCCAGCTTTCAGATGATGTACACCACTTCTATGTGACATGTACTGTTGACCTGCTATCTCCCCCTAAAGACCCCCTGTACCCCCCTAAATAAAGACAAAAACGCAAGCATCAAGCAAGCAACAATTATTTGTGATTAAATAAAAGCTGGATAAATGAATAAATACCATTTCATTCAGTTAGGATCTAATGAATGTTTATGTGACTTCCTGTATAGACTGATGAACAGTCTGACTTGACTGCAGCTTTTTGTCTCTCCCCTGAGATGCACACATCCAGCAAGTTGACCTCATCTAATCACCATTGTTGTGTCTTAATTAGACACTTGAACCGTCACCATCCAGAACAAAGGCGGGTGAATAAGCAACCACTTGTGTTCTGCCCTTTAAACAACCTGAATGATGAAGCCGTCAATAGAAACAGAAGCTAATGAAGAGAAACACAGTTCCGCTGCAGTCTGGACACACTGACGAATTGCATGCAGTTTCAGGTTGGCCGAGACAATAATGGCTCATTTTCCTCAAACTGGATGTAATTGACTGATGCGTCTCACGCTATTGTAATGTAATCCTGGACTCCACGACAACAGTAATATCTTAATTAGTATAAAAAGGCATGGCTTTAAGTTTTCCATTAACAAGCCTATTTCTTCACAGAGGCTTGTTGGATTAGAGGTCTTATGAGGCCATAATGAGTGATCATGTAGTAGCCCACTGCTCTATCTAATAATTCATCACACCAAGTAAATCACTATAGTGACCTCTGACCCTTAAGACATGCAGCTATAGGGGTTTGTGTTTCCAGGATGATGACTGGTCAGTGTTTTGGAGCAGACGATGAGTTTTATACATGTATTACTGTTTTTCTCAGTCACTTTGGCTCAATTTTCTGAAACAGTCTTAACTTTCTCTAAACTGTAAGTGTCACAACTGTTTGATGGGACATCACAACTCTATTGCATGTCTGCAAAGGTAGTAACTCACCCAAAACACTTAATTCATGCTTAAAACCTAGTTATTGTGTCAGTAAACTGGCCAACGCCACCAAAATAAAAAGTTGTTTTGTCATCGTGTGAGTCGTACTGGTCAAAATGTTTAGATGTTTTTTTACCGGGTAGTCAACCCTGGAAATGTTTCTTTTATAGAAATCTCTGTTTTGTTCTACTTTTTGTTGACACTGACTGCTTACACTACTATACCAGAATATCTGTTTTATCTAGCTGAAGGCTGTTGTGTATCGCACTGAGCTTTTCTAGATTCCCTTTTCAAGAGCAGGTCAAAATTTACTGGGAAAGGTCAATACTATAGCGTACAATACTGTATACACAGAAAATGTATTTGTGTAGCAATGCATTACATGTATTATAAACAGAAAATGTTTTATCTTTCACGTAAAGTCATATACAGTGAACAGAAATTTTTCCACAAAATGACATCAATGCCAAAAAAACAACAACCCTGCAACAATGAAAAAAGCTGGTAGTTCAGTTCAAACACAACAAATTGTACCTCCTCGTCATAGATATTTATGGAATATACATGCATGTCTGACAGATTTTGATAATTGAATGGATCATTTTGCATGTGACGGCTCAAACGATGAAAGAATGATTAGAAGTTGTGACGAGGACGACAACTTCACAGTGAATCAACTCATCAGTTTTGATCAGCAAGACGTGTGCAAGTGGTTTTTGTACTTGCACATGTGCCAAAACACTGCTTGAATGAATGAGAAATTCTAATCTGTTGTGAACAACAAACTAATTGTTCAGAGATTTGAACTTCAACTCATTCAAGAATTGAGCCAAAGCGAACAAGAAAAACTGTAACACCAGAGCCACCAGTTCCTCTAGTGTTCTCTTGCAGTAGGAAGCCAACTACAGCCAAATTATGAAGATGCCCTTTTAGTGCTGTAGACCCACACAAAGCCAAGCGGAATGCATGCCCAGCAAAAAATATCTTTTTTTTTTTTTTTTTTTAAATGAACAAGCTTGTTATCTGCAGTAACTCATGTTTGATAAGTTAGGGACAAAAAGAGAGGAACAACTTATTTCACTATATTTACATTTAATTTTCCTCCTCTTCCTCTTAACACCACTATAGCCTACTACTGGGCAACTACTAATAATAGTTAATAACAACAATAATAATGATATTATTATAATTGCTAATGTATATAGTATCTTGAACACTTTGCTCATGTATATAGTGTGTTATTGCACACTTGCTAATGTATATAGTGGGTTATTCTATGTTTATAATTTAGATTTTTTTTATGCTAGTTGTAGTAGTCGGGTATATTTATAGTGTATTCCAATATTTTTTATATTTTCTATTCTATAGATATATTTCTCTAATGTTGACATGTATATTTTATGTACTGTTCCTGTACATTGCTTGCTAACCTGCTGCTGTAACACAATAATTTCCCAATTTGGGATCAATAAAGTACATCAATCTATCTATCTAGCTATAATAATAATAATACAGTTGTTATGAAGTATTTTGATAAGGAAAATATATCAGGAGCAGCACATCTGGACTCATGTTACTGTCACTTTGGCTTAAAAGAAAAAAACCTGAAGAAAGCATCTTGCTGCGGCATTAGTTATTATTATATTATTATTATTTCTACTACTTAACGTTGCTATTTTCTTCCTAGTTAGCAAAGTACAAATTCGTTGTGATATTCTGAAAAGGAAAGTGTGATTTTGCAGAGATATAGCCTATATAAGAGCTACAAAATGTACAAGAAGCATGCTGTTTTATTAATATATAATATTAGTATTAATAACTGACCGTACCGCTGTTAACTTGCAGGGATCAATAGTTGATGGAAGCGCAGCGCCTGAAGGAGAAGAAGAAGCCAGATGTTGCAGAGAGACCAGATGTTACAGAAGAGACCCGTCAACTTCTCAGCTGCTATATGCTCCACACGCCGGTTTGTCTCTTCTCTTTCCCATCTACAGAGCCTTGTGGTTGAACACCGACCACCGATCAGTCTTTGTTCCTGAGGAGAGCTGCTCTGAACAGAGAGCAGAGAAGTAAACCTCCTCCAGTCCTGCACACGGGTTTATAATGACTCCTCCTCTGACGAAGTACAGGGGGAGTGGCTCCTGCCTCCTGACAGGATAATGGATGACTGCTTGGGGAGAGTTTTGCCTACTTTAGGATGTTCAAAATAAGTCACAATCGTGCTCATAGCTGCAAGAAGAGCATTAGAATTGCAAAGAGCTCTTAT
Organism: Sebastolobus alascanus; assembly: GCA_916701645.2. Lineage (NCBI taxonomy): Eukaryota > Metazoa > Chordata > Actinopteri > Perciformes > Sebastidae > Sebastolobus > Sebastolobus alascanus. The sequence continues at coordinate 241,867 of CAKAOJ020000375.1, forward strand.
CAAAAGTTATTTTTATAAAAAGGTCACTATATCCTGACAGTAATACTGTGCATTCCAATACTCATACTACCATATTATTTAGTATACCAGAAAAAGATTTAGTATGTCCCAATACATAGTATGTCAAATGCAGTATGCCAAAAATACCAGGATGTCCTACTACATCCGTTTGCATTTTGCAGTATGCACAAAGAGTATAGAAGCAAAGAGACAAAACACAGCCGCTGCCGCTATTTTGGACAGAAAACGCTTATTATATTTATAATATTTTATTGTTCAACACAGGTCATTTAGATAGAATATAAATAATTTTGTTTTACTTTTGTGCAAGCGGACGTTTTACTGGCGTCCGCTAGCCGCTTTCAGTCCAAAATGGTGGAAGCATAGTGTTGCTGCTTGGTGCTGATGTTGCGTTGAAACTAGCAATTGACTTTTAGGCAATATACGTTCGTTGGGTCTTTGGCAAGCCAGCATGCCTTTCTGGCTATTCTGACCCACATTCCTCTGAGCAGCAGATATATGAGCAAGAGGGTCAAAGTTCAAGGTGCAATGTTATGACAAAGTAGTATGTTCCAATTCTATGCATACTGCATGCAACAGTATGCACTTTGTAAGGGCAGCTGCAGTATGTACTAAAAGTAAAAAGAAAAAGTATGAGATTAGGAACATATGTGTAAAGTGATAATCCGTCAATGTTGTGTTTACAGCTTGTTATGCTGCCCCCAAGTGACCAAAACATAATCAAATGAATTAATGTGGTGGATGTGTTAAAGCACATGTGGCATACTGTCGACTTTTCATGCTTTGTTACCCCTACTATGTCTATTGAAGGCCCACTAAGTATAATAAGACCAAAGTCTTTAGTTTACTGAGTCTAAATAGCAATGAAAGCATACTCTCGTGATGCCATGATCAGATTAAAGTTAAAGTTTTCAACAAATTCTCTATTAATAAGCATACACATCTTCTAAGGATATACTAGTATTTTTAGGGTTGCAGTGCAGTGAGACTTTTTTAACCAAAGGGGGGCTCAGGGGAAAACTGTTCTAACCACAATGTCAGTTCCCTGTCAACGCCTTTAATTATGTGGTTATTTATAGTCCGCTCTGTGTGCCTCTTGTGGTCTAACTAAGCCCATGGCCGGAACCACAGTCCTACATCACACCTGCAGAGGTCTGTAATACGCACAGCAGAGTTTTATTGTCTGGGATAGTGCTGCTCAGGGAGAGGTTGTCTGGTTAGTATTATTGACTAGAATAGGTTTATATGTGAAGACGTTGGAGAACTAATCTGTTTAGTTAACGGTCAAGAATAATAAAGCACAAGTGAGTCTGACTGTGATCCAGCTGCAAACAGCTGAGATGACCATAAAGCATTAAGATGTGGTTGGAGCTCAGTCAGTATCAGGAAAAAAAGAAAAGATTGTAATCATTACCACATGCAGGGATGTTGTTGTTTCCCACTTTGCACTCTGTGATTCCAACAAAATGTGTTGAGTGTGACCTCTGGTGGACAAACTGCTAACATGCAAGTTTATTGCCAGACAGAATCGGCATATGAAATAGAAAACGTTTGAGGGACATGCATTATATTGTAGCATCCCGGGGGGGTCGGCATGTAGGGACAGCCCCAGGTTTACTGAGCGAAGGACTCATGGCTGTTAAGTCGCATACTGATGCATCTCCCTGCAATGTTAATGGCATTGTGTGTGAGTGTGTTCTGCTATGTTCCCGATGTTTTGCATGCATGTATCACTGTGTTAGAGCGTTAGACCCTAATACCCCTTTCACACCAATGACCAGGGTTGGACCAGGGTTACCTAACCCTGGTTCAACCCTTCTTTTGTCAATTCAAACCAAGGGTTGAACCCTGGTCAGGACAATTCAGATTCGACCTGGGTCACAACCCGGAAGCAATGCATACCAATTAGCTCAGGTGTTAGAAATGGGCTAGATTAAATCTAGATCTAATCTTGTAAAGTCACTAGCTAAAAATGGATGCAAAAACTACATGAAATGTTCAATTTTAAGTTTATAACAAGAAATATGTAAAGTTACATGCTAAAAATGGATGCAAAAATGACATGAAATGTTCAATTTTAAGTTTATAACAAGAAAAATGTAAAGTTACAAGCTAAAGAAATGATATCTGTACTGATACATTTAGGTCACAATATTCACACCCCGTTCTGTAGAGGGCGATATGCATCATCTGCAATCCGCTAATAACTAAAAGAAGAAGATAAACTGCAGCTATTTGTTATGATTACAATAAGCAGGGTAGTCTAGAAGGGAACCCGCGAGTTGGGGAAACTCTCGCGAGATGGTAAAGGTCAGGGATTTATCTCGGATAGAAGAGGTCGTCTGGAAGCGAGTCTCGCGAGAGTTTTTGCAGATCTCGGATCAGATGTCGCAATTCTCGGGCTACCTTCTAGACACGCAGGGGGATTTAATTATCAGCTGGACAGGGCTCATATCGGGAATAATGCTGTATTCATCGTATCTATATGAACTACGAAAGTAACGTAGAATATACTTTCTGTTTCCGTTCTGCTTTAAAACGACTGACTTTGGCTCATCACGAACTAACGTTAACTGTTAATGTTCAACGTTAGCCAACACCGGAAGTCCCCCTTTTATGTTTTTTAAAGCTAATGCTAATGCTAATGCTAAGCTAACGTTACACAGCAGAGCAGTGAAAACAACAACATCACCAGCTAGCCTGTGAGTATGAGTTATAGTTTGTGGGTTATTGTTGACATGCTAGTTTTGTTAGCCAGAGTGGTATGTTGTCATAGGGAAGCTAACATTATCTGCCTTGACATTAAGCCTTTATCTGTGTGAAGCGAGCTAACGGTAACTAACCTGCATACTGTACAGCGAGCTAATAGATAGATAGATAGATAGATAGATAGATAGTAACTTTATTGATCCCGAGGGAAATTCAAGTTTCCAGCATCACAGTTCCATAGTGCAAACATATTAGTAAAAACGTCACAGGTAAGTAGTACACATGTTAGTAAGAAAACGTCACAGGTGAGTAGTACACATATTAGTAAAAACGACACAAGTAGTAACAAGACACATGTAAGTAATACAGAGTATAAAACAAAAAATGCTATGTGCAAGGGAACTGTTAAAAATGAATATAGTGCAGGGTAAACAACTGAGATACAGGACTATTTAAAGAAGAAGTGAATGTAGTGCAGAAAGTGATATAGTGCTGGGTGATTAAGTATAGGAGATATAAATATTAAGAAATGTCAGATATGGAGTATAATTCAGGATAAGAACTGGGGTAGAGAAGTTTTTTGTAGTGTGCGGAATTAAAGTGGCTCAGTCTATTAAAGTGCACTGTGTGCATTAACTGTCCTGCAGACCATAATATTCATATGGTTGCTATTAAGACTAGCATGGCTAGCATTACTAGCTTCTACCTATAATGTAGAGATAAATCCAGTTGTTCAGTTAAGTAAGAAGAGAAGTTGTGATGGTGTCTAAGTAGTAGATTAGATTAGATTAGATTCAACTTTATTGTCATTGCACATAGTACAGGTACAAGTACAACGAAATGCAGTTTTGCATCTAACCAGAGTGCAAATTAGTACAGTGCTGATAAGACAATAAATACAAGTGAGGGTATATTGGTGTATGTACATAGGCATATACATATATACAGATTGTAAATAAAGTGCAAGTGATTGACATGTTACATTGTGATTAATAGCAGCTTAACTATAAGTTGCATTGTATAAAAAAAATTTGTAAAGAGTGTATTAAACAATAGATGATATATACAGGTGGAGTTATAGCTATACACAGAGGGATCTATACACGGAGAGATTATGTACACAGAACTATATGCATATGGGACTAAGTGAATATATATAAGATGACATAAGACGTAGTATAAATGTCACTGAAATTCTGATAAATCAATATCTCCTTTTTTGAGTGGAGAAGTCCAAAGAGGGTTGTATTTCAGACCCTCTGCCTGCGAGTGTTGCTTTTCTGATGGTTTGTTGCTGTGCAAATAATGCTCATTCATAATTTATACTCTCCCTGTACACCCAAATCAAATTGGTTGGCCTTTACTAGCAGCCACACAAAGTGTTGACTCACAGCAGCTATCAATCATAGTCACAAAGGATGAACTCTGTGCTCAATAAAAGCTGGCCTACATGTAGATTTGCACATTTATTGCAATTCTTTTTTTTTTCCCCAGTAGAGCAGATTGAAACATACTGAAATATGATGATAGCAGAGGTTGTCTTTATTTCAGCTATGATGCCACACCTTCACCATAAAACACTTTAGGAAACCTGCGAACACAGCAGTGAAATAATGGAGCTAAGAAAACGGAAAAAGACAATTATATTTAATGTATGCAATCAACTGTTTTGGAGGTGATGGGAATAATTTGCTTTTTTTTCTAACACATTTAAATAACTTAAAGCCAGACTGTGTGTAAAGGTGTCTCTCATAGTAACAAACCCACATATATTATCACCAGACTCAGCTTTGCAGAGATTTTTTTGTCTCTTTTAACAAATTGTCTTTGATTTACCTTAAACTCTGCTCTCATCAACTTTGTTTCTAGACGTAGCAGGCAGCTGTTTTTAGCTAAAAGCACTGTACACCACCAAACAAAGTTAGCAACGAGCTGGTGAACATATTGGAGCATTTAGCTGCTAAAGAGCCAGATATTTTTCTCAGTTGGTGGAGACCAAAAACAGGTTCAATTTTAGACTTACATTATTACAAATTATTGATAATGTTGCACTGCATTTGCTGAGTGTGTAAATAGACCATAACAACTTTTTAAGGTGATAACATGTCAGTCTGGGCGAAAAAAAATATATTCAGTTTTCAGTCATCATATGGCATATTGTTGAACTTCTAAAGGGTTCTTGCAATATGAGTTCAAGCCATAATGCTTCATCTGATTAGTCAAAATGTTCTTACTTTTCAGTGTGCAGGCACTGCCAGTGCTTCCGAACCGTCCCTTAGTCCTCAAGCACTGCCAGTGCTTCCAAACCGTCCCTTAGTCCTCTGAAGCTACTGTTGTTGTAGTGGAGGGGCAGGAGGAAAACCCAGCAGGCAGAGAGACAGCAGGACAGGCAGGACTCAGGATGCCTCTGTTCTTCAGAAAGAGGAAACCCAGCGAGGACTCCCAGAAGAGACTGGAATATCAACTGTGCCGGGTAAGAACAATGTGTTTATGTTAAATATTTCCATCCATCTATCCGGTTTCTTCTGCTTATCCACGGCCCGGTCAATCAATATTCTGTTACTGTAATGTCTGATACTGTTTGTCTGGTACTGTCCGTTGATTGTGTGCATTTCTGCATTTCTTTTATGTAATGCTTGTTGTCATATGTAATGTTTGTCATGTATGTCAGTGCTGTCTTTTTAACTCTTGATATTTCTTTTTAACCCCCTACCCCCTTCCCTCAAGAGGCTTTACCTTTTGCCAGGCCGCCATTGTAAATAGGACTTTGTTCTTAATTGACTTGCCTGGTTAAATAAAGGTTAAATAAAACATATAAATAAAAAAATGAATGTCTATTCCAAACAAACTAAATGTTATTCCTTGTTCTTCAGTCTAAGGAGGCAGGTGCCGATGACATCCTGGACATCTCCGCTTGTGAGCTTTCAGATGTGAGTATGTTACTGTCAAAAGGTGGAAGGCAAGCTTCACTGATCACTGTTTGTGTCAAAAAGTTGAAATGCCAGGTTTAGTACAACTTAAAGGTACTATTAAGTTACTTTAGTTATACAGTTGAATGTTTTGGAGTTTTATTTATACCCTTACAGCAGGTGTTCTCAAACTTTTTGGGACCAGGGACCCCTTACAGGGCAGAACATTTTCCAAGGACCCCCTCCTATTCGTAACATCGATCAAACATATGCTACTACTATTTCGTATCGTATCGGTGCATCCCTAACTGTTTGTAAACTTCTGTATTAATTAGTGTGTGGTTAGTACTGCAGATGATGACATCAATGGTCTGTTCTACCACAGGTTCCCTCGAGTGCCTTTTCCATTTGCAAGGTGCTACAGAAGAAGGTATGAATGCAACATGGAGACATACTAGTACCTTTAATTTCTATTCTATTTATATATTAAATACTGTGTCACCAATATATATATATAAAACACCCCTGTGTCAGTATTTGTGTGTGTCTCTGGCTGAGCGGTCAGACATGTCCTCTGTTGCTCTCCTTCAGGTCCTTATCCTCCATAAAAATGAGCTGAAGTCATTTCTGCCCAAAGCATGTGACATCAGAACTCTTTCCACTTTAAAGGTAATATAAACCAGATACAAGCGTGATGGGAAATTTAAGTGCCTGTTAAAAGCATATTACAATGTTCTATCATTTTAAAACCAGTTGTGAAGATGGCTAGTTTGGTCTAGTTGGCGGTTCTCTTTCCACTGCCCATTTCCAACAGAAAGCAGTAGGTTTTCTGTGACTGTATAAGCAGAGAATATAAAGACACAGAGCTAGTCCTTCTGTATTATAGTCAACCTGTGAGCAAGATTCCCATATGCCGATGAAATATTTATGATGGTTTACCGAAAGACCAGATTCTTTCTGCTAGAAGCCTGAACTCAGATCCCTGCTTCATCACAAAAAGGCGTTACTGAATCTTTCTGCTTCTAAAGGTTTTGGATCTGCATGAGAACAAGCTCACTTCACTCCCAGAAGACATTGGGAAGCTGGTGTCACTGCAGGTAAAGCCATTCTGAACTCCTCCAGATACAGGGGAAATGGGTGTGAATGAATGCTACTCATCATTCATGTGTTTCCATTTTGTGTCCTGTCAGATTCTGAATGTGGAGAAGAACCGCTTAAAGGCCCTGCCCGAATCCATCGGGGATCTACGGCTTCTGCAGACGCTCAATTTGAAGGGTATGATGCTTCCTGCTTCCTCCCATGAATGAGAGGAATTGGTTATGTTTTCCTACATCACTGTGTATCTGTATAGGTAACTGTCTCAGTGAGCTGCCATCCTCGGTTGGTTCTTTGAGCAGCCTGCGTACCCTGGACGTGAGTGACAACAACATCGTCCAGCTCCCCAAAGCTCTGGTCTTCAACCGCACCCTGGAGGTGTGTGTCTTCAAACTTACAGGAATACAAGAAGGCTAAAAACGTAGATGTGGTTTTAAACAAAGCCTGTATGTGTGCTGTGACAGAGCTTTACACTTGATGCTGCCATGATGACCTACCCGCCTGCGTCTGTGTGTACAGAGGGCACCGAGAGCATCCAACGCTTCCTCTGCGCCGGTGAGGGTTTACTTTATGGTACTCACATCAATATATTAGACTGTATAAGAGAATAATGGTGGATTTCTTGGTTTTCTTTTCAGAGATGGGAGAGGAGTACTGCCCCCCATCACAGTATCTCCTGCCGGTGCTGGAGAACGATTGTGGAAACCAGAGCTCTGACTGTTTTGATGGCTTGGAGGAGGCGTGGCAGGTACAGTAGGTGACGCACTAACACACACGCCCCTATACAGGAGTAGAAAGTCAGTTTTATGACTATGTGGTGCTTTTCACTTGGCTCCATCATTTCGGTTGGTGATACTGGAAGTCTCTTTCAATCTTTCCTCACTTTCTGTTGCAGAACAAATTCAGTGACTTCGAGAAGAGAAAGGTATGAGGACTCCACTGTCACACTCACTGTTAGATTCAGCCTGTCTCTAAGGGGCTCTCTGTTGCACACATTTCATTTGTACTGTGAAAGGGGTCACTCATAATGACAAACCCAACTCTGCAGTTCCCCTCAGCTCCTTTGAGTTTTCTTTTAATATTTTTCAGCTCATTGTTTTGGTTTTGAGGTCTGTAACTTCACTGTTTTGCTTTTAGACCATGTGCCTTTAAACAGGGCCGTCTGACTTGTCCCTCTGTCCTTCAGGAGCAGAAGCAGCAGGCGAAGCTGGCCTTTGAGTTGCACCTGGAAGAGAAGAAAAAAGAGCACACCCAGCTCATACTCATGAACAACTCCCACAAGGAAAACATCCTCCACTCAGTCCGACAGGTACAACGTGCTCATCTATAAATATGCATTTTGTTGATTCTTTGATAAAATTATCATATTAAGTCAACCTAGTACAAAGTTGTGCCTTCAAATTGCTTATTTTGTCTGACACACAGTAAACAAACATTAAAAGGTGTTCAATATACCCGTCAAGTCAATTTAATTTAGATAACCCATAATAACAAATCACACATTTACCTCAAAGGCCTCTAAGTTTACACCCTCGATTCAGTCAACAAATCCCACGAGAAGATCAAAACCAAGTTGTTAGTCCGTCTCTCTATAGTCTGTAGCTCTCAGCCCCAAGCCCATTAGTTCCTCCTAAAGATGTAAATGTAAATGTAGTTTTTATCAAACGTTACTCAAACAGGAGGAAATAGTGCATTTGTTGGGGAATAATTTATTTCAGTCGCGGATTAACCTTCTGAGACCCACATAGACCAGTTTTTGTCTTTTTTAGGGGGGTGCAGGGGGTCTTTAGGGGGAGATAGCAGGTATACAGTAGATGTCGCATAGAAGTGGTGTACATCATCTGAAAGCTGGGAACCTGAAGATTAATTTGAGATGCAGCTAAGCACTGTGTCAAGTTGTTCTAGTTAAAAATAAATAATTAGTAATAAAAAAAAAAAAAATCAATTACATTCCTCAACCCAATTAGAGAGTTTTTCTTTTCTCTGTGTTTGCTGCTGCTGCTGTTTTTATGTTTTTTTTTGTGTTGATTCCAGCTACATTAGTGTGTATAATATCTGATGTTTAGGAGCAGGAGCGTCTGGAGCTGGGAGTCAGCCAGCAGCAGAGGGCTCAGGAGGCCGAGAGGCTGCTGGTGCTGGAGAAAGTCCGACAGGCTGAAGACGGCATCAGCAGTCGCATCAGCAACATGCTGATGGACAAAAACAGGTACGACCTGAAGGAACCGGCTACGTAATGTACTGTTTGTTTTGTTGTGAGGAGTCGGTGTGTATTACTTAATAGATGCTTTATGCGCACACTCGTCCACAGATGAGTCAACGCTAACCGTAGTATATTTATTTTTTATCTCTCCAGGCAGAAAAAAAGTGCAGAGTTTCTTCAATCCATGGAGGAAGATCGGTGAGTGGACACAGACCACTGATCCATAATCTACTGATCTATTACAGCAGAAAGATATGAGGCACTCCAACACATGGCAGCACTCACCCAATTGTTTTCCACTTACCAGACCTATTTATATAGCACTTTCCAGATGCTTTCCGGAAGAAGGAAAATTAACACGATAACAGGACACAGGAGGCCTTAGTCCCCATAAGGACGCGAAACCTTGACACAGCATACAATAGTGAAAAAATAAATTCAAAATATTGTTAAGAAAATCTATTCTGTAAAACTAGTTTAAAGGAGATGTTCAGATGTTTCCAAGCCTATTTCAATACAATACTCACATGTCATTAGCAGTTTGAAAATGTTTTGTGTCACTGTAATCATTCGTCCTGTCCATACTGGCCGTAAAGTGACTCCTAAAGAGAGAGAGACTTCGTTCTCTGCTCAGGTAGATATTACTCCTCTATATGTTTACATAGACAATAGTTGTTGATGATATATTAATGCTCTGAATCACATATATAGAACCTTTAAGTTTTAAAGTCAGACCCATGGTTACTGTAAAAAGTCAGCAGAGCATTACTGTTCCCTTCAGGATCCGTACGGAGCATCTGACTGCCATCACACAGGAAGAAGCCAATTCACTGAGGAAGAGGGAGGTGGCAGGTAAGCAGCTTCTCTGATCTACTTTACCTATATAGTGTTCTGTATTTAGAGTCATGACTGGAGAGCCACTGTTTTACATAAACCATGAATCCCCCCCCCAAAAAAAATTATTTTGCCAGTGATCCATTGTAACTTTTATGAAGCAGGCTAAAAAATGATGTAAATAGCTCCATTAATTTACATATTTACAATACAATATATGGAGCCATTAATTAGCTGCCAGTGTAAAACATTCAATTTCTCTTGGGGGAAGAAACATGGTCTGTCTGGCCATCCAACACTTTGCTCCAGAGCAAGATATCTTAATTATTTTCCGATTGCCATGAAATATGCTGCGAAACTTTATGGTCCCCAGATGATGATTCCTAATGATTTTTGTGAACCCCCCCGACCTTTAATCTTGCACTACTATCGGTACAAAATTCACTCAAGAAAGGTTTACTGTGCACATTCATGTCCCCCAGAGGTTTCTCCAGTGCCACCATCAGGGTGTAATGTAAACCTTGCATATGAGATATCTCATGAGCAGATTGTCATGGAAATTGCTGAGCACATTCATGCTCCTGAGAGGATAAACCTTGTAGATTTTAATGACCTCACGGCCTCGCATCCCACACCAATCTCCGAAAAAGGGTTATGTTTTGAACCCTATTACAGCTGTAGTATGGTATGCTGTTCATTTCATTCAACACTTTCGTCAACACATCTTCTTTTCCTCTAAATCCTACCCCCCTCTCTTCCCTCTGTGTGTTTTTAGTGGCCATGCAGAAGATGCTGTCAGACGGCTGTTCTATGAGCCTCCTCCAGGAGGCCAGTGACTTTCGCAGACAGAGCATGGTGTCCGAGGCCTACAGAAGGTTAAACATGCACACACACAGACACCAGATCTGAGCAGATGGATTTTAACATTGCAAACTTGCATTGACCTAACAAGTCTAAGCTGTGAGAAACAGTAAACTCAGTGTGTATGTGTGTGGTCTCTCTCTCTCTCTTTGTCTTATAACAGTATGGAGAGTATGGACAGGAAGTTTGATAAGATGCTGTCCCTCCAAGTTTTGGACAAATCTAAAGCCATCGCCCACATCTTACAGGAGGTATGTTGTGCCTGGATGTGACTTCTGTAGTTGTCACCAGTGTCATGAGAGCCTGGTGGAGAAATCTAATTCTTAGGTTAGGGACTATTAGCAGGTTGGGAAACAGCTGCATGTATCATCCAGAATGTCCATGGTAGAGTTTTTGAAAGCTGACTTGGGGATAAAATTGACCAGTTTTAGCGTCATGTCCTCTGATTGTTCTCTGCAGGAGGAGATGCAGAAAGCAGCGTTCCAGGCCCTGCAGCTGCAGAAGGATGCTGTACACGGCTACATCCGCAACCAGGTCTGTGTGGAAGGGTGGAGATGGGTGGGGTGAGGGTCAAACCTGGCACATAACAGAGAGGAGGCTGCATAAGAGCCAAAGTAGCGCATTTTTAAATGAATGTATTTTATCGGTTAAAAAAAATTACGATACCGATAATCGTAAAAATGCCGAATATTGGTGCCGATAATCGGGCGATCCCTACTGTTTGGCAACTGTTTAGGTCACTGATGTAGACATGTAAGTGGTTAGACACTTACTTTTCTCACCGGCTGTCAGAAGAGACAGAATTACGCTGGTAACGAGGAAAATATAGACTGCGGACACCGGGCATTATTCTCATTTCTTTTTTCTGTTTTGTTTCTTTTCTTTTTTCATATGTCATCCATAGCTAACTCATTTTTTCTCATACTTCAGTACATTTTTTTTTTTTTTTTTACTTTTTGGTTACCAGTCAGCTACCCATGAAACCTTGTTTAATATTACCTACAGACAGAAAATCACTTCATCAAGGGTCTCATCTTGACTTTGCGTTCAGCAGCATGTCCCTTCTCCCTGCTAGCTTCATGTTTGCTTCTCCACTGTCCCCAGATCAAGCTCATAGAGGGTGAATTAAAGCAGCTGACTAGATTGGAGATTAAAAGACGCAATCTGGATGCTGAGAACCTGCAGGTGGGTGTCACCGCCTTCTGTCATTGCCTTTTACATTTACTTGATTTTGTTTTGCTTCTTACTATATCATTTATTTTGGCTATTTTCATGTCATTGCTCCATGGCAACAATTTATCATTGTACACATTATCCCTCTGAGACCCGCGATCCCGACCGACTTTACTGTCTTTCAGAGGCTCTAGTAGGTTCAGTTTTAGAGCTAGAGGAATCTATTGGTACCAACCATGTCATGGTATCTTGTCAGGAAGGAGGCTAAATAACGCTCCAAAGTTGGGCTAAATTTTGACCTCTGACCTGAAGATATGTTGATGAAAATGGGTTCTATGGGTACCCACGAGTCTCCCCTTTACAGACATGCCCACTTTATGATAATCACATGCATAAATGTGTATTTTCACCTATTCTAAAATGGTGTATTTGAATATTTCTGCATACTGGGGTCCATAAACACTCTTGAATTACATAAATTGGGTATCACTGTAAAGCTGAGACTCTTGTGGATCCAATGAGCCCAACTGTATTCATGTGTGATGATGTTAGTCCCTGCCGAAAAATGCAATTCTTGCAGAAATCCCAAAATGTCAAAGGTATTTGAAACCAAATCACAGCATGACTTTTTCTATGGTGTTCCTCAAGGTCTTGGTGTCTTAATGTGGTATTTCGGAGGGATTATTGATAATTTTTATCAATTCTCGAGTGGTAAAAAATGGTTCAATTTAGCACCAAATCTGTGTGACAAATGGTATCAACCCAAAAATTGCTGCAACAACTTATGAGACACAATAGAGCATGGGGATGGAAATCATATACATTGATCACAATGTTCTTATCCTTATACACTTTCACAATTAATTTTGAATAATTTATTTATTTATTCATGTTTATTACAGATTTATGACTAGAACAACTTGTACCCCCCTAAAAAAAGACAAAAAAAGGTCTATTGTGGGTCTCAGAGGGTTACGGTTCAAGAAAATAACCAGAAGTAAAAGGATATTAAATACATGATTTAGATCGAGTGATAATAATTATTATATTGATCATATCAGAGCTGGGCTAGTGTTTAATTTTCAGTCTTTCAATTGTATTTACTGAGGCGTGTGTATTGTACCCCTACCTCATGTGTGTGTGTGTGTGCAGGAGGTTCTGGTGGAGCAGCGAACAGCTCTCAGTGATTTGTTGCAGCAGCTGCTGAAGCAGAGAGACCAGAGAGAGCAGGAGCTGCGGCAGGTTCTGGTGAGGAACAGCTGCTTTGACCTCAGTGGACACTGCTGGGAATTTCTCTTCTCTTTCAGTATCAAGCAATTGCGTAACAAGTTAACAAAATGGTTTTATTGTGGAGGCAGAGATTGCTCACATTTGCCCTCTGTTAGTCATTTACACACATCATGTTTTCTTTCTCATTCTGGATTGGTTAAATGAGACCAGCAATCACTTTGTGTTTTCCAGGCGGAGATGGAGCTGAAATCTGTGTCCAACCAGCAGAACTACTGGATGATCCAGTACCAGAGACTGTTGGATGCCAAGCCCCTGTCGCTGCGCATGCAGGTACAGTACAGAGCAGACACGCAGAAACATCTGAAAAACAAACTGTGCTGTTGTTAAACTGTAACCTTATTGCAGGAAGCGGGCGTGGAGAAAGAGTTGGTCAACCTGTTATGCAGACTGTCAGCTCAGCACTACCTGCCCATCCTGGCTCATAATCGAGTGACAACCGAGGCCCTTCGTCACATGAACTCCTCGGACCTCAAGAAGGTCCGTCTGCAACATCATTACTAACACATTACTGTCAGTCAAACGCTTTGATCTTTCAAATGGAGATCTTTCACCACATCCTGAAGCTCTCAGTTTCAACATCAGCTGTCAACACAAAGTTGCCACTCTACAGAAGTGTAGGCTTGAGCTGCTGCACAAAAAACTATACTCCACTTAAAATGTGATACTAAGTCAGCCAACTACTTAATGAATGTGCAGAATAATCAGCATTATTAATTTCTCTGTTTGCAGCTTGGAATTAATGAAATAGGAATCCAGAAAGCTCTTCTGAACTGGGCTCGGGAACGCTACCCTGAAGGTAAATTACACACATCCTACATCTCTATATATCATACAGCACAGTCAAAAATGGAAGAAGGGATATTTAACATGAGTGTGGGTTCCCTCCGGTCACAGAAGTTTCAGAGCTGAATTACAAGAAGGAAAAGTGAGAGCTTTTGTTAAAGATTTCAACAAACCTCGGGGAATATTGGAAAATTCTACAAATGGATTAATGTTTAAATAGCAAAAACATATTTTTCAACCTATTTAAAGAATGAGGACGATGTGTAGGACATTGAAACTCAACAACCAAACAGGCTGCTGTTGTTCACTCACTATCTCCTCCTCCACCAGGAGCTTGTAAGGCCGTCCAGCAGGACGAGGAGGCAGAAGTCGCCCCCTCAGCCCCATCCCCTTGCTCCCCTCCGTCGCTTCCCGGCACCCCGACCTTCCAGATCCCCAGCCCACCACTCACCCCAGGGACCCCCGTCACCCCCTCAGCCCCCAGCCCTGTGGATGGACCAGGGACCTCAGAGTGTGTGGTCTGCATGGAGACCGGGGTAAGAAAAAACCCTCAGCAAAACCAGGAAGTAATCAGTCAGTGATAACAATACGACACTTGTTATTGTTGTTTCATATCAACATTGTTTACAGATGAAAGTCGCTCCTTTAAAACTCTCTCTGTAACGCCTACCAATCCCACAATGCAATGCTCCGCATTTTACAGATGCGAAAATTGTGTTTCTGAAATCTTGATTTACTGACTTCAGAAAAGAATTGTAGTAATGAAGTGCAAATATGAAACCTGAGCACACGTGTACACACCAGACGACTGATTGTGTCTCGCCTGTCCCTCTCTCCAGTCTCAGGTCATCTTCCTGCCCTGTGGTCATGTGTGCTGTTGTCAGGTCTGCAGCGGCGCTCTGCAGAACTGCCCTCTGTGTCGGAGCAACATATCCCAGCACATACGCCTCTACCACAGCTAGGACCAACTGCACTGTGCTACTCCGTCACCGACCGCATCTCTCTTTATTTATGCATGATCATAAAGCTGCTGTGAGTCGATCTTATCATGGATAGAAAAGCTTTTGGGGTTTTTTCGAAGAGCTGAGTCACTTTCCTGTATTAAGCAAACAGTACTTTGTGATAAATAATGCTGAAGCAAGTCTGAGCAGAATTAATTTTAATGGTTTTGTCACTGGCGTTCAAGCCTGTTTTATTTTGTTTTTCTTTTAAATTTGATCTTTTTTTTTTTTTTTGCATTATATATTTAGAGCCAAGTGGACTCCACCACTCACTGATTGAAGACAGACTGTTCTTTGCCTTATTATAGTTTCTCACTTGATGTGTGCCTTTTTCTAAAAATCTCTTTTTTTAAACAATCTCATTTGTCCGTGTTGTCAACTAGTACCTGTCCAACATTTATATAAGTTAACTAAACATATCCTATTGATTGTTTTTGCTGTTATGCAACGACATCTTGTTGCTCTTCAATCCATTACACACCTAGTCTCACCCTCACTGCCAGAGGCTTCTTTCCCGTCTCGTCCAGGTCCCTCTGTGCCTGCTGGAATCATTTATCTAGTGTTAATATAGGTGAATTTTATATCAATGCATATCAAGACAATTTGAGAGGTAACTAATCAAAAAATGAGCTGCTGAACCCATGTTAACAGCCCCAGTTCCTCCCTCTCCCTCTATATTATATTACTATAATTCTATATTACATGGCCCCAGGTTTGCTGTGTTGTAATCTGAAACACAGAAATGTACAAGTGTGCACCATTAGTACAATGAGATAATGAAGATCCCTAAAGGAGAACTCAGTTGTCAAGTTTAGTTTCAGTTGTGAGTACAACTCATCCTGTACAGTTGAATAATGTGTTCTGTGATTTTTTTTAACAGGAAGCCCGCATTACAAAGAGGGGTATGGAGTCTGAACAACATGGGCGTTTACCCAACTAATTAAAGACGCTTTTGAGTTGCTTTAAGGGAAATGTAAGATCCAGTGATTTTGGAGCTTGCCCCATGCTAAAGACTAGAGGCCTGTCCAGACTGCCCGCGTGAGCAGTGCGTGACGGCTGCCTCGCTGAACTGCTGCGTGTCCGTCGCGTGGGTTGTCCACACCGGCAGCGTTTCTGTTGCTGCTGCTGCTGCTGCTGCCAGCCCTTTCTTTCTACATAGAGTTGGCCTTTCATAATGGCCATTTTATTTCACTATAAATGTTATATATATTTATTTTAGACAGAAAAAGGTTAAGAAGCGTGTGCCCATTTGTAAATAACAGTAATAATCCACAATTAAAACCCGGTACTTTATTCATTCATGGAGCTCTGCAAGTCACTGCATTTTCTACAACACTGTCCTGCACATATTTCAGAATAAAAGCCTCGTGTTAACAAATGAGGGAATTCTGTCCACAGAAAAAGTGTTGATTTAAAAATATTTCTTTACTTTTTTTCATGTCCGTGGCATATTCTACAGATACAGACATTGAAACTGTAGTAATGTTGCTGATATGATGTCAATATACTGTCAAACGATCATTTTCATTGTCTGTTGTTGCGGTAAAAATAGGCGAGATCTCGAAAATCGAGAAGAGACGCAGCCGAGACGCTCACGTGGGCAGTGTGGCTGCTGTTACCTGTTAACATGGATGCCGAAATAAAAAACACCACGCGGGTGGTCTGGACAGGCTGTGAAGGTCTTCTTAAAAGTCTGTCTCACCATTCCCCCCAGCTTTATGAAAGTGCAATGCTAAAATGGTGGAGTACCCCTTTAAAACTAGATTTTGACACTTATAACCTTGTCATGCCAGTTGAGATTGTACATCAGTCGTGCATATATTCCTATTTCTCCAAACACAGTTAATCAAATGACCACAACCCATTTGCCAGAGAGTCCAGCTGGGCCTTTTGGGGTCTCTTATGGGTCTGGTGTCCCTGGGCAGACGCCTGCTTACCTGGATGGTAATCCAGTCTTGGACCTCACTTTAGTTTCTTTCTCACTTGTCTCTGTCCTATCTTTTGATCCCGTCGTTATTTGAATCACTATAAATGGTGCATATGTATGAACTAACGACACATCACCTGTCGCCATCACTAATCTATTGTACGCTTTCAAGTGCTCTTAACTTCGACATCCCAGCATGTTTCAGGAAATATCTTTACTTGTAAATGTAGTGTGTGTGAGAGATTTCACTTCTATCGAATCTGACATTTCATGTCAACAAACAATGTGATATAAAATATATATACTGTATGTGTTTTCCTGTACTCACCTTGTGGTCAATGTAAACACTTTGTGTTGCTGAAGTGATGCACTGCTCGTACACAGGCAGCAACATCTGGAAATGTACTGAAATATAAGAGTGATGTTGAGTGTGAGGGACCGAGCTGCTAGGCATGAGGAGTCGCAGGTTTTAAAAAAAATATGGTTTTATTGAACCAAAATGAAACAAACATATTAACAAAATTAGCAACGTAGTTCTGGGCCCATAAAATAGGTCAGCTAAACAGAACAAAACTTAGGCTATGCTAACTTAACATAAACTGAGTGTGGCCTAACGAACTGAAGACAAAGGGAACATATACTGTATAATGGGTGATCAAACCATTTTAGAAACAAAAGGGTAACAAAGACAAACACTGCCAGCTTAACAACAAATAAAACAAAACAGGAAAATTATCCTATCAATATAAATAGTTCAGTAATTAACCAAAAAATAGCAGCAACAACTAATGTACTAATGAACAAAATCTCAAAAATATAACTTCACTTCCTGTATTGAAACAATCTGCAGCAAAGGATCCCTCAGCACTGGTTACTCATAAGAAAGGGAAATTAAGATGACTTAAGGCAAACTTGTATAAAGACAAAGTGTGACGGTACTGAAGTTAAAGTAACAATCACGAAGATTTTTCATTTAAATAAATGTCTGTTAAGTCACTATCCATGTCCATGGCGACATTCCCAGGAAAAATAACACACTGAAATCTTCGAGATTGCAACTAACTAAATGTGTGCACTAGAAATAGAAACTAATGTACTACCAATACCAAATAAACTGAGTATGATATATGAAACAAAAGCTATGTGTCATTTTTTATCTGTTTGCTGATGTGTGTGCAATGTGCATGAGGTCAAAAGTGGGCTATTGTAAGCTATTTGTAATGTTTTCATAGACGGTGGTAACCGTTGGTTAAGGACGCTGGTTACTTATTAATGAATGAGTAATGGAGAAGGGGTGGGATTAAATAAGTTTGTACTTCTTCTCACTCCTTTTCAAATATGTAAACCAAGGCAAGTGTTTGACAATTTATTTTGCTTATGATTTTCATTGTATGTGGATACTGCTTTTTTCTGGCAGTCCACTTGTTGTATGATGATTCTCTTTTTTTTTTTTTAATTATTATTATTATTTTACATGTTCGAAATAAATTTTGAAAAAAAAACAAAAAAAAACCGTTCATTTCAAGAAGAGAACACGAATCTCTGATTTTCTATGTGCGGCTTTGAATGTCGCATCAACGCATGAGCCAATCACAACATGAGACGGGCTTGCCGTAAATCGGTGCCGTAAAGTGTAGTGCTGATGTTTTAGGAAGAAGAGCTGCATTCCTTACTTAGTGGTTGTTTAAATGTTGTATTTGTAGTTTTATTAGCGTTTAAGGTGACGAAGGCAGCAAAGGTGAGTATCTCGTTTCGTTGGTATTTGGTCATATATGGGATTTATAGAGGAGAACAAAAAGAATTGACCATATTTGCTAGCCAGCTAACTAGCCTGCTAGCAGTTAGCTACACAGTCATGTAACATCAAATAGTATGTAAGTTTTTTTTTTTTTTAATTTCTAAAGTTCAATACAATATAATCACATGTTCAGATGTTTCATTACAGTTCTGCAAAAATATCTTACGGTATAAAAATAATATAAAAATAAATTGTAAATTGTACAACAAATAAACTGTAAAGAAAGGAAAAAAGAGGAATAAAAACAAAACCAAATAAACAAACATTTACAGAATAGATCTCCTTGAAATCTTTACATCTTTTTTTTTTTTTTTTTAATATAAATTTTATTGAACAAATTCAAATTTACAAACAACATGGCTCATAGATCATTGCATTAGAGCAAAAGGACATGGTGCGTATAGAATAAAAACAGAGAAAAATATGTAAAATTATACATGAAAATAATAATAAATTAAATTAAGTGCTAGGGCCGTACCTGTAATTCATATTCTTCAATTATGCTAAGAAGTTAGTATGGAAGTAGCGTTAACTAACGTCGTGAATTAAGGTAAGAAATATCCGTTATGAGTACTACTATAAAGCATCACAACTATGTTCTGTGGACTTCTTTAGAGCTACAGAGACCTCTCTGTGTATATAAGAAATGTCTAATTATTCATTTGTCTGCACTGGCACTTAGATTCTCCTCTTGTGTGTGAGACCCTTTATATGTTTTTTTTGTGTTTAACTCCTTTCTAGTATTATTTTTACTACTCCAAGTCCATGATCTTCTAAAATAACTGTGACTTTGTCTCTTTCAGTGAAAATGTCAAAGCCCACTCTGCTCATCCTGTATGGGAGCCAGACGGGTACGGCCCAGGACACGGCCCAGAGGATCGCACGGCAGGCGCAGAGAAGACATCTGCAGGTTCAGGTGTTGCCTCTGGATAACTACAACGTGGTGAGTGTGCTGTTATTATGTATAGCAAGGACAGGGGGTTGTTATTGCTCTGGCTATTTATAGTTAAAGCACCAGATCTGGGGATGGAACTCAGTTCCCTGTTGTTCACAATGTAACATTATCGATAGTGAGTTGACTGCGTCACACTGGAGCCCTGCCTCACAGGTATTTCCTCTCCTCAAACAGGCCAACTTGATCTCAGAGTCTCTGGTGGTTTTTGTGTGCTCCACCACTGGCCAAGGAGACCCTCCTGACAATATGAAGGTAATAAAACAGACGGGTAAATTAAAAGATAACAAAAAGACATATAGTAAGAGGGAGAATTTAGTTTTTGGGTGACCTATCCCTTTAATTGTTTCTGTAAAGTGAATATGGATGTGCTTGCCTTGAATATTGACTTGATGAGTGCATATGTTTTCAATTTAAAATATCTTGTATCAATAGTTTTGTTCTGGTCTTATTTTATAAAAAATACAGACAAACACATTGAAATAAGAAAAGCCATGAATTAGTTTATGTCTGACCCTGTTTACTTGTGTTTTACTGTGCGTCTCTACTTTGTTCAAAGAACTTCTGGAGGTTTGTCTTTAGGAAATCGTTGCCTGCTGGCTCTCTGAGTCGCTTGGACTGTGCCATACTGGGCCTGGGGGACTCCTCCTATCCTAAGTCAGTACTTTTCAGGTTTACAGATCTCACAGTACACATTCAGAATGACTCTTTAATAAAACCATCAACCCCTTTCCGCCACAGGTTCAATTTTGTGGCTAAGAAGCTTCATAAGCGCCTTCAGCAGCTGGGTGCCAGTGTGCTGCTGCCTGTCGGGCTGGCAGATGACCAACATGACCTCGGGTAAGAGACAACGTGTCTGAAGGAGCAGGTGAATCATGGCATACCTCATTAACTGGGGAGGAAAAATAAAGGGCAGAATGTATTTTTAATCCAGGTATCTTTATTATATTTTTCTACTGTAAGATATGGGGAAAAATGTGTGAATTAAAACCGTACCTAAAGCTCAGAGCAGCGGGTTGAATTTGACATGACTGTTGTTTCACTGATCGAAATGTCCATTATCCAGAATTTATCAGCAAAATAGAGCGAGTCTGGGAAAGTGGGGAGAAAGGGGGAATGCAACAAACGTTCCCAGCTGGAATCAAACAGTGGACATGGCGTTTGTTTACCTCAAAATGTGTTTGAACCAGGTCAGACGCTGTGATCGACCCGTGGCTCACGTCATTTTGGGAGAAAGCGTTGGCTCTGTACCCATCTTTGGCCAACGTGGTTCCACTGAGGGAAGATGAACCGTAAGTATCCTCTTGATTTGGACCAGTATCTTAGCCTGTGGTTGCATTTTTTGATTTAAGTTTGTGCCCTTCAAAAGCCTATTATTAACTCCTGTTTGGGTTTTGTGTTGAATCCTGAATTTTTTTTTTTGCTTGATTCCTGTGACAGGCTCCCTCCAACGTACACTTTCCACTTCCTGGATGATGTGAAAGAGAAGACAGATGACAGGCTGAGGATTCCTACGGAGCAAACTGTCCCCTCCCAGTCCCATCCCTTTCCTGCCAGACTAGTGTCCAATAGCAGAGTAACGGACATGTCACACTTTCAGGATGTGAGGCTCATCGAGTTTGATATCACTGGATCCAACATTGAGTAAGTAATCTTGAGTTCAAATATGCACCCATTTAGGTTAATCTGACGGAAACTCAACATGTCTAAATAAGTCACTTTTATATAAAAGTCACAACCGCAATCTTACTAGTCAGTCCTGTAACTTTTCTCTAACACTTTTGACACAACACAAGTCTGAATTGAACGCCGTCACGATAACGTAAATGCTAAACATGGTTAAACATGTCGAGACAGAGAGAGAAATGTGAGTCTTGTACTGCCTTCTAACATCACTGTAATAAAGGTGTTATCTCAATTGTCAATATTGATCTGTTTTGCACAAAGAAAAAGAAAAAATCAGTTAAATACACTGAGACATTGTGAAAAAGCCAATTTCAAATGCTGTGTAGGTTTGCTGCTGGTGATGTGGTGATGATGCATCCATGTAACGCACTGGAGGACGTACAGCAATTCTGTCAAATACTGAGATTAGATCCAGAGGCCAGGTTCACACTCAGTGCTACAGACAACACTGCAGGTAGGTGTGTGTGTCTGTCTGTGTCTGTGTGTTTTTCCACTGTGTGCAATATTCATGAACTTTGGTTCATAGCAAACATATCAAGTAAGCCTACGATTGACTTTAGATGTAAGAGTATATTCCACTAACCTGACCCTGTAAAGATGGTTCGTTGAAATGACCGTAAACGTCTTTCTTCTCAGTTCAGACCAGGCTTCCTCAGCCGTGCACTGTGCGCCACCTGGTGGAGAGCTACCTGGACATCGCTGCTGTGCCTCGCCGCTCCTTCTTTGAGTTGCTGTCTACCTTCGCCACCAACGAGACGGAGCAGGAGAAGCTGGTCGAGTTCAGCTCAGCGGCAGGCCAGGACGAGCTGCACAGCTACTGCAACCGGCCTCGACGCACCGCGCTGGAGGTGACGGCTCAGGGTTAGAGTGGGAGTTCAGTGTTGTCAAGGAATAATAATATTACACTTTTCAAATTAAAACTTTGCCGTTGATTTAGCTTTTTACTTACTTTAAAGCCTTTGTGTGTAGGATTACATGTAGCATAAACATGTCCTTTGACCTGCTTGGTGTGTTGTGCTCTTGCTGCTGCAGGTCTTAGCAGATTTCCCCCATACTACAGCAGAACTCAAAGTAGACTACCTCCTAGATCTGTTCCCTGAGATCCAGCCTCGCTCATTCTCCATCGCCTCCTCTCTCAAGGTAGCTCGTCCTTCATGACAACTATTTAACTACTATGAAAATAGAAAATATGCTGTGTTTCAACTGTATACATTAGGCAAAGCTGTGTGAAATCACAGTGAAATGTTGACTTATTCTCTCCACACAGGCTCACCCAGACAGGCTCCAGATCCTGATAGCTGTGGTTAGTTACAAAACCAAGATGCATAAACCACGAAGAGGCCTCTGTTCCACCTGGTTAGCCTCCCTGGACCCTGTACAAGGTCTCTCACCACACTTTACAAGTACTTAGACCACAGTCACAGAGATTACTTAATTCTGATTAGCTGGAGGTTGTGTTCATTTCACACATACACACATTGTGTTCCTTTTGTCTGTTAGTCACGTACAGCTTTTCCTGCTTGTTGAAATAGATGTCAACACAGTTTTTTGTTCAAAGTTAAGTTACTGTCAATGAAACTCAACACAGGAAACTCAAGGTTTTTTATCTTTTTAGCCACTGGAACACTTTTAATGTGAAAAATCTCTGCAGGATGTGTTTCACTGTTGATAGCTTAGCCCAAAAAACAAACACACAAACAGACCGCAAAGTAGAACAGACTGCAGTCAGTTAGTGAGTAATAACAGTATTTCTTTTAAATGGAGAAACTGAGAGCAGCAGAGTGGCGATATGACTGTTGTACTGATAGAATTAATGCTGTGGGAATGTACATTATACAGAATTTATCAAGACAACAGGTCAACATGGAGATAAACAGCATCAACAAGATCAGAAAACAGAGACATCTTACTAAATATGATCAAATATAGTCTCAAAAATTGGGAAATTAGGAATAAAGAGCCATCTCTAATATAAGCCAGTTTTCTCTGCAACTGAGGACACTGCTTTTTGAGAATTTATAGAATTACAATTTTTGGAAAGCAGCTGTCTTTTAAATACTGTAATTCTCATCAAGTCCTACAGTTTATAAAGAATACCTCATAACTTGGAGAAAAAAATGTTGATTATCTGTTGCATTATATCTCAAAGGTCATTTTTTTGTGTCGTACTAAATTGTGCCGCAGGGGAGGTGTGTGTGCCTCTGTGGGTGAAGAAGGGAACTATGAAATTCCCTAAACAGAAGGACACCCCTGTGATAATGGTCGGACCTGGAACAGGAGTGGCACCCTTCAGGTCGGCTTTACAAGAGAGGATTGCTGAGGGACAAAATGGTGAGACGGTCCTTTACCTCTCTGAATTTCTCTCTTATTTTCTAAACGAATGACCTCACTTCACATCATTTCACAGCTCTGACGTAACACACTTCCTCCTTTCCTTCCTGCTGTTTAGCCAACGTCCTGTTCTTTGGCTGTCGCTCTGAGTCCAAAGACTTCTACTTCAGTTCAGAGTGGGAGGAGATGATGAAGACTGCACGCCTGACTCTCTTCACTGCCTTCTCACGAGACCAGGTCAGACACACTGACTCAATACACAAGTTAGTGACTATTCAAATAGTAAGCACCAGTATAAAAACCTTTTCTACAATACCCAGAATACACTGTAAATACTGCACCCATCCCACCATGCATTGACTGTGGCTGTTCGTATCCTTTGTGGCAAATAATGAAGCTGAATGTTTTTGTACTTCAGGAGGACAAAGTGTACGTGCAGGACCGTGTGAGGGAGAACGCCGAGCTCCTGTGGGACCTGATCGCCAAAAGAAGTGCCTGCTTTTACATCGCTGGGTGAGTTCAAGGCACCAAAACTAAACTTCTACTTTGTCCACATCTGGGTATTTAGGATAGGTGCACAATTTTTCAAAACTGTCTTTAAACAATAGTCAGGTTCCCTTATATACATTGATCATTCCTCCTATTCATATTAGCCGTTCAGGGATCCCTCAGTGGAAGAGATGGTGGACAAAATCCAGAAATCATTCAATGCAAAAATACATTCCAAAGTTTATCTGAAGCTATACAGCGCAAGTTATCACAAAACAGGAGGGTTGATGCTGGCATGTAGCTGAATTTCCCTGTTTGCGGTGTTAAGAAAGGACAGTACAAACACTGAGTGGCTGTGAATATACAGTGTTGATCTTGTTGTTTTTTCTTCTATACAGTAATGCTAAAGAGATGCCAACCAGCGTGTGTGACGCTCTGAAAGAGGTGTTCCAGAAGGAGGGAGGCGTGTCCGCCGAGGACGCCGAGCAGATGCTGGCAACCATGGAGAGGACGGGCCAATTCCAGAGCGAGACCTGGTCCTGATCACATGACCTAAACCCACGACTTCAGACTGCTGCGTGATACAATCCCTGCTTTGGAATCAACGTGGATCGATACATCAGTCAACATCAGCATAGTGGAGCATGGAAGCAACAGTATGTGGGACAAATAAAGGTTCCAACACGCGGCTCCAGCAAAAGAGCACAGGGTTGTCCAACCAAATAGCTGAACCAGGCTCAACTTTTGCTGCAGAAACACACAGAAAAAGTATTACCTGAAAAACACACCCACAGTTAAAACTATAAGTTGTATACCTTAATTCTCTTAAGTTTGAGCACCCCAAGACTTTTTCATTTGTGTGGATAAAGTGAAAACAATAGTGTGAATGCTGAGCAATTCCACAATAACAATTTGAGGTGAATTGAAGTTCAGGAGTGGGTGAATCCTAACTTGAGGAAGCTGTAAACTTGACTTGTTGATATATACAGTATGATGGACCAATGGTGCAGCAGCACACAGTGTTAAATAGAATTGTGATTATTTTAATTAAAATATGCCCTAGTAAACCATCTTAATCTCAAAACTACATTGTGGCTATTTGCTTTTTTTTTTTTAGTTCTAGCATACTGAAAATAGTCTGTAATCAGATTAGGATAAATTTGTAATTAATGTTAAAATTCATATGTGAAGATGTCTAATATTGAGTTTACCAGACCTTACTGTCGTATCTTAGTGAAATTTCTCTCAAAATGATCAATTTGTTCCTGAAAATGAAAAGTATATTGGCAGCCATAAGCCAGAGCCAAATCGTTGGATTTATTACTCTGTATCTGGACAAATAGCTAAATGTCCACCAACAAACCAACAAATGTAGTCTTCATTATCAGAATTGCATATTAAAGTAGCCACATCAACTATTTGTTCTGTAAAACTGGTATTAGCATACTGTCATAAATGTGATCACGTTTTCTTTAAATACTATACTATGACTTTTTTTTTTATCACTTTTTGACATACTTTTTTTTTTTCAGATCTTTATTTTCAACAAAAGACAAGTACAAAAGTATAGGGAATACAATAAACAGTACAAAACAAACAAGACAAAAAAAAAAAAAAAACTAAATGCCAGAGGAGTTCAATGTCCATTCATTTCAAGTCTTTTCAGAGTTCAAGAATATGTACTTCCTTTAAAATATTGAGAGACTTTACAGCTTTTACTTTTTTGACATACTATACTATCACTTTTTTTTTATCCTTTTTTTCGATATACTAAAAAAAAAAAAGTACGCGAATTGCATACTATTTCCGGTGAAATGCTACCCCACAATGCAATGCGACAGTACCGACGACGTTCATAACGGACGTTGACAGACAGCTCTGTAACATCAATAACGCATCAATGTAACTGTAAGTATGAGACTCCACGTTGCTATAGGCGTAATATACATTTTAAATGAATTCAGACTTTGATTCTCACAAACCGTCGTCGTCGTCTCATGAGGTTGGCACGTGTTACCATGGTTACACCTCTCCAACGGGGCAAGGAGGCTCCAAGGAAGTGACGACATACATGACACCTCAGTGCGTCCGAAAAGATACATACTCCTCTGGCATTAAAGGTCCCATATCATGCTCATTTTCAGGTTCATAATTATGTTTTGGGTTTCTACTAGAACATATTTACATACTTTAATGTTTAAAAAACCCGTTATTTTCCTCATGCTGTCTGTCTGAATATACCTGTATTTACCCTCTGTCTGAAACGCTCCGTTTCAGTACATTTCGATGGAATTGCAACAGAATTGCGTTGCTAGGCAACAGCTTGTGTCCATGTTTACTTTGTGTCAGCTGATGTCATTCACATGCACTGCAACAGGAAATAAACTGGGACACATTTAGAATGTTTATGTTTAAAACTGTGAAATGGTCTAAAATATTGTAGATTTGTGACATCACAAATGGACAGAAATCCTGACGGCTTGTTTTAAACGCACAATTTCTGAATACGGGCTGTGTGTATTTTATCTGTGGATTAAGCGTTTTGATACTTTCACAGTATTTAAACAGCACTTAAACCTGCTTTATAATATAAAAGACTTGAAAATCTCACTTTTTACAATATGGGGCCTTTAAGGTTTTTTTGTTTTTTTTTGTTTGTCTTGTTTGTTTTGTACTGTTTATTGTATTCCCTATACTTTTGTACTTGTCTTTTGTTGAAAATAAAGTTCTGGAAAAAAAAAAACTTAAATGTCCCATATTGTAAAAAGTGAGATTTTCAAGTCTTTTATATTATAAAGCAGGTTTAAGTGCTGTTTAAATACTGTGAAAGTATCAAAACGCTTAATCCACAGATAGATACACAAAGCCCGTATTCAGAAATTGTGCGTACCTTCCACATGTTTGTGGCCTTTACATCGAAATACGCACGTGCAATCAAGCTACGTAAAATGCACGAGATTATAACTCGATGTTGGGCGCTTTTACATACAAAATAAAAGCCCTTTGCCACAAAAAAAAAAAAAGATACATACTACTGTTTGTTCACACAAAAGTACACCTATTGAGTGTGTAATGCATAGTACGCGATTTCGGACGAAGCCAAATTATTAGAGTGAAAATAGATGTATTTTTAAGTAGGCTACACAACACAAACATGGGATGCTGTTTCCTGTTCGAACAGCGGGAGGGCGCTAATGAGCTGCGGCTGTTGTTAAATCTACCTGGAAAACCCCGCGAAGAAGAGTGTTAGCCTCACCATGGCGGAAACAGAACAGCAGTCAGGTAAAGAAGACACAACTCAATGCTTCTGCTTCAGCATTAAGCAAACTTCTGTATCGCTTTTTGCTCTCTTGTGTTAAAAGCTAGTAGCGTTAGCAGGTACACCGCCCGGCCACACGGGAGAAATATATCCAATTAACTTTACGTTTTGATAGATAAGCCCAGAAGCAACATCGCCGCTTTTCCTCAGGCAAATCCATCCATAACGTTACGTTTTGAGTAACTTCAGTTGCCATTGGGGGCTTGTTATATACTTGTATACCGACTTGAAGTCGTGCTCTGTAATGTTTTGTTAGAAGTCGTTGTCTAACTCTTAAAAAAACTCGGTTGCTTGCTTCACTGTGCGGAAAAGATGTTAGCTAGCACGGAGAGGGAATTTGCAGGAGACAGTTTGCAGTGAAACAGCTAGCACCACTGCGTTTACTAATTTAGAGAGATAGATAGATGGATAGATGGATAGACAGATAGATAGATAGATAGATAGATAGATAGACAGATAGACAGACAGACAGATAGATAGATAGATAGATGTACTTTATTGATCCCAAATTGGGAAATTATTGTGTTACAGCAGCTGGTTATCCAAACAATGCACAGGAACAGTACATAAAATATACATATCAACACTAGAGAATTATATCTATAGAATACAAACTATAAAGAATATTGGAATACACTATAAATATACCCGACTACTACAACTAGCATAACAAAAATCTAAATTACAAACATAGAATAACCCACTATATACTTTAGCAAAGTGTGCAAGATAATATATACATTAGCAAGTGTACAATAACTACTATATACTGTTTATTAGAAAAGTGTGCAAGATACCATATACATTAGCAAAGTGTGCAAGATAATATATACATTAGCAAAGTGTGCAAGTAACAATGTTTTGTTCTTTAATAAAAACATAATTGAGGTAGTAAATGTGCAAAATGTAGATGTGCAAAATTCAACATGTGCAAGAATATTACAGGATTAAAACAGGATGTTGTATGGTTGAGACAGTAACTATAAAGTTGAGAGTTCTCTGTTAGACAGAGGTGAGGTGTTGTAGAGGGTTATTGCTTTGGTAAACATTAGGGCCAGGCGATATGGACAATTTTTACCAAATACCTCGATATCGATATTGCGACAATATTGTAGTCTTTTAAACTCCAGTTTGTAATAAAAATCTATGGTAGACTAAATGAACAATCTCAGAATGAGTGAATACTGAATTCACTTATTTGGAAAACCTAAATTAGATATCGGCTGCATATCTAAACTGGAATTATCTCCACAATCTGTCTCTTCTTAAACTTTAGGGTCCACTCCTGAGGATGAAGAACCTGAAGTCAGAGACAGCGTCGCCTTCATGGTACCCAAGAAAGAAATCAGCATGGTGCCTGACATGAGCAAGTGGAAGCGATCTCAAGTAGGTTGCTGCCTGTGGCTGCGTGAACATGTTTCAAAATCTTCTGAGTTTGTTTGACTTTCAAAGTACCAAACCACACCAAGAACAGGTTTAGAAATAACATGTAGACCTCACTCGGTGTGTCAGCCTTTAATACACACGGGTTTTATCACAGATTAAAAGTGAATTTGTTATTAAATTAATCTCTTTACAACAAAATGGTTATCATCAGTGGTTATAGGCTTTGTTCACACCTGCAGTTTGGTTCCTGGAGTTGTACAGAGGGTTTGTTATGATTTATGATTTTCAGATTGATTCCAAGCAAATTATAATTAAAACCTTGGAAAGTGATTGAAGTTATTACGTTCTTGAAGTGCATGTGTGAAGAGTTTTGTATGATTTAGTCCATCACAGTGGAACATTTGCCTTATCGTGATCAATATGAATTTAGTAAAATATTCCTGTTAATATCATAATATTGATTTTAGTTTTTGGAGCAGTTCGTCTGACTACATATTTCCAGTTTTCAACACATCTCTCCCCTTACAGGCGTATGCTGACTACATAGGCTTCGTTCTGACGCTGAATGAAGGTGTGAAGGGAAAGAAGCTCCTGTCTGAATATAAAGTGTCAGAGGTATGTTCAGGTTGTGCTTCTAAAAGCATGTGCAGCTAGCCGTCTACATTTCTAAGGATTATTATTGTTGGGGGTTAAAGAATAGGACACTCGCATATTCATATTATGTTGAAAGAGTCAGAGGTGTCATGCTTCAAGATAAAACATCTAATATTGATCTGAGATCGCCTGCGATACTGGCGTTTAAAATGCGCGGTTTGCTCGTAGAAAACTCTGCTTCATATCAAATCAAGCGCTTCCCAAACTTACAGCCAGCCATCAACCACAACCACAACCAATGTGTTTATGATTAGATTGAGAGCATGAAATTGTTTATCTACCCTCTTATGTATTATATATTGTTGCTAATTTTGCTCTCAAAGTGCACCAGATTGATGCATTTAACTTTAAAATGTAGCTAGCAAAAGGGTAGGGTGAATATTGCTGTATTTTTTTTAACAGAGTGAACTAGTCTGTGTCTGTCTGAGCTAAATACGCTGGCTTATCCTTTGCTCTTTATTTCTCTTTGTACTCTTTAAAGCCATCATGTGATGATGATGATGATGATGATGATGATGATGATGTGGTGATTATTCCAGTGTTGCTACAGTCACTGTTGTGTTGTTGTTTGACAGACTGTGGAGAAGTTACTAGATCTTTTGGATACTCTGGACCGATGGATAAACGAGACCCCTCCTGTTGACCAGCCATCACGCTTTGGTAATAAGGCCTACAGAACCTGGTACAGCAAACTAGACCTGGTTAGTGTGCACACACACACACACACACACACACACACACACACACACACACACACAGACGCACACACACACACGCACACACACACAGACGCACACACACACACACACACGCACACACACACACACACACACGCACACACACACACGCACACACACACACACGCGCACACACACACACGCACACACACACACACACACACACACACACACACGCACACACACACACGCACACACACACACGCACACACACGCACACGCACATGCACATGCACACGCACACACACACACACACACACACACACACACACACACACGCACACACACACACGCACACACACACACACGCACACACACACATGCAACGGTCGAAGCTTCGAAGCTTTGACCGTTGCTATGGTATTCGACCTCCAAATCACTATTCCAATGCATTGTTTTTTAATTTATTAAACTTTTATATATTAGTATGTAATAATAATGTATAAATCCCCAAATAGCCCATGAAATTAGTAATAAATAATAACTGAATTACAATCCAGTTAAATAGGCAGACTTTTAACCAAAACATGCCATAAGACCTAGTATTATTTTTATGTGTGTTTTCCCCCCAAATCAGTTTGCTATTAAAAGGTATGACTTTTAGATTGAAATTTCTGGAAAATTTCTGGAAATTTTCTGGAAACTTACTGACCCTTTGTAATCATAATCCCATTCCACACAATCCATAATGCTTCTACTTGGTTGTGCGTGTGTGTGTTTGCGTGTGTGTGTGTGCATGTGTGCGTGTGTAGGAAGCGGAGGCCTTGGTGTCAACAGTGCTCCCTGCTGACAGATGTGCTGCAGCTCCAGAGATCGCTGTCTATCTGAAAGAGTCTGTGGGGAACGCCACCAGGATAGACTATGGAACAGGTACTAGTGCTGACTGTGTGTATCTGTAATTCTATACAAAGCACTCAAGTTATTGGACAATATAAAATGACAATAGTTACCGAGAAATCAGAGGTCCTGGTCACCTATGCTGGGGATCTTTGTTGATGTCATCTCTGCCTCTCTTCCTCCTGGTTTCCTGTCAGTTCTCCACTATGAACTATCTAATAAAGGCTAAAATGCGGGGAGAGAATGTTGGCGGACCAACCGTTTAAACTAAACATTAAAACCACTTATTGATTTATATCTAAATGTAACCATGTTGATCTATTGCCTGATCCCAGCCTTGCAGTTTTGCTGGCCTATCACAGCTCCTCTAGTGTCATAACCCTGGTGGGATCTGTCGTGATGAAAGATGATTACGTAGCTGCTGTGGTGTTTGTTATATTTCAGTGTGGCGCTTTCTGCAAATTGATACCAGGTGTATAAGACTATAGATTTACTATACAGACAATGATATAGGTTTGGCCACCAGGAGGTGCAGTGATACACTGCAACTCCATTATAGGAGGCTTGATTCAGAGCTTTATAAAGGCAGCAGGCATTTAGTCCTACAAAAGGGAAGAAACACAAGACAAGGAAAAAGACGGAGTTAAGCTTAAAACACTACACTTTGATTTTTTTATTATTTTAAATATCTTTTTTTGCAATATGTGTAAATGACTTTACTCAACTTTAGCTTTAGCAAAGAGGACAATTGGACAAAAGGCCGATCTATTGAGCAGTTCAAGTGAAGCCAGAATGGACGGCACACAGATGCTGTTCATGTTTGAAGATGTTTGATGTGTACATTTGTCTTCTCAGGTCATGAAGCCGCTTTCGCTGCGTTCCTCTGCTGCCTCTGCAAGGTCGGAGCTCTCAGGGTGGATGATCAGCTGGCTATCGTTTTTAAGGTTTTTAACAGGTGAGCTGTTACCGCTCTGGTCCGTACTGTACAGATAATGTGAAGGTCTTGTTTTTTAGTAGGGATGCACCGGTCCAACTTTTTCAGTCCCGATAGCGATACCTGGGCTTTGGGTTTCGGCCGATATTAAGTACCGATCCGATACCAGTGTTTAATTAATAAGTTGTATGCCTCACTGTGATTAAAATTCCAGTATGTAATGTATATAGTATATAAACATAAAATTGAATTTAATAGATCGGCCCCATTGTCACCAATACCCGATCCAGCTATTTGAATCAGTATCGGCCCGATATCCGATCCGGTATCAGTGCATCCCTGAGAAGTCCACAGTGCCTGGAGCATATTGGACAACGCCTAGAAGCTAGCTGTTCAAACTAAACAAAACTGTCATCACAAACAAAGTTTTATTTATTCATCAATTGAATTTCTAGATAATGTAAATTTGGTATATCATTATGCAAAATAAGATGTGTAGATTTTATCCACATCACCTACAGTATCTCTAGAGTGTAGCTAGCAGAAGGTTAGCTCAACTGTTAATATTGATCACTCTCTATTGTGACCTCCTACAACACCGTTCTGTGTGTGTGTGGGGACCGCTTGTTTCTGCAGGTATCTCGAAGTGATGCGGAAGCTGCAGAAGACCTACAGAATGGAGCCGGCTGGGAGCCAAGGTGTGTGGGGACTAGACGACTTCCAGTTTCTGCCCTTCATTTGGGGAAGCTCCCAGTTTGTAGGTAAGAGCCTCACAACAGTAGTTCAGTTCAAACTACTGAAACAGTGCTGTGTGTGTGTGTGAGGGAGATGCAGACGGGGTGATTGAGGTTTGGACGTGTAGTGATATGATGCTGATGTTACACGTGTGTGAGTGACTGTGTACAGTCAATATAACATGTTGGTGGAAACAACAAAAGAGAATTTCATATGTTTAAGTGTGAAAGGAGCCTAAAGGGACACATGGCTAATACAGCAGACGTTCTTACATATTTGTGATGACAAGTAAAAGACCACTCTACTGTGCTTATTAAAAGTCATTGCTGTAGTTCTGTTCATCCTGTGTAATGGATATGAGTCCACATGACACTGACAAACGTACGCGTCCGTAAATCTCCACAGAGCTGATGTCGACCTCAGTTAATGGGAAGGTAAATGGTGACACCCGGTGGTGAACATGTGCACTTACAGCTCATTCTCCCTTCAGATCACCCAACACTGGAGCCTCGGCACTTTATCGATGAGAGGGTGGTGAACGAGCATCACAATGACTACATGTTCCTGGAGTGCATCAAGTTCATAAATGAGGTGAGAAAATGAAACACACATCTGGTTTTTTTTTTATCTGCTCAAATATTTACTTTTAAACAACCAGAGATCACACTCTGTTTGTACTCATTCAACATGCACACTGCATATTCACTTTACAAAAT
Organism: Sebastolobus alascanus; assembly: GCA_916701645.2. NCBI lineage: Eukaryota > Metazoa > Chordata > Actinopteri > Perciformes > Sebastidae > Sebastolobus > Sebastolobus alascanus. The sequence goes on from CAKAOJ020000375.1 coordinate 275,244, forward strand.
GATAGTTACTATAGGTGAAGGTACTGGGGTGGTCAAAATAACTGGAACACTTCTCAATTTAATGTAATTCAGCACAAAAGGAATGATATACATCCCCCCATGTAATGCTTCTAATGTTTTCAAATAGGTTTTGACTCAACTTTATGGTAAACTTGAGTCATACTATGGTGGCACTGTACTCCATTGTGTTATAAAATAACACCTTACCATAAGCAACTCGCTGGTGAACATAGTGGAGCATTTAGCAGCTAAAGAAGCAGATGATTTTCTGTATGTTGCCCAGTGTCTGCTGGACGTGTAAATAGACAACTGGTTGCCATAACAACTTTCTAAGGTGATGATAGGGTTATGGTTACAGCTTGTTGCGCTGCCCCCAAGTGGCCGAAAGAATAACGAGTACAGGTTTAACACAAATTCAGACACCCTCTTTTTTTGTTTTCCTAGATTTGATTTTTGTTTTTACCTTTTTTAAAGTTTCAGTTCACCCAAATTACAAAAAATCATATGAACTCACCACCCCTATTATGATTGAATTTATTGAGTATTTCAGGAGTTACATATGTTCTCATAAGCCACTTATATTGGATCAATTTAAATCTAGAATTAATAGATAACATTTGTGCTTGATAACAAGTCTTTTCCCATTCATGCTCTGTAATATGTCTGAAGATCCTCTATCCACCCCGTTCTTTTATAATTTGAGCGTTCTGTAGACGCTTTACCAATTTTCTGTAAATTCAATTATTTTCTTGCTGTATCCTATCACTGTGTACATTTTAGATTACTGACCCGTGGGATATGTTTTATCAAATGACATATTGATATATATTCAATATGCATATACTTTAAGTAGACTTTGTACTTATTTTGTACTGATTTAGCTGTTGGAAATGAATTAGTCCAGGAAAAGGAAGACGGGGGGGAAGGCAGATGGATTGTGTTGGTAGAGTGCCAGAGCAGGAACCATGCGCTTTGTTTTTGGTTTCGATAGGAAAAGGAGGGGAGGATCCTTTTCCTCCTTCCCACTCAGACGCACCTCCTCCTTCCCTCTCTTTCCTCCTCCTCCTCCTCCTCCTCCTGCTGTTTGACCTCTCCCTCCTCCTCACGGTCATGAAAGGATGCTGCTGTTGTGTCAAGAAGGGAAGAAGGGCCTCCGTGGTTCTCCTTGTACAGTTTTTAGTTTTTTAGTGATTTTTCTCGTCTTTTTTCACTCTTGTCTTTCGGCGCGATTATGTTTTAGAGCTCAGAGACGATAAACAGAAAAGGAACCTGCAAATATTTTGATCATTAATTAATTGTTTCAGTCATTTTGCGACCGTAATACCAAACGTTCTCTGGTTCCAGCTTCTTCAGTGTTCGGATGTGCTGCTTTTCTCTGTTTAATATCATTCTAAACTGAATATCTTTGGGTTTTGGACTGTTGATCAGACTGGCTGGATACTGTACTTATCATATGATTACAGTTATGAGACTCAAGCATAGAGGTCTCATTGTATGAGTGTTCCTGCGTTGTTACTGGTGCTGTGGTGTTCCACATTGTGCTCCACAATGTTTCTACTCTCACATTGTTATACAATTAGTTATTATGAGTGAATGTTGTTTGAGTTGTCAATCTGATTTTAAGTTCTGTAGTTTATAAACCACAATTTAAAATAAATTGTGTCAATCCAAGTAAATACAATCTGTAATTGCAAATACACAACAAACATTTTAGTGCTGAAATGAAAAAATTCCCATCATAACGTCAGAAAGGGTTCCATAGGCCCGGGTCGGTCCGCTTCAGCCGCGCTGTGCCGTGGTCCTGCTTGGTAGCGGGACTGACCACGACTGACCCGCGGCGGTCTCTTACTGCATCCTGGGTGTCTGTGCTGGAGGTTCACACTAATGAAACGAACTGGACTTTGGGGACCAGTGTACTTGGGTCCGGGCCCGGGTCCCTGATGTGAAAGCACCCTAAATGTTCCAGGACAATACCGGTTTCTGATTGGCTAGTAGGTGAACACCTTAAAGGTGGTTTCAGTCAACCAATACCCATATAACAGATAATATTTAACTGTGGGTAACCAACCACAGCAACAATACTGAGGCGTAATAGTTAATACCTCTGAAATCGACCTAACTGAGGTTTAAACGGGTTACAAAATACTTTTTTTGTTAGGCGAGTGAAACAGAATAAACATGATAAGACACTTTGAGGCGTTCTTTCCTCTTCGATCTATAACTCGCCTTATTCACTCTTTTGTATACCGGAGCTCAGACAGGCCTCGGAGCTCGCACCGCTCCATATGTACACCCAAGTCCTATTCACACACATGTGGATACTTCAAACTCATGCTCTTTTTTTTGGATTCACACACAAGGCTCTAGTGTGCGTGTGTGTGTGTCTGTGTGTGTGCGCCATCCTAAACATGAGTCACTTCCTTCCCCACATGCTGCTGTGAATCACTCCTTCCTCCAGGGAATACGGGCTGTCTCCACCCCCCTTTTCCTCCCTCTTCCATGCCCTTCCCCCATGTGTTCTCATGCGAGGCCCTGGAAAGTGTCTAGAGCTGAGTGTGTGTGTGTATGTGTGTGTGTGTGTGTGTGTGTGTGTGTGTGTTTGGGGTTGGGGTGATGGAAAAAGGAGGGGGTTGTTAGATTGATGCCCCTGGGTTTGGGTTCCCCTGCCTCTTGGGAAAAATGGTGGGAAAACGGTCCATAGTTTTCACTTCATTCAGACATTTCTGAATTCATACATTTGTTTTTGTCAGTCTGACTTGTTACCGTGACTGTCGACCTATTGTTCTTCTGTATATACGTACTATTTGTTGTCTGTCTATAAGCTAACAACACGCTGGTTGTTGATTCCAGGATATATTATTGTTATTTAGGTGATTGCTGATTACATTGCTGAAAGCAGAGGAATCAATGTAATAATGTTTTGCACGTTTCCATTATTAAGGGTGATTGAGGAAAACAGTCAGCCTGTTGTGTTTCATATTGTTTTTAGTCCCGCTCATTCTTCCTGCCATGAATTTTTCTTTCAGTCTCATTTTACGCATATGATGTTCAGGAGAACGAACCTAAAAATGATAAAAGAGCCAAACAATTATAGAGAGCCGAAGTCCCGCCCCTTCCGCTGGACAGAAAAAATGACTCCAAATACATGCTAATGTTGCTTGGTGTCTGCTGGATGTGTAAGTAAGCGACTTAGGCCCTGTTCAGACCTGGTATTAACATGCGTCCTCAGTGATCGGATCACAAGTGGGCAGCTTTAAGTACAGGTGTGAACGCACTCAAGACGCATTGAGATCAGATCTCATAGACGGAAGCTGGACGGCAGACTCCAGATCAGCTCTGATTGGTTGTTTTCCTCCAGTCTGTGAAATCTTGCAGATACCGTTAGGAGCACCGGAGGACACAGAGGCACATGATTTTCAGATTACCTGTCTCATGTACTACTGTCAGGATATAGTGACCGTTTTATAAAAATAACTTTTTTAAATCATATTTGCTCCATTTCTACTCACTGCAGCTTTAAGTGTACACGTTCTTCATTATCACTAGTGCTGCATTTCTCACAGTCCCTTGCTGAACCAATAGTTCCCTTTTAAAAACTAGAAAATCTACTATAAAAATCGGACTTGGATATAAAAAGGCTGTCATTTGTTCGTCGATTGAGAAAAGCAGCTTCAGTCAGCTTGAATTCAGGTATTTGCAATGATTTCCAGTGGTGACCCATTTACACTGAGTAAAAAAAAAAGAATGAAGTTGTCCATAGAAACTTCTCAAACCACTCCTGCCACTTCTCCACTGTCAATCAATAAACTCACTATGTGACAGACTAGGTCTTTTTTTCTGCCATGAAAATGGGTCATCACCGGGATCCACTGTTACTGAGTCGGCTGAACAAACTAAACTTTTGAAAGCCACTTTTCCGGCCTACAGAGGGAGTGCTTCTTACTCTTTTAGAGGACTAAACTGTGTGGTGCAATAGAATGAACTAAAGAGATGAACTGTGGTTTAGATGCTGATCAAAGGTTGGAGGTAGATGGTTATTAGGTATCATTTTGTGTTTTGTCTGTTAAGCCTGCACACAAACATACACTGTGCCTGCTTATATGCAATAATGAACATGCTTAATTTTGTTGTCATCCTCCACCCTAATCAACAAAGTGTCAGATCCAGTACCAGTTAAGCTGGGCATACACTGTACGATTTTACAGTGTACAGTGTGAGCCACGGTCATGGCTGGCGATCGGACCATACAGTGTTAGCACATAAATCGTGAACTTTGGCTTTACATCGCAAACGATCTACTCGTACAGTCGGAGTAGGAGGTACACAACAACATTTTTAAAATGGTACAGTGTATGCCCAGCTTTGGAGATTTCCTGTACTGTACCTTTTGATAAAGTTTGGATGAGTTAGACCAGATGTTTCTCACTTGTACCTCTCTCACCTCATCTTTGTCACTCTTTCTCTGTTCTGTAGATGAAGACGGGTCCGTTTGCGGAGCACTCCAACCAGCTGTGGAACATCAGCGCCGTTCCCACCTGGTCCAAAGTCAACCAGGGCCTGATCAGAATGTACAAGGCTGAGGTACGCTCGCTTCGTTCTCTCCCATCGTCACTGATCAGTCCAATTCTTCAGTGGTTTCATAAAGCTTCAGTTTAGTATCATTGTTTGTAATCTTGGCTGACCCGAAACCAAAACACTAAAAAGAAGAAAAGAAGATAAATTACAACTTGCATAGAAAACCACAAAATTTGAAATGCATAAATGCAAAATCTATAGACGATATCTTTGTCAAAGTTTTTGCTCTCCTCTGCTAATGAGCCAGTACCTTACCACAGTCAATTCAAGGGAATGCATTTGTACCATGCACTCCCGTCTGTACTGACTGTAGACCACGCTGCATCTCTTTGGTGGAGCAGTTCAAGCTCCAGCAGAGAAGGGTTATATAATAACGGAGGGTGTAACACAGATATATATATTCATCCAGTTTGGACTCTCCAGTTCTCTTGGTTCCCTCAAAGGTCAGCACAGCGGCTTTTGAATTGGTGCACAAGGCCAAATAGAGAGCCGAAGTCCCGCCCCTTCCGGTGGACCACCATGGGACCCTATTTCAGAAAAATGATGAACGGTAGTCAACGGAGAGAGATAAATAATTTTTTGATCCCGTTTGAATTGCTCCATGAAGCACACATGTGATGTTTGTCAATTTAAAAGATAATTTTGCAAGTCAAGAAAGTCTCAGTTCGTTGTAAAACTATTGAAGTATCAGACTGTCAAAATGCGTAATTAGAAAGACTACACACCCAAAAGTTGCGTAGTGACGTCTCTCTCCGAAGCTAAGATGCCGGTGTGTTTTGTACTGGGATGAACTCACACCAGCAACGGGTTTCACTCGTTCTTTCTCTTCCCGTCTGAGAAAAAGACCAGGAGTCGCTGGATAAAACACATCAGGTAAGATAACGTTACATTTGTACGTGGAACATAGCTAAGTTAGCTAGCTAGCTAGTGTTGGTGACATATATTGTGCGAGACGAGAGATCTAGTTCACCGAGCGGTTTCACACAAAACTAAATGATACTACAACAAACCCGTGACGAACTGAGACTTTGACTTGACTTGCAAAATTGTATTTTAAATTGACAAACATCATATGTGTAAAAAATTATTTGTCTCTCCGTTGACTACCGTTCATATTTTTTTCTGAAATAAGGTCCCATGGGGTCCACCGGAAGGGGCGGGACTTAGGCTCTCCATTGTGTTCTGGTCATTCATGCTGCTCTTTTTCCTGCGGGCTTCTTCCGGTCTGGCCACCAGTCATGTGATTGACCAACGTAGCGGGACGTCGCGTTGCGTTTCTCCAGAAGTTGATTCGGTTTCAACTTTTCGCTGCAGGCCGCTGTGTTTTTTTTATTTGGTTTTTTTTTCGCCACCCCCTCCGGTCCCCAACGCCGCCGCAGCCTAAACGCACAGGACCGGTGTGAATGCAGCCTAACAGACTGCTTCTTTGGGTAGTACAGGAGAGAGGCAGGAAAGGGTTAAGAGTGGAGTGGAGAGAATGGAATTGTGTGTGTGTGTGTGTGTGTGTGTGTGTGTGTGGGGGTGGGGTTGGGGTTGGGGTTGGGGGGATGTCTAAGCCCGTTCTCCCCGCCTGCATGCCCACATCCTGTGTTTTCCAGAGCAGCCTGTGAGTCTTCCCAAAGAGCTGAGGGGCCAAGCTGTCTGCCTCCCCCCCTTCCCCCCCACATCCCCCCTCCTCCTCCGTTGCCGTTCCCTTCATTAAATCCTCCCCTCCCTCTGTCCCGACCTTCCTCCAAGCCTGGAGCAACCATCAGCAGACTTGCATTCCTCTCTCCCTTTTCGTGGCCCCACACAGGGTTTCGGCAGAGAGTTGTACTAGACCTAGAAAGAGCAGAATCCACCATTTTCTGTCTGAGAGAGGAGGCGATGCCGAGGCTTCGTCGCCTGCTTGGAACATAAACTGATTGCGTGAAATGACACACTTTTGCACATTTTATCCCGTTTACTACGAGTCATGTATAAGTGGATTTTTTGTTCTTCTCCTTCTCCAGGCAGTTCATTTCAATGTACTATAGAAAATCGACTTGCACAGACTTGCTTGAGATGGATAATTCATCACTGTAGCATCATGTCTGATTTATTGTTGTCAAACACGAGCGAAGTCTCAACAAGTTAATATACAAACTGGAGAGAAAACGGATGAAATCCAGAAGGAAACACTTATTCTATAGTTTTCTCATTGTTAAATCGTTTGAAAAGATGTCACCCGGTGCAACAGTGTGGCTCATTGGTGTGTTTTTAATCGTTTTTGGGGTGGCTGTGGCTCAGGGGGTAGAGTGGGTCGATGTCAACAAAGTTTGCGGTTCGATCCCCGGCTGTCTGCATGTCGAAGTGTCCCGGAGCGAGACACTGAACCCCAAGTTGCTCCTCGGGAGCTTTACAGCAGCCCACTGCTCCTAATGCTGAGGTTTATGTTTATTTATTTATTTTTTTTGTACAAATTAACACAAACATAACAAAAACATAAATAATAAATAATAAGAGCCAAAAAAACAATAGAAATCAAACATAACACTATGAGTGAAAAACAGATACATGGACACCGTGGAGAAAACCAATTACAAAACAGCAATTAAATGACCATTTAAGCAACTTTTGAAACATTTAATGGAGGAACAGTTTTTTGATAGATGTGAAAAGCTACTCCATAATTTGGTCCCCCTAAGTCTTATTGAAAATTGACCTCTACTAGTGAGGAATTTAGGAGGATGAAGATCTAGAGATTGATGGGCTGAGTGAGAATGGACCTGAGAATTTGCTTTAAAATAGATCTTGAACTGCTCAGGAATATTCCCACCAGAAAGTATCTTATAAATAAAAACACATATTTGAGAAATATTGATGTCATAAATAGTAAAAATCTGGAGTTTCTGAAATGGGTTACATGCAGAGGTCCCATATCATGTTGTTTTTGGACAACAATGGAGCTCTGTGGCCCAGAGGAAGAAGAGATATCACACACTGTACTCGTTAGTAGATACATTCATTCACTGTTGGTCTGCACGTGGTGTTTGTTGACAATAAGAAAAATAATCAGACTTCTCCTTTAAACACTATGGTGTTCTGTAGGAAGAGTCAGCAGTGTGTGTGGTTTGTTGGTTAACAAGGACTGAAGCGTACAGAAACACTAGTGAAGTTCACTATAGAGCATCAACCAAATGTGGATCGAGTTAGCAGACGTGTCATCAATGGGTTTGCCATAACTTTTTTTCAGCAATGATGATTGAATTAATACATTTTATTTTCGAATACGATGGCCACTGAATTTTTTGTGTGATCGATGACACTTTGATGATTTTACACATTTTCATTGATTAAATATGTGTTTGGACCAAAGGTCTCCGAGGCATGTGTTTCCACCCCAGTTGTGCCCAGATGATCATGACTGATCGTGTCACTGCACAGACAGACTGAGCACAAGAGTTCACTTCCACTGTGCTCCCCCAGCACAGCCTCCCAACACCCACCACCCCCACCCACCGCCGCTCCCCAAAACCATGTCGGTACGCACCCAGGGCTTCCTCCGGGCCGATCCACAGACATTTTGAACAAAAGTGAAAGTGAAAGGCCAGAGGGAAGAGTTAACCGCAATACTTTAGGTCAAGGCTAACAACTAGGAACCCGTTCTTAACGGGAACCGGTTCTCTATTCCCATCTCTAGCGTTTTCCCTGTCTGCCAAAGTGGCGGATGGCCTGATGATTTTACCCGCCACTGCCAACAATTTACCCACATTTAGCGGGTGGCGGACGCTAATTTCAGACCCTGCCCTCACGACAAGTATATAGCCAGATTTACTGCTTTGACTAGATTACCAAAAAACTTCACACAATGTTCCACGCTGTCTTTCATGTTGATAAAACGGTCCTCTCTTCTTCTTTTTTTTTCAGTGTTTGGAGAAGTTCCCGGTGATCCAGCACTTCAAATTCGGTAGCCTGTTGTCCATCCAGCCGGGGAAGCCTTGACACTCATGCCACGCACACGCACACGACGGAAAGACCAAAATCCCGACAGATGGAACCAACAGTTTTCCCTTCCTCCGGCATCCACACGTTCAAATCCAACAGTAGCAAAATCAACCACATGTAGTTTGACACACGCATCCCCCACATGTGCACGCGCATGTGGTCTGGAAAGCTTGTAGGCCATCCATAACTTGAATGCAGAGCATGTTGTGGATGACCTTTGTGATTTTGGAGCATATTTATATTTTTGTCATTTTATTTATATAATGGATAGAGTTTGAATCAGGCTCCTTTTTTGAGGGATTTTTTTCTTTTTTTTTTTTTTTTTTAGAAGTTGTTGCTTGAATTTACCTCAAAGTGTGGATCCTCATGAGCCGTAGTGAGCTGATACAGACTTTGTGTGACATCTTCAAAACCCTTTGTCATAATTTCTTTTGCTTTTAAGGCCAAATGTTTTAATTTTGTTTCAAATATACCAATATTTTAATTACCCACTTCATCCCAACATGTAAGTGACATTAATAATTTGCTAAGAAATAACTGTGTGGGTGTTTTTCCTTAAACAAAATGTCTTGACAGTTCGGTGTCTTGCTCAGAGGGAAAAGGTAAAGGACAAGATGTTTAAAGCTTCCATAACAGCTCATCCAAAATGTACAGAATTTCATTGACCATAATTTCATGAAAAGTGAGTTTAGGTAAGAATCTTTGCATGAAATCTCTTTTATTTTCCCCTCAGTCTGTCCCTTACCAGTCACTGTCACTAATCTATGCCCATCATAGCCCAGCAGTTCAGTTAGGGTAAACATTGTAAATTGACAAACCATACTTGAATAAATTCTTGTGGTTGTGCTGTGCAGCTTTTTCCTGAACCCAGGTGAAGTATTGTAGTTTTTTTTTTTACCCCCAGGTTTTAAATGTGATGCATTCTGCATGTGTTTCGATTGGCACATTTAAAGAACAAGGTATGTGCTTTTAATTTAATAAAAGAAACGCTATTTTTGTGTGATTACATTGCACCTGATTTTAAATTTCTCATCTTTTATCCGGCGACCAGACCATGAATTTTGTTCTCGCTTTCCATGTTGAGGCCGCTACATGTACAGTAAAGACCTTTGACTCCTTGATAAGTTTGCTAGATTATAAGATTCAGCGCCATAATTGTGCTTGATTTGAATATATGTTCGTCATTGGAAATAGACTTTGACTTTGCTTGTGACCCAGAGATGAACCCAGCAGTGATGCAGATGGATTCTGAGATGAGGCGAGAAAGTGTTGAATATTACATGAGTCAGGATACTTTACCCCTTCATGTGACAGATGATTTTTTTTTGTGGTTACCAGGAGTAGGGGAACTCCGATTCATGTCAGATTTACAATTCCAAAACAGCATGCAACAGTCCTTTTTTTTGTGTACTTACTACAAGTCCTCAGAAGGAACGGGCTGGAATTCCCCCTTACGTACAGGATGTTTGACTGCAGTGGAGGGAGCGGTGGAGCTGAGCACAGCGGTCCAAAGCGACTGAGGGACTTTGTTGTTCAACTAGAAGAGCAGCTGTGAAGGAGTGAAATGTCATCAGGTGAGACACTCTACAGATGAATCGACTTAGTATCACGGGCTCCTGCTCTTTGACACACTGCTTTATTCAGCCAATCCTCTTCACCTCACAATCATCAGGTCCCTTAAAGGGACTGTATGTAACTTTTTACACGTATGAATCGTTTTTTATTGCAAATGAGGGAACAGGTTAACCTAAAAAACGAGACCTTCCGCGATTTTCTGTGTTTCCTCTCAGCCTGTAGACGGCTTTTTACAGTGACCAATCACAGGTCATTTCAGAGAGAGAGAGAGCGTTCCTATTGGCTGTGCTCCGGCTGGTAGGCGGTGCTTGGTATTTCCTCAACTTAATCTCAACATGGCTGCCAGATCACAAACTTTCTCATTTTACAGCTAAACAGTACACTACAAGATGTTTCTGAAAACATTTGAAGAGAGAAATAGGCATTACAGTAACAGAACATTGATTCATATTTGATCAGCGCTGCCTAGTTTGACCGTTTGGTCAGAGTTTGCGAGTGATTGACTTGTGGCTCTCATAGACGGAGGACACAGAGATTTTTCAGATTACCAGTCTCCGTTTTATAGAAATAACTTTAAAATTGAGAATTTGGCTGCTGGAACTTTTAAACATGACCTCTGACCCCTGCGGTGGGTGATGTCACAGAATGCCTTCTAATAAAACGCACCGTCTTCCTCGATACCTGATCTCCAAACTAAAGAGAAAAGTCGGTATCCCTGTGATTCAGGAGTGAGTGTGCATGTTGGATTGGGGTACAACTGTGAGGAAGAAAAGGCTGAATTTGGTCGGCCTCACTCGGAGGAATGTTTGGAATGGGACAGCTGCGTCGACCCGTTCCGACATGTCTGGGCTTCAAATGTGGACTTCATGGAGGCTGTTCTGAAATGGGAGGCAGCTGCAGACTTAAGATGGTGGAGAGCAGTTGTAGAAAGTAACTAAGTACATTTACTCAAGTACTATAGGAAATAGATAAATTAATGAAAAAAAAAATGCTCAATTGAATAATTTCCTCATCTGAGCTTTTATTAGCAAGTTATTATCATTTTAAAAAATTACACACAATGATTTCTTTTCTATTTTCAGCGTGCAAGAAACACTGTGACCTAATTAATTTTTTATCATGATATGCAAATAAGATACAGCATAGTTTGTCCCCAATATGCAAATAAGAGCATAACCTCGTTTTCAATGAGCTCATTAATATTCAAAGCGGGTGTGGTCTGTTACTTTCAGTGTGGTTTGTCTTTTTCATCAATATGCACATGCACCAGAGGCGTGGTCTATTTGTGCCTTTTAACTTATGAAAACAGGGGAGTGACCTGTGTGTAAATAGGAGCGTGGTCTATTTTTTTCTTCACTATGCAAATTAGCGTGTGACCATGCTTAACTTAATCTATGTCATCCTGTATAAAGTCTAAATATGTGACGGGGGCATGGCCTGTTTTTCATTAAATAGGACAGTTGTCGTAGTTTAATTTAATATGCAAGTAATCAGCGGCTCATTTGTGTTTTTTTCTCTATGCTATTTTAGCATATGAATAATGTATATAATAAAGTAATTTTCGATAAATTTTGAGTTAAATATTGGTGTAATTTGGTAGTAATTCCAAAGAAACTTCAAATAGGTTACTTGCTAATTGTCACCCAATTACCATGAAATTTGTAAAACCTGTAAAATGAAGTGTTACCGTAAATTGCAGTGAACAGTGTCATTGTTATTGTCTTTATCCCACTGAGCTCTGAGAAGAGCCACATGCTCACCTGTGCTGTTCAACTAGGCCCAGGTGAGTCCGATAAGAAGACAATTAGGATTCTTATAAGTAGGAGGGGAGGAGAAGAGCATCTGTTTCCTGCATGCTACCAGCCAGACTGTTCCCTGTCTTCATCAAGTGAGTTGTTCTTCATGCTTTGTGTTCACTTTATGACTGCCAATGCTTCTCATGTTTCTTCTCACGTTGGACGTGGCTCTCCGTCCAACGGACAGTCGGGAGGAGTTAATCGGTCCTCGGTTTTATTTTAAAGTTTAAAGTTGTATTTGGATGGAGGCAGACATACTGGATAAATAAAATCTGCATTGTTAGTTACCACTAAAGTTAAATGAGGGAATCAGATTTGTTTGTAGTTTAATATTGAAGTAGTGTAAAAAAAAAACAGCCTATTTATATTTATTATTAATATTATTATATTGAAAACTGGCTAAAAAAGGGAGAGTTTTCAGATGAGTCCACATGAGCCTGGACCTGGTCTTCATCCCCCCCTGACCTCCCCTCCCCCCACAGACCTCTGTACAACCTGGCTGACCTGTACGATCTCTGCTGCCAGACTGCCTCCCCCTCCCAGAACACCTATTCCCTGAAGTCCTACCCCCGCCCCCCCTCAACCCCTCCCTTCTGTTGTCACATTTGGCCTCCTCCCCCTCTGCAAACCCCCCAACACATCAACCCCCTCTCCTGACAAAGCATGCTTCCCTCCCCCCCTACTAACCCCCTCAGACTGCACCTCTCCCCCCTCCCTCTGTTGTCTTCCTCCCAGCAACCCCACACCACAACACTAGTCCCCCACCCCCACGTCATCCCCCACCCCCACGTCATCCCCCACCCCCACATCATCCCCCCCCCACGTCATCCCCCACCCCCACGTCATCCCCCACCCCCACGTCATCCCCACCCCCACGTCATCCCCCACATAACAGAAGTGAGTGACTGGTAAAATAAATAAAAACACTCCACAAATAAGTTGACTTTTAGTATTTTTATCCTTCAAATCTGTTGGCTTTAATTATTTTATTTCATTGGATTTACATAACCATATATCCCATACACTATGACTGAGTTTTTATGTATATTTTCTTTATTTTTAATAATAAATATAGCAAATTTCAACAGAATCAACCCAGACCAAATCAAAATATTGAGGGAAAAAAAACTAAATGCATGTGAATGACAATAAATCAATGAAAAAGCACTCATGCCACACAGGCAGCGGGTGTGAGTCTTTCCCAATCCAGATGGAGGAGCTGTGTATACACCATGAAACAAAACCATTGTAGCAGCGAGGGCTGAACCGTGGTTTGTTTCTGATATCATTTCATGGTTTTTGTTTTGTTGGAATCTTTATTTTTTTTAAGCAAAGATGTTGTGTCTTAATGCAGTAGTCAGAGGCTTTCTGTAAATAATCCGATATACAGTATAGAATCCTCCTGCTGCATCACATTTTTGTATAATTACACCATGCATTGTTCACATTGCCTCATTCCTTCCATTACAACCTACCTTACTGCAAGTTATTATGGGTAGCGGGAGCTGGAAAAAACCCACAGAGCTGGAGCAGCAAACGAGCTGCAGCGATGGATGTGATGTGTTGGGGTAGAGTGATGCCTCGTTCACAGAGACGAGCCCGCCAGGAAGGGGGGGGAGTTTGAGGGAGGGTCAGCCTGAGGTGGCTCTGCTCTGAATACACAGCCCTATAGATATCTTCATTCATTGATTTTAAAGAACACCACCAAGTGGCACAGAGTAGAGATAACAGGACTCAGAGTTGTGCTCGGGGAGGAGGTGGGAAGTGCAGGCTGAGGCACACAAGACACAAGAATGGGCCTTTTGGTAACACTTCATTTTACAGGTCTGCAAATTTCATGGTAATTTGGTGATACTTAGCAAGTAGCTTTCTGAAATCAATTAACTTTGTATTCTTTTCCTGGAAATGTATTCAATAAATTACCAGCTATTGAGAAATAGCGGAATATAATTATTAAATAATGTTTGTAATAAAGTAATTTTTGGGTTATTAAATGGGTTACTTGCTAATTATCACCCAATTACTATGAAATTTGCGGACCTGTAATATGAAGTGTAACCGGCCTTTTTATTTGAGTTACTCGTGCTTTATTTGATAGGGACAGACTAACTGAAACCAGCTATCCAATGCAAGTATCATAGTGATTATAGAGGATGCTAATTTGGGTTTATATGATGTTTAGCATATGAGAAAGGTCATTGATTGTTTGATTATTCATAACCTGCAAAAGTTTGGCTAAGGAGGCTGGGGTGTAAAATGTTTGACATTTTGACAAAAAAAAAGATTAATAATTAACTCAAGATCCTCTTACTACGTTTCTCTGGAGCTTTCAACTAGGGATGTACCGATACTGGATCGGATACATTGAGGAAGACCATGACATGCAGCTGAAAGCCCAGAAAAAAGATAATAAGTGGACCTTGTGTTAAGTTCTTTAAATTTATTTTCTTTTTTTCTTTTTTTTATCTAACAAAACATAATGTTATATTGCACAGTGCTGTATTGCATTGATATTGTTTCCACTTTCTAAGGGGTTTATACGTTGCTACTCATGGCTTTATTCATGTTGAATAATTTAGTAATGATTTATAAATCAGTTACAAGTCATAACAACCACCCGATTCGACTGTTATTAGGCCATTAAATTGGTGTTATCGGTCGCAATAAGCACCATAGATGTGGGTCATTAGGGGCCTACTACACCTACTACGTTGTGAAAGTGAAACTTATGAGCGACACGTTCTAACACGTAAAACTGCATGAAATGTTACGTTTTGTACACAAACAAAAAGGCTTCTTTAAGTTTAGGCAACAAAAACACTTAGTTACGTTTAGGGAAAAACATAATGTTTTGGCTTAAAATAACTACGTTTCAAAAGTGAAAGCGAAACTTAACGCTTGTGAACACAAAGACAACCACACTTTGTTTGTTGCACACAGGAGGTAGAGGTCGCTGTCGTGTTCTTTTATACCTTCTTTCGGTGATCTACCATGTGAATAGATGATAAAACCTACTATTGGGTGTAGTAGGCCCCTATTGACCCACATCTATGGTGCTTATAGCTACTGATAACGCCTATTTAATGGCCTGACAACAGTCTAATCGGCTGACTACACCTACTACGTTGTGAAAGTGAAACTTAAAAGCAACATGTTCTAACATGCTGTAAAACTGAATGAAATGTCATATTTTGAACACAAACCAAAAGGCTTCTTTAGGTTTAGGCAATAAAACTACAACTTCTTTATGTTTAGGCAAAAAAACAACAACACTTAGTTAAGTTTAGGGAAAAACACTGTGTTTTTGGTTAAAATAACTACGATCATCCTGCGCTTTGTGTCCCATCCATCACCCATAATTAATACGGTCACTAGAGGTCGCTGTCGTGTTCTTTTATACCTTATTTCGGTGATCTACCATGTGAATCGATGATAAAACCTACTAGTGGGTGTAGTAGGCCCCTATTGACCCACATCTATGGGGCTTATAGCGACTGATGACAACAGTCTAATTGGCTAGACTGATCTATAAAGCATTTCCTGCAAATGTATTAGTGTGTTTTTCATAATGTGTGACACTGGTCAGTCACTGTAGGCCTACAACTGCATCAGTATTTAATCCTAACAAATAACCGCAGTCAAACACAACAGTTACGATTAAGGTTTTCATTTTTATTAAGATTATAAATTTTTTAACAAATATTTTCTGGAACAGTTTTACCCGGTGATATACAATTTAGTAAGCACAAAAATACAAGAATAACAACAAAATCTGTAGAGAATGGCTGAATACTCTCTTTATTTTGGTACACATAGTGCTCATAAAGCTAATGCGTGGATTCTTTATGGCTAAATCAGGCCTTTTTAAAACAAAAGGACTAAGATAATTCTTTTACAAAACAAAGTAAAACTCACAAAACCAAGACATGTTCTGAATGCTGTGAAGGCTTTGAGCGACAACCATGATTAAGAGGGGATGTCAAACTGTTTACTATGGCACACTGGGAGTGGAGGTGATGTGATTACCACAGTAATAGCCCAAAAAGTGTTACAGTATGGTAGTGTTGGCACACCATTAAGTGAGATGAGTTGCTTCAGAGTCCATGTACCTCAAAGTGTTTAGGAGGGAGACTTGAACATGGTGTTTCACATGACAACCGACGGTGCCATTTCAAACTGGAGACGGCTCCTCAGCCCACAACAGGAGAGACGTTCAGTCACTTTCAATTTATTACAATAGCTAGCAGTGGTGTGCATTTGATTTAAGGCAATGGAAGTCCATCCATTTCACGTATCTCCCATTGTGACGACAGGAGAGCCTGTACATGATATATACTGTATATGGCACAAACTCTATCCTCTCCCTGCCAAAACTACTGTCATTAAAACGCTCAATTTTTAAATAGCTTTTCTTTTTTTCCTGCAAAAATAAAGTTGATTTAGACCTTGTAGGGGAGACCGGGCTCAGTTGTAACGTCTCCATATCCTCCAATCAGAAACAAGTGTGAGTGATGTCACACATACACACCCAATGAAGCACTCTGGCGTGGTCTTTTTCAGACAAAGGTGTGCTTTAATGTGTAATTCTTGATGCTTTTTGTCTCCTGTATATTTTGAATCACAAGTATGTGAAAGACTACAAGTTGTCAATGCAATGTTCAGAGCTTTTCAGCATGTGGTATTTTACTATGACACTGCGAGGTCAGTTGTAATGCATGCACTTAGCTTAATGTTCAAAGTTCTTTTGTCAGTCTTTAACATATTGAATAATGAACATGAATGTTCAACATTTAGGTTAATGAGGTTATGATTTGGCCAATTGTGACACTTTCTGTGTTAAAAGTTAATTAATAAACTTGTTTTTACCAAACCAGCAACCTACTACTGACCAGATTGGTGACAAGACAGAACTTTTTGCAGCGTTTACAGCTGACCTCACACATGGGGCTCTATTTGTAACAATGCACAACTTCTGTGAAAACACAGTTTCATCAAATACATATTCTGCTGCAGCACATCTTTCAGAAAGGATGTAGAGCAATAGGATACAGTAAACTGGTATTTTTCCCCAACGTTCCCCCCAAAGGTTCCCATTTATTTTCTGAAACGTTCCGAAAACTTGTTCTAAGAACATTCCCGGAAGGTTTCAGAAAACATTCCATCATGGACACGTAAATAGTGTCAGGGAACATTTAAAAATGTCTCCTCAAAACATTTGCTGAAGGTGTAGCAATGCAAAAAGTTCCACAAAATACATCCTCACATGAAATGTTGTCCTTGGAGAACAATATGGGAACTTTGTTAACAGGAACATTCTCCTGACCTTAGAAACATGTTCCCCAACAATAGAACAGTTCTCTGCTGGGTTTACTGTAATAAAACATAACATGTTACAACTGACCCCAGGTCTCTCCTAAAATAAAGGTTTAGATTCAGAATGCCACAATGGCTCGGGTCCATGCCCCCAGACTGGCCAGGACCTGTTTGCTACAGATCTGTTCCAAGTCCGCCTGTCTGCTCAGCAGCCCCGAAAACCCCGAACCGAAGATGGAAATCAGGTTGGAGATGTTGGAAGTGTCCGTGTAGTCTAGGCTGGAGTAGTAACAGTCCTCTCGTTTCGCCCGTTTGCGAGCTGCTGTAAAATCCGATACTTCCTCCACGTCGGATATACAACAGCCGAACTCCACCTTCCGTTTCTTAGCCGGGGACTGCGCGCCCTGGCCGTACTGGAGCGCGTCGCAGCCGCAGTCCTGGTGGAGGTAGCCGTTCTCCACCGTGGTCACCACATGCGTGTCCAAATCCAGCACTGTGGTTTTGTTGCAGTGCGCGCTGCTGTTTGCAGGAAACTGGTCACAGTGTGACACGGGGGAAGCCTCCATGCAGCAGCTCCGATAGTAGGAGGGATCCGGCTCCTTGCAGCCGTCCTCCAGGGAAGAGCAGCCGAAAAGAGCGCTCCCGGTCCGGCTGTGCGCCGCTGGCTGCGCCGCGCCTCGGTGGCACGCAGAGACGCACAGACTCGCCTCCTCTCCGCAGCAAGCAGCCTGCTCCTCATCCTCCGCGTCCTCTGCGTCCAGATCCAGCGGGTTGAGCTCCTGGATCTCGTTGCAGACAGTCATCACCTCCTCGTACTGCTGCATCCTGTAGATCTCCGCGTATTTCTCCTTGATGTAGACCTGCCTGGCGTTCCTCAGCACATAGGAGACCAGCAGGTTTTTGTGCAGCTTGATGCCTCCTCTCTGCGTCCTGGAGTTGTGGATCTTCAGTAACGAAATGGAGATCAGGCTTTGCGCGTCCCCTGCGCAGTCCATGGTGTTGATCATTATGATGTCCAGCTCCAGCTCCTCTCCGGGAGAGGGGAGAGGAAACCCGACTCTCGGCTTTCTCAATGGGAATCGTTTGGACGTTTAGTTCGAGGAGAAAGCTTCAAGTGAGCTCTGTGGAGGAACATCGGACACAATGACCCGCCTCTCTCTGTGAGCCAGCAATCATTCGCAGATGGCCTGAAACCAGAATAAATATATAGTCCGGACAGAAGGCCCGCCCTCCTCAGGAACAGCCAATCAGCTGCCTGGGATCTGTTGAGTGGCAGACTGGTGCGCTGGAAATATGTCGTTCTCGACCAATCAGCGTCAGGCGGTTCCTCTGTACTATTCAAATTCCACCCAGGTTGTCTAACAGGAATGTCCTCATTTCAGCTGCCCCATAGCTGGTACTTCCAAACAAACAGGTACTTTTCCGGGTAAACCAGTCGAGATAAAGAATAAGACCAAAAGTGATCACAGTATAAAGTTTTGTGTTCCAAGTACAAATGTTTGTTTTACCTTTTTGAGCAAGACAGCTGAAGCATAACTTAATTTTGTCCCAAAATTGTTAAACTCGGAGAAACATTTTGCAGAAAGTTTGTTGTAAAACTGTTTAAGTATCAGACTGTGACGACCTCGTAAAGTTTCTGAAAGCTCCGAGTTATCCAGTTGTGATGTGTTTGTTGACGTTGTCAGAAATGGTGGAGGCCATGGAAGTTAATTTTTCAGTGCATAATAAGTTAATATATTGTAAATTTAGTCGTTTATTGTTTTTTTTTGTAATTTTATAATATCTCTGAGGAAAATGTTGATATTCCCATTGGCCTCATCTTTTTCCTCTGTCGTTATGTGTTTGCATTTACTGCATTATGTTACCTACTTGCTAGCTTGCTAAATTCTCTCTATAACAACCAGAACATATGAACATTGCAAATTATGACATCTCATGAGGCAAAAAAAAACATTTTGTCACTTACCTCTAGTTGTAGCCATGTAAGTAGTTTCATTTGTTTTTAGATATCTGTCTCTGAGATTTCTGCCTCCAGTTTTCATTAGAATTACTTTCTACCCATCTAAGAAATAGTCGCTATGAAATTGTCATTATATCATTCAATTATTATTACACCAAATTCCATTCCACTCCACATCCACTGTATTTGGGTGGAGGCAGAAAGCACATAAATATCTCAAAGCCTGGTCAAATACAGCAAAAACAAAGTCACCAAGGGCTGTCCCTCACTGTTGAATACACACAAGCAGACCACCGGCACCATGGCTGAAACCTGTGTCCATTAGTGCCGCCAATGGCTACAAACATTTTCCAACAAACTGTCCTCTTGAAAAATAATGTCAGTATGTCTTATCCACAGGAAGTCTGAATTTCTATTGAGGCTCTAACTTTACTTCTTCTATGTGTTATGGTGGCAATTTGAGGAGGAAGTTTAAAGCTACAATGCAAGTGGGTAACATAATGTAGTCAATTCAAAGGCATAATGACAGAGGAAAAAGATGAGGCAGTTGGGAATATCAACATTTTCCTCAGACATATTATTATTATGAAGAAAAACAATATACGTCTAAAATTACAATATATTAACTTATTATGTACCGAAAAATGAAATTCCATGGCCTCCGCCATTTCTGACAACGTCAACAAACACGTCACAAATTTTGAACTCTGAGCTTTCAGAAACTTTCCAATAACGAGGTCGTGAATACGACAAGAGGGGGGCGTTCATATGGACTCTCGTGAACACAGTAAACACGACCCCATTTGAAGGCACCAAGTGATCGGGGGTGGAGCCGCTGTATCAGGGTCCTGCCCACACACCCACCCAAGCCAATCACGAGCCAATCACGAGCCAAGCACGGCCACAGCTTGTTAGCGTGAGCTACATAGCTTCTACGTCAGCACCACGGTAGCAGTTTGGCTAGAAACACACAACAACTAACCATAATATCTCTATAATTTATGATCAAACTGACACACATTTCATTACACAGACTGGTGACGGTAAAGGAAAGTTAAAGTTACATTCACTCAGAGCAGCTGTCAATCATGACGTCACACCCCCTTTTTATAGCAACCAATAACTAATTAAAACCATGCTGATCAGAAAAATGAACACTTGAACATACATCAGCGTGATAAGAACTACCTAAAATGACAGAAACCGTCTGTGGGAAAAATTTACTTGTCTTTGACTTTTCAGGTTGGCCCATGTCCTATCCGCTAACATGGAGGGGGCGGGACTTATTACCTATACTACAGCCAGCCACCAGGCGACCCAGATTTTTTGGCTTCACTTTTGGGGAGCTGTCATGTCGTCCATCTTTATATACAGTCTATGTGACAAACACAGAGAATCATTACCTAACTGAAGTTATTTAGAGCCCACAACTTTACTGTCTTGGTTCACTCTTAGCGCTGTCATGGCGTAGAGTGAATATTAAACCAACATCAGGTGACCAGAAACATCACTCCAAATGAATGGTGATGCTGCTCTGTCTGCTGGATGTGTGAATGGTACAATCCCATACAAAACGATCTAGACAAATTTCTAACGATATGCGATTTAAAGCAGATTTGATATGATTGGATTAAATCGCAAATAAAAGTGCAACCAAAATTAATTAGATTCTGAATCAGAAATGCCCCAGAAAATGATGTCTTGTGTAACTGTGTAATTGATGCTTACATTAGTTTTCTGATACATGTCGTTTAATTTTACACCCCTATAAATAGCCAACTGTTGGCTAACACATTAGTCATATCTTCTACAAACACTTATTTTATATAGATCTGCTATAATCATATAAACTAGTGGCCAAAAATTAGTTAATGCCGCTTTAAATAGAAGCATGTTTTGGAGGCTCCCTAAAAAATTATGCCCCTTATTGTGGTTTCACCTAGATGTATGAAATTAGGTGGGTATATGTAACATGTTGAGATGTACAAAAAAGCCTCTTGGAGGTATACCGTTAATCCAACAGGAAGTCGGCCATTTTGATTTTAATATGTTATTTTAGGGCTTTTTTTTGCCATTTCCAGGAACTGTACTTTAACACACTCCTCCTAGAGATTTACCCCAATCGACTTCAAATTTGGTCAGTACAGTCTTTAGACCTCTGTGATGAAAACTTGCTAAAACCTTAAGTTTTTATGGAACTATGTTGCCGTGGCATGGCGGTGAAAAAGCGCCTTTCGCCAAAACACAGGAAGTTGCTGTATCTTCGTCGTACATTAACCAATCCACTCCACATTTCTCATGCCTGATAAGAGTCTTGGCCTGAGAACATCCACGTTCAAATTTTGGCTCATTTTCATAGCGCCACCTACTGGCAAAAGGAAATGACGTATTTTGCACTTTGTTGTACTCCACCTCGAATCAAGTTAATCAGACCCACCTCAAATTAGGTCAGAAATGTCTTAAGATGTTGATGATGCTTTTTAGTGAAAATTGTGACTTATGATTGAACGGCGTTACCGTGGCAGCGCAGCAAATTTCAATGTCTCGCCATGAAAAAAGAAACCGCCGGTTACAGTGGGGTATCAGCATTAACAAAGATGACAAGTTTCATATGATATCACAGTTGACTAATGTGTTTAGTGACAAAATCAGAACATATAATAGATCTGCTTCATCAAACTGAGTGATTATTAATAACCCTTATTGTCAGTAAACATGTTGGAATAATAAACTCACAAATAATACAATGTATTATCATTCATAATAATAATAATTCACGCTGTCAGTCACTAATTCTAAAGCCAGCTGGAATGAATAAAGGATGGTAGGATGTGAATGACAGAAAACACCAGTTTTCTTTGTGTACGAGTCTGAGTATACTTCACTTACAAACCAACTCAGTCCCATACTGCAGTCATCCAGCAGTGCAGTGGCCTCTACAGGTTTCATCAGAGGTTCAAATGTTTGCCATCTGAGTGCAATAACCTGTGTTGAACCTGTAGAGGCCAGTGCAGCACTAGTTTTCTGCCCTGTGTGATTAGTGTTTTGTTACTGTTTCCAAATTCTCAGTCTGAGGTGGGACAGTGCTTCTACAGTCTGCAGCATGATATTTGTTTCCATGCAACAAGAAGTCATGAAAACGTGGAACCCCCCTCTGAATAAGACCAAGACCATGCTGAAGGACACCTGATTGTACCGTTCTCTATGAATGATGAATGTGTGATGCAGAGCAGGACACACTCATCTTTTCTTCCAGAGGAGGTAGCTGTTTGCAAAGAGGAGCGCACCCCAGAGGTTTCCTTCAGTTTAATAAATAAAGATCACCGCTCACTGGATAAAGGCTTGTTGGAAGTGCTGGAGCTGCAACACATAGGGCAGAGCATCCCCATAATTTAATGTGTGCCATATTAATTTACTGAGGAAAGCTTTGAGTAAGGAATCTTAGGTAACACTTCATTTACAGGGCCACAAATTTCATGGTAATTAGGTGATAATTAGCAAGTAACCTATTTGAAATTTCTTTGGAATTTTTGCCAAATTACCCCAATATTTACCTCAAAATGTATCGAAAATTACTTTATTATAAATGATTATTTTATAATTATAATCTAAAATAGCATATAATGGTTAAAATAGGGCCCTTAAGCTTGAGAAGCGACTGTATGCTGCTCTTCATCGGAGGTCGAAAACCGAAACTAATAGAAGACACTTCTGATCAGGCACTGATCTCACCATTGTGTGACTTATTGTCTACACAAATGTAGCCTGGTAGCTAATGTAATGATTCAGGGAGTTTTTTAAGAAATTTCAAATAAGTTATTTGCTAACTATTATCTATTTATCAGCAGACATGTAGGAGTAATGTTCGATCAATTTTGAGGTAAATATTGGTGTAATTTGGCAGTAATTCCAAAGAAATTTCAAATAGGTTACTTGCTAAATATCACCTAATTACCATGAAATTTGCGGACCTGTAAAATGTTACCGAATCTTATTTGGAGACTAGTTTTTTTCTACCTTTGAATGACACATTTAGGAACAAAAGACAGCTTTTAAAAGTGCAGTGAGGTTTGTCCATGTTTCGTTTCTTACTATAATTAATAAGAAGTGACTTTACACTGTAGTTTCATAGTTTTTTGCTTCGTTAAAAAGAGTGAAAAACTGTGTGTGTGTAAGCTAGCAAAGACGCCATGCTGGCTCTACCTTAAAGGAGGACTAATAAGTTAATTTAAAGTTACATAGGCTGTAGCACTCTATCAGAGCTTGTCATTTGTGTAAAGATAGAAATGGTAATATTTTGTTTGTTTTCTCCGTAGCTCCTGAGGTGTGTTCACAATGTGGTCGCAGCATATTGTTTTTGGAGCAATAAAAGTTTGTGAACCATCAGTTGAAGAGTTGGACCATCATTCGGCCAGGGATGCTACACTAGTTTTTCTGTGAATATATATATATATATTGGCATTAGAGGTCTTGGTACTGTTGAACTTTGAACAGAGTCAGGCTAGCTGTTTCCCTCTTAAAGACTGATATGGACCTTTATCTCACTCTCAGAGAGAAATCATGTAATTCCCAAAAATATTGAACTATTCCTCTGACATAAAATTCCACAACATGAATAATTTTTATAATATTTCAGTTCGAGACATGAAGATACCAATGAAATCACAATCAATCACATTTTGTCAGTTGTGGGTGTAGTGGTTTACTTTTTGTTCATGTAACATGGAAGAATTTTAGAACATGCATATGTCCTCTTACCTGTGCATACATATCAGTATAAATAGTTACAGCCCCTTCCCATAAAAGTAAACCCAATTCAATTATCATTAGTAGGCCTACATTTTCATGAAAAATACAGATTCCATGCCATTATCCTGCTTTCTTTCTCTCCCCACAGTCTTCCGTTGTATTGCGGTCTCTTTCTATTTGCAGTCTTGCGTCGTTGTATCTGCACTCCCCTCCATCCTCGCCCATCTCCTCCATTTATGTTCTGCCCTCATCTTTTCAGCCTCACTTCTCGATTGTCTCTAGCTCCTCTCTTGTACCACCCCTCTGCTTATACTGCACTGACATCCTCACCTCTCAGTTTCCTCCTAAGCATGTCTCTCTCTGTAGCTTGGAGAGGGAGTGTGCAGCATTGCAACACAGATGCAGGTGTCAGCAAAGCAGGTGCTTTTTTCTCTCAGCTTCTTGAGCATGCATGGTCAGCACTGGAGACCATAGAGTAGCTGTCCGTGCTGCTGATCCAGATCCGTACCTCCAGATATTACTCCAATGCCTCCCTGCTTCCTTGTTCAAATTCTTTGACTTTCCTTGTGCTATCTAATTCTGTAGCTTCTTCAGCTATAGTGCCTAATTACTACACTTCTCATCAACCTCTCTTCCAGCTTTTCTGCTCAGTCTTGTAGAAGAGCAATTGTTTGTAGCAGATCTTTCAGACAGTAGATTTTAGCAATACAGAAAATGATGCATATAATGATTTATTGATGAAGACTTGAGTCAGTTTCTCCGTCATTGAAGCTTGTGAGGGACTATCATGCTTGATTTCTCCATCCAAACCTGTATGTCCATCACAAAAATATATCAGATGCTAGTGGATTTTAATGAGGCTTTGGGGAATAATGCATCTCAGTTAATGGCCTGTTACGCTTGGGCCAGACTGCCCGCGTGAGCAGTGTGTGACGGCGTGAGTTTGCCTTTCATAATGGCCATTTCATCTCATTATAAACGTCATTTATATTTATTTTAAACAGAAAAAGGTTAAGAACCATGTGGTAATTTGTAGATAATAGTGATAATCCACATTTAAAACCCTGTACTTTATTCATTCATGGAGCGGCCGTGCAAGTCACTGCATGTTCTATAACACTGTCCTGCAATTATATATATAAAAAATTCTTATCTTACTACTTAATCTTGAACTATCATTCCCTGTGTAGATATGTTATTATTCGTTAAATGCTCTATGTCAAATATCTGTGAATAATGTTCTTTTTCTGAAATAAAAATATGATCAAAAAAAAAATCTCTGTCCATACATACATGCCTGGAGATGCATATCACATGACCGTTCATGTACACTGGGCATGTGCGTCCCGGTGAAACAGGAAGTGGATTTCTCTACTCTGCCAATGGTGGCTTAGTTACAGAAAATACAACGGAGTATTGTACTTCCTGTAGTAAAAGGTCTTGTTTGATACTTAAGATCTTCATCTATCTTTCACACGCACGCACCGCTTTAAAAATGAACCGCTACGAATCAAAGCTTTACTATATTATGAGTCAAGAAATTTGGTCAACAAACGTCTCTCTTCGTTTCCCCTCGGTTTTGTTGTTGTCTGTTCTCCAACTCGTAGCTCTGCCGGGTGGCTGAAGTCTCTGTCAGCATTTATGCTTTGTTCCTTTACAATTTCTTTGTGAACTTCATAATAGTTGTGCAGAACAAAATACGCATAGATGACACAAGGAAGTCTTCTGTTTTATGTGCATCGCCCTCCTCAAAGCTGCGGAGCTTTAATAATTGCTATATGGTGACAATTCAATGTTTCTATATATTTAGGAATTTCAATAATATTTCCTGAAACACAATTGCTAGCACAAACCCAGGGCAATGTGGGTGTTACTGACTAATATTAGCAATTTTAAACAAAAGGCACAACCACAATCCTGGAGCAGCAAGCTGAAGAGAGGTGGGAGCAGGATGAGGACATTATTAGTAGGAGAACTGCAGTATCAGCAGGTGGAGTTTTAATGATGGCGAGCTTCAGACCAATCACATCCGCTCCTCTAATCCCCTTTGAAAGAGTAACTGCACCCAGCCTGAAAAACCTGCTCATTCTGCCACTTAGCAGTTTCTGCATGCTCTGCCACACCCTGACGACAAGACTGCAGAGGGCGTAATGTCACAGCAGGGTGTGGTCCCAGGTGCAACTATTCACACCTGACCACACCCAACTGTGACGGTAGGAAGTCAGAACGCTAAATAGGAATACTCAATAGGAACGCTCTCTCTCTGAAATGACCTGTGATTGGTCAAAGTCTTCCGTCACGGGCTAGATTTTTTTAAAGCCTGAAAACAGAGCCATGACGAGGTGCAGAAGTCTAGTTTTCTCTCAGAACACTTGAATTACAATATGCTGAGAGGTTATTATCGATTTTTTTGCCCAATGATACCAAAAAATTGTTGCCTACTGAAGCTTTAATGACCCCATGACCTTTCTTCCAGCACCAGCTCCAGTAACTCTTCCGTATTGTGGGGTGTAATGAACACTGCACATTAGCTCTCTTACTGTCTGAAAAGCTTTTGTCTTCCTCTTGTCCTTTCTCTATCTCCCTCTGTTGTCCACAAGATGCACATCCCAGTTTCTAGTCCAGTATTTATTCTCCCACTATTATCATGTACTGAATCCCAGTTTGTCTTGAGCTTGTGTTCTCCCTGTGCCTTCGTTTTGAGAGAGTTCTGTTCGTTATATAAAAACATAAAAGGTTCTTTCCCTGCTGCCAGTAGAAAGAAAATCTGTTTTCTTTTTCCTTTTTGTTTCTGTCTGGGTCCTGCTGCTTTGCTCTGCTGCTCCCCACCCCTCCCTCCCTCCCTCTTTCCCCTCCTCCCTCCCTTCCTCTGCTTTTGCTGGCTCTGCTTTCATTCGAGCCTCCTCCCCCCTCAGCTCCTCCACCCCTCCATCTTCCCTCTGGAGAATAGGGGTCATTGCACAAATGATTACTCAGACCCCTGTCGCTATGGCAATGCTGCCATGTAACGGGCGTCAGGCATGCATCGAGCACAGCAAAGACGCCGATTAGTAAGCTGGCGATGGAGAAAGCAAGCGCTGCCTTTGTGTAGCTCTGTTTTGCCTCCATTTTTTTTCAAACAGCCTGTTTTTCTGTGTGTCTCCAGCGTTGGGAGGGTGGAGGGAACGAGGGAGGGGAGCAGTGGAACAGAAAGAAGCCTGCAAACATTCTGCTCACAGCCCTCCAGCTTTGTCTCATTTTCTCGCTCTCCTTCTGTCTGAATGAGGACTGCTGTTGGTTTATTTCAGCAGCCGTTTAGAAACGGTTTTAATGATTCTGTTAGTGTACATCAAATCTATTCTGAAGAGTAAGCCACAATCTAAAGTTTAGAGAAAACTTGTACATGTAGGACAAGATTTTCAAAAACTAATTCTTTGTGTTTTGCACAACAAACTGAATTAAAGCTGATGATCGGGCCCTCGCACCTTCGCGCACGTCGGGGGTACTTTCGGGACGCCGGTTGATGCAGCCCTACATTTCTGTGACCATCAGACACTGCACTCACAAGTTAGACGTTATTTCCTGTGTGGACTGAGTGGCACAGGAAATGACGGATTGCATTTTGCACCACTTCCTGTGTCCACTATGTGGCGCTATAGAACACATGCTAAATATGCATTATGTTGTTTGTTACATAACGCTGACTTCCTGTTACCAGTAGGTTGCGCTGTGACTATGAGTCAATATTGCCATTTAGATGTCCTCAGGCCTGGACTGCTAGGTCAGTTTTGAAACAGGAAACAGGAAGTTGTTGTTACTCCACTGTAGTTGTTGTAACTCCACTGTACATTGTACAATCTGCCCCAAATTTCTCATGCATGATGAGCACATTCACATGACGATATTGAGTCATACTCATAGCGCCACCTACTGGCAACAGGAAATGACAATATTTTATATTTTAATATACTCCTCCTAGCAGGTTGACCAGGTCCACCTCAAATGTGGTGGATCTTTACCGTCGGGTGGCGGTGTGTCTGGCCTCTCCGGCCTCTCCGGTCTAGCTTTTGCTGCGGGGCCGCAGGTTTCCACCCTGCGCTGCTCTGCCACGTACATCGGCTGGGACCGCTCCGTCCTCATTAACGTTATGGTTCTCTTATAGCATTGGGTTTAAATCTGAAATTTTGCCAAATAGGCACTTGCTTTTCGCTTCGAGACCAAATCCTTCGCCTTCATCTGTCAACTCTCTCTTGTCCCATGTGTGTGAAATATGACACCTGCTACTCTAAGCTGACTCCTTACGGAGCAGATGCATTCACTTGCAGTTTGTAGCATCCGTCGTCCGACTATGTATTGATAACACAGCGCTGATACGCCAAAATGGACTAAATGGGTTTTATTAACTAACGAATACCAATACCAAAAATATAAACCATCACAAGCCTAATTAACATTAATTACAAACATTACTCCTTTCTGAAATTGTTCATGGCTCTTACCTATAAGGTTAATGTTCTTTGTGCATTGTCTCTGTTCAAATAAAGAAACACAACATAACTAAATCATAGATGAGGGAGATACAAAAAGTAAAATAATGAGTGTAAAACAGAGAAGTGGAGTGAGGAGAAGAGTGCAGATGATGCTCAGTGTTCCTGCAAGAATCCAAATGCACAGCAGGCTTTTTCACATTTGCTGTTTAGTTCAGCTTGGTGTATTCGTCTGTGTGTGGTTCTGTCCGCTTTGTCCCTCAAAGAGCTTTTTTTCCCTCTCCTTCTTGAGAGAGATAGAGAGTGAGGAGAGAGGGAAGAGAGAGAGAGAGAGGCTGGAGCCAGCAGTCTGGAACGAGCATGACAGAATTTGAATTATAGAAGCAGCAAAGAGGAGAGGGAGCGGGGGAGGGTGTTTCAGTGTGTGTGTGTGTGTGTGTGTGTGTGTGTGTGTGTGTGTGTGTGTGTGTGTCTGTCTGTTTCTGTGTGGCAGGGAAACAGAGAGAAAGAGAATCATTTCAGCAGTGGAAGCTGTTATTTTGAAGGCACTGTTAAAAAGCAGGTTTGGAACAGTGTTTCATAGCTAAGTTTTCATTTAGAGGAGTCTTCTTCTCATTGTACAGTAGCCTAATGAGGAGTAAAGAATGTAAGACCTAAATGTATTCAGTAAAATATACAGTGCAACACTGATTGTGTGTTTTAAAACTTTCAAAACCACATTATAAAAATATTGAAGACATTGTGAAACAAACCCAAATATAGTCCAAATAAAAAACTAGCTAAATGCTAACCTTAGCATGCTGACATGCTTACAATTGAATTGTGGGTAACACTTCATTTTACAGGTCCGCAAATGTCATGGTAATTAGGTGATAATTAGCAAGTACCCTATTTGAAATTTCTTTTGAAATACTGCCAAATTACCCCAATATTTAACTCAAAAATGACCAAAAATTACTTTATTATAAACATTATTTAATAATTATATGCTAAAATAGCATATAATCATTAAAATAGGGCCATTAGGCTTGAGAAGCAGCTGTGCGCTGCTCTTCATTGGAGGTGGAAAACCAAAACTAATAGACACTTCTGATCAGGCACAAATCTCACCATTGTGTGACTTATTGTCTACACAAATGTAACCTGGTAGCTGATGTAATGATTCAGAGAGTTTTTTAAGAAATTTCAAATAAGTTATTTGCTCATTATTATCTATTTACCAGCAGACATGGAAATGAAACATATCAATTAACTTTGTATTCTTTTCCTGGAAATATATTAAATAAATTACCAGCTATTGGGAAATTTCACATCGGTTACTTTCTAATTATAACCCTAATTACCATACAATTTGCGGACCTGTAAAATGAAGTGTTACCGAATTGTGAATATACAGATGTATGGTGAGTAGTTAACCATGTTCAATATATTAGTTAGCATGTTAGCATGCTAACATTTGCTAATTAGCACTAAACACAAACTACCGTGAGACTGATGGGAATGTTCTTAGTTCTGCAGGTATTTGGTCATAAACCAAGTATTGGACAAATTTAAATGTTGAGTGTGT
Organism: Sebastolobus alascanus; assembly: GCA_916701645.2. Taxonomy (NCBI): domain Eukaryota; kingdom Metazoa; phylum Chordata; class Actinopteri; order Perciformes; family Sebastidae; genus Sebastolobus; species Sebastolobus alascanus. Next base: position 305,211 of record CAKAOJ020000375.1, read on the forward strand.
GTGTGGGTCCTCACTACCCATGTGTCTGGACCTCACCCTGGTGCATATACAGGAATGTGTGTGTGTGTGTGTGTGTGTGTGTGTGTGTGTGTGTGTGTTTGTGTGTGTTGGAAGGGATGGAACATTCCAGAGAAGGTAGACAAAAAGAGAAACAGAGAGGGACAGACATCATTGTAATGACTGCATGCAACTCGATACTCCTGCATACTGAATGTTACTCCCCCTCCCCACCACCACCACCACCACCCCGAGGGCTTTTTCCATTACCCCACAATGGTGCAGTCGTTTAGCTGATCCAGCCCAGCTTTTCCTTTCTTTCTTTCTTTCTTTCTTTCTTTCTTTCTTTCTTTCTTTCTTTCTGTCTTTCTTTCTTTCCTTCTTTCTTTCCTTCTTTCTTTCTTTCACTCCTCCTCCCTACCTCTTCTTTGCTGTGTTTCACAGACACATTGTGCAAATGTAACCTTTTGCAAGCCCCAACTCCCCCCCACCACTCCCCATCCCCAGGAAGTTGGCTAGCCACTTTGCTGCCAAGAAATATGAAATACTGGCAGGCTGCCCGTTTCATCTGCAAACACACAGCGGAAAAGGGAGGGAGGATGGAAGCAGCAGGAGATGGAGGGAGGGAGGGAGGGAGGGAGTGAGCGAGTGGAGGTGACACAGAGGAGAAGGAAATGCTGCTGCTGTGCTTGCCACGAGGAAGAAAAAAGGAATCAAAAGCAGAGCAGAGAGAAAGAGAGCTGCAGAGAGATAAGGATGAATTTTACTTGCATGAAAAGGGGCCACATTACTGACTGAAGATAAACCATGTGGAACATTTTCTTAGCAGCAGTGAACACCACATTGCCACTGATGAGCAGAGTGAGCAAACACCACACATGCAACCAAATTCTGCTCTATTTCTTCTGCCATGTGTAGTGTAGACATGCACATAATAATAATAATAATAATAATAATAATAATAATAATAATAATAATAATAATAACAATAATAATAATAATACTAATAATAATACTAATAATAATAATAATAATAATAATAATAATACTTTATTTAGCACATTTTCAAGAAATGCAGCAATTCTTATTATTAGAGAAAAATTTCAGTATTTTTCAACCTGGGTCTTATCGTCATTAGTGTAGCCAACAATGGGTCATGCTAACTTCAGTCACATTTACAAACATTGGTCCAGAAAAATAACTTCCATATATATACTACAAAAACCTCCTAAAGCTTTCCAAATAAACAGAATTTTGCATTAAAAGGTATAATATGCAACAGTTGTTGTTTGGCGTTTGTAAACACATGGCATGTATATATATAGTGGAGCATTTAGCAGCTAAAGAGAGATATTTCCTTCAGGAGTTGGTGGAGACCAAAGCAGAGCTAAAAGAGAGTGAATATTGGACTGACATTCATCAGATGGACACAAACATGACTCCAAATGAATGTTAATGTTGCTCTGTGTCTGCCTGATGTGTAAATAAGAAAGTTAAGCCATATCAACTTAAAAGGTGATGATATATCAATATTGTGTTCACAACTTGTTTCTGTTTCAGTTATTGCTGTTTTTTTTTATTTAATTAGGCTATCCATTAATCATGTTCAAAACTTCATATAATTATTATTTATGTGCTTTTTTTTCCTCAAAATTATATTTGACTTTTATTTGAACTTCATTTTTTCGGCCTTGGAAATATCCTTTATCAAAGGAAACATATTGCAATCCCAGAATTCCTCCATCCAGACATCTGAAACACACAGTATGGACATACTCAACCCACTGTCTATCCAATGAATGATGAGATATAAAGAACTGGTTTGATAACAATGTATTTGTGTATGTTAGTAATGCTGGATTACATAGTTTGTGTTAGATGACTAAAAATATGTTTTACTTATTTAGGTTACAGCTTGTCCAACTGCTCAGACATTCTCCTTGACATCTTTCCATGGACCTCATGACGTTTTCCATCAAAGAAGAGTGCTGAGAGAAGAGACAAAAGGCTCTATTCAGGTAGACCATGGTTCTTCCATGGAACATCTGTGTGATGTGTCTTCCTGCAAGCTCTTCCTGTGGTTTTGACGTCTCCAAGTGATGCTCTTCCTGTCCGTTGCCTGGCAACAGAAGGGGAAAAATAGATGAGGTGATGAGTGAAGGTGAGCTCGAGGGAGATAGGAGGAGAGGAAAGAGAAAGGGAAGATGTGTGTGTGTGTGTGGAGGGGGGGTTGTTGTGGATTGTTCCATTTCTACCACGTGAATAGATGATAAAACCTACTAGTGGGTGTAGTAGGCTCCTATTGACCCACATCTATGGGGCTTATAGCGACTGATAACGCCTATTTAATAGCCTGACAACAGTCTAATCGGCTGCCTAACAAGCCGCTTGCTAGGAGTGTTTTATCAAAATGTATTTCCTTATCAGCTTATGTTTCCCCTTGCTTCTACCCAACTTTGCCCTAACGCAAACCAGTTACCTTTGCAGTGCCTAACCATGCCCTAATCATGCCGAACATATGTCATGTTCTGTAGTCAGAAATAAAGCGATCACCGTCAGAGGATATGTTTTGCAATTGAAATCTCCAGGTGTTGCGTAGTGTCTTCCATTCTCTCATATCATCCTTATAACGCTCCTCATGTCTTAAGTGGGAGGATGCAAGTGATGGAAGCAAGGATTCATAAATGACAAGAAGAATCCCAAGAGTGACAAAGGGAAAGAGGGAAGAGAGCGAGGCGGCCTAAATGAAAGAGAGGGAATCGCCAGAAAGGAATATGTGCAGTCCCAAAGCCAGAGAGGGAGGGATGGAGAGAGCAGGAGGTTGGGGAGGAGATGGAAGGATCAATATCTAATTTCAGTGCTGACTTCACTGTGGACAGTTTTCCAATAAGACTGGGATAGAACACCAAAGTTTGAATAGCCGTGTATCTCTGTCTGTGTGTCTTTCTCTGTCTCTTTTTCTGTCTTTTTTCCCTGCCTGTCTCCCTCTCTGCAGCCTCATGGGTGGATCACACCTCCCTCTGTCCCCGTGTCCACTGCTAATGATGTGCAGGCTTGGACTGACTTACACCAGCTATTAGACTCACTGCTAAGCCGAGATGTGAAGTCACTCCTAAAGAATGAGTAGCATCTATTATATTCCTAAGTAGTGGTAATTACGGTAAATGTGGTTGCATCACCAGTAGAGGTCTAGAACCCTTAATTAAAACAGGCTGTGTTACTCACTGTGTGAAGCAGGAGGCGACGTTACCCAAAGCTTTCTGTGTGTCAACTGGTTTGTGTTAATTTAATTGACAAGTCATTTAGGAATATGCACCATGAACACAAATCATGAACTGATGTGAGACATGGGGCCTTAAATTGCATGTTAGGGGACTTATAGGGAAGAGACGGATTAAAAAAAGACTGGTCTGAGCACCTTGGTAGCCGAGTGGATACAGTGCATGTCATGGGTGCCGGAAGTAGGGGGGCCAAGCGGCCATTGGCTCTTTCCTTAGAGCCTCTGAAAGACAGTAAAGTCAGACAGGATCGCGGGCAGGTCTCAGAGGATTAATGTGTTTAATTTAGGCTGACCTAAAGTAAGACTGCTGCTGTTTTTGCTGTTAAGATGTTGCCTGATTGACTAGCATAGACGTAGAGTCAGCAGTACTATGGGTCCACCAAAAACACCCTGCAGCATGCCACGATAAAATGAAAAAAAGTGAGTGGTTTTCCACTCTTCAACAGAAGCTGTTGTTTTTTTAAATTATGTCAGAGCTGAGGTAATGGTATGGTCAATTTATTTTCTGTCTGTCTCTCTCTGCAGTCCAAACCACGGCAGTGAGTGCAGGATGGAGGTGTTGAGGGGGAGTTTACCTCCCTGAAATATTTATGAGGAAATGCACCAATGCAACTGTGCAGCAGCCACAACTGTGGGGCTCCAGTTCTCTCCCTCTGTCTCTCTTTCCTTATCTCTTCCCTCCATGAATCTCGTTTCTCAAATCTCCCTGTGTTAGAACGAATCTTATTTGTGGCTACCTTTTTTAGATTGCCTTTATAAACAATAGTACACGCCCCCCTCACTACTTCTCTGTCGTCATTGGTCTATTTACCCTTTGTCTCACACTCAGACCCTTTATTATGTGAGGAAGGAACATATTCTCTTAGCAGCAGTAGACACATTAGTACACATAGTTGTTTATTGTGTGTACCTAGCCCACATGGACTTGTAATGCAACTGCAGTGGGGAGACAGCATTTGTCAGAAGAGAACATAGCTTATTACATATAGCATCACATTGCACACAGAACTTTCTCTCTACTGGGGTTTGCAAATACAATCTGCCACAGAAAAGGTTCAATTCTTAAAATACACACAGCCTGTCCTCTTCTGGGAGACCGTTAAACCTGCCCGTTTCTATAGCTAATGTAGTGTACCTGAACATAAGCACCCAATTTGACTGTTATAAGGCCATTAAATAGGTGTTATCAGTCGTGTAGAAGTCTAGTTTTCTCTCAGAGCACTTGAGTCACAATATGCTGAAAGGTTATTATGGAATTTTTGCCAAATGATGCCAAAAGTTGTTGCCTACTGAAGCTTTAACTGGCAACATAGGGAAACATCAGTATTGTTGCTATGGTTACCCAAGCACATGTGCTCATACTGGAAAAGTAACAAACTCAGTATGCGCACAAGCTCCGCTTCATTTATGAGTGTGCTGATGAGCACTGAGGACACAGAAGAGATCATCCCTGGATGGTGGTGAAGAAGCTCCGAGAATCTCTGGAAAACAACGTAGCTTCCTCTTTGTGAAGTGAAATTGTCGGTGACATGTCAAAGTCACAGTTTGAGTGACATCGTAGTGCAATAACGGAAAGTGAACAGTACACTATACATCCATGATGCATATTATTAGAATGTAGTATAGTATCGGTACACAGCTAGGTCCAGCACCCACATCTGTATTACATTATTCTTCCACCTGAATGAGAGTCCCCTCTACTTCCTACTATGTTTATGTAAGTATATATTTATCATCCGCCTTATTTTCATGTCTTTCTGTCATAAGTCCACATTGACCTTACAATGCATCTTCATTTTCATACTGTAGGCCTACATGCATAATATTCCCATAAAGCCTACACCAGTTTTCACATACATGCTTGCTATCTCCCTTTCCTTCTACATACTGTGTGTTCTGTACAGGAACGAACAAATCTTCACCAAGCTGAACTGAATGTACTGAATCACAGTGTCACCAACACAAACGGCAGCTTTTTGCACTAGAGCTCCCCTCACAGGTGACTGACTGCCCTGGCAGTCAGAAGACAGCTCAGCCTCGGTATTCTGTGTTGATTGTTTTGTGTTCTGGTGAAGAGCTTAATGAAAGAAAAGAAAAGAAAACACTACAGACACAATTACGTCCGCTGCTGAGTTAGAAAGAGATAAGAGAAAGTATGAAACAGACTGAACGTATTTAGGATCCAGGACTGAACTGAAGACTCAGAAGCAGCCCCCTTATGTTTCAACAAAGTGCTTGTTGGATTGTCTAGCTGCATCTGAAAGCCTTTCTCCGATGGTGGAATCAATAGGGACTGCAGCCGACAAGTTTTGTAACTTTTTGAAACAGACAATCTGACATTTGTGTGACTGGTCTCGTCGAGATTTCCTGAATTTTCTGACTTTCTCCGTTCCCCAGTGGTAGCAGCAGAAAAGACACCGTGGCAGACAGCAATTCTACACATAGTAGCTTTAAAAAATGCACAAACTACATCGTCAGTTAGACATACTGTAATTATTGTAACCCCTAGCTTCTTCCGGAGCTTTCAGCCATATCTCATGATCTTCATCAGCAGATGGAATTTACTCAGTCGTCATTGAAACACATAATCACTGACTGCAAATCTTTGAATTTAATCAAATTAAATGTATTCAGTTAACTCTCTGAGACCTGTTTTTGTCTTTTTTAGGGGGGTACAGGGGGTCTTTAAGGGGAGATAGCAGGTCAACAGTAGATGTCACATAGAAGTGGTGTACATCATCTGAAAGCTGGGAACCTGAAGATTAATTTGAGATGCTGTTCAGCACTGTGTGTCAAGTTGTTCTAGTCATAAATCAGAAATAAATATTAATTAATTAATTAATGAATTATTTAAAATTAATTGTAAAAGTGCATAAGGGTTTAGAACATTATGATGGAAGTATATGATGGTCATTCCCATGCTTTATTATGTCTCATAAGTTGTTGCAGCAATTTTTGTGTTGATACCATTTGTTACACAGATTTGGTGCTAAATTAAACCATTTTTTTTCCAGTGGAGAATTGATTGTGTAAAAATTCTTTCACTTCTCTTGGGATAAATTGACACTCGTCAAGACTAATGAAATATGAATAATCAATAAGAATGAAGCCTTATTTAGTAAATGCAGATGTACAGAAATTGTGGTGGTAATAATCTGGTGGCACGTTAGATATCAGCAGATTACAGTTTCACTGTGAAAACACTAAGGGTACGAGGCAGAGCATGACTTAAACTGAAAGTAAACTGCTCTGACAAAGATTTCAAAAACCAAGTTGATCATTCATAGTTCGATACTGCACTGCCCTCCTGTGGTTTATTTGCCACACTGCAGCTCTCCCCTAAGTATCTCAACTGCACTTCTTTGTAGTGATGAGGACGCCTGCAACAGAGTGCAAAAAGCACCAGGAGTTTAAACTACTGGAGAGCATTTTAACATTTGTCGCTGCTGTTTTGGAATTTCCATTCCTGAATTAAGACTTAAAAGGGGGCATAGAATTTTAATTTACAAAAAAAACATAAAGCAGTCAATAAGTACCTCAATTAAAAATACATTAATGAATTCATAAATAAACAATGGGATTATTAAGGGAAAAGCAAACTGGAAAAGAAGTTGCCCTTTTAAATGTCTGATTAAAACTGTATTCTTAATTAAATTTGTGGATCCAGTTATTTACTTCTCTTTTTAAACTGCATTTTCAAATTATTTTATTTTTTATTTTTTTTATGAATTCATCCATTTATTTTTAAATGATGTATTGTTTTATGGTGTTTTTTTGTAAATACCTTTTTAATTTGAACTATTTATTGATGGATTAATATTTCATTTGTAAATTATTTTTATAATTCTTCTTTTTATTGCCCATTAAAATAATGTATAATGCAATTTTGTCCATATATTCATAGATTAATAAATACATCTGTAAACAAATGCCTATTTTTTTATTGTACAATTAGTTATTAATTAAATTAAATGTTTTAAATGTTTATTACTATTTACGTGACTCTCGTGGTCCTCCATACTAGTCTGCCAAATCCAAAGAAGAAGGGGGCGCAGATGAGATTTACTTAATTAAGTTGATTGTTATATAAGCAAAATATTATATACATAAAATGATTTGGCTTAAAAGAACACCCTCCTTTTTTATTTTTAAAGATACTGATTTTAAAACATATTTGACCATGATTGAAAACTTAAAACTCAAAAATTCTAAATTGACCAAAACTATTAAATTGTTCAGACATTTCAAATTTATTCCAATTGTTTAGCAGACACCAAATGTTTTTTGTTCGTTTATTTGTTTTTTATTTTTTTTTGTTTTTATTCCTCTTTTTCCTTTCTTTACAGTTTATTTGTTGTACAATTTACAACTTATTTTTATATTATTTTTATACTGTAGGATATGTTTGCAGAACTGTAATGAAACGTCTGAACATGTGATTATATTGTATTGAACTTTTGAAATAAAAAAAAAAATTTAAAAAAAAGAAGGGGGCGCTGCTGTCACTTCCGGTCTCTTCTCCCGGGAACCAAATAAGGAAATGACGTGCTGCCTGTGCAGAGTATGACGTACCACACTTCCATGGTGCAGGGTCTCAAATAGAAACGTGTAAACGGTGACACCGGACCGGCTCTGAGTGAGGAAGAGGAGGGTGAGGGACCTGGTGGTGTGACACAAGACCAGGTTAGTGTTATTACAAAGAATCCCCTTTAGGCTGTGTAGTCTAGAAACACCCGAGTCCACTAACTTTAGTCTTTTAGCCTGGAAACAGAGCTAACTAGCTAGCTGCTTTGCTAAAACTACAACATAAAACTTAACACGTGTACGGCCTTTATTAGCGTCACTTAACGTCACATTTTAATGAAGAGTATGGAAATATATTTAGAAACTGTTATCAATGTAAAGTGTGGTGGGAAACAACAAGCCTGTGTAAAGTCCCATGTTGAAAATAACATTTGTTATTATGAGCATAACTTAACTACAAGTTAGTTAAATGTGTCACATTTTAAAAGTTCCGCCTATTTATATCAAATAGGGTAGGGCGATACCAAACTTTTTTTTAATATCGATACGATACCGATATTTTTTGTGACAGTTTTAACGATACCGATACTGATCATTTCTCAAATGGGTTTGTGATTTTTCAAAATAATGGTCATTTTTAGAAAACAAAAAAAAAGACTCATTACACTCAGTCAAGTCACATGACATTAATAACAAATGACATTAATAACAAATGCCATTAATAACAAATGTATTACATTTATACTGTAAGTACAGTTAAATAAAAAATGTTTGTGCCACTAAGTGTAAAAAAAAATAGTCCAATATTTTATGGAAATATGATTATATAATAAGCCTCCTTATAACTTTCATGTTTTTAAATGCTTGAAGAGGGACTCATGTTGCTGTGTTTGGCACTTTATTGTCACAAATAGTGATCCTTTCTACGGCCCCATGTATGTGTTTAGATTGTAATCTTAATTCAGCAAAAGTGAAGTGACACTCCCTTCCTCTAACTATGAATAAACCCCTTGAGTGTAAATATTGAAATAATTCTTGACTAGATACTAGCGTTTGTCTTCGGGTACTATCTGTGAAAGTGAAACCATGAAAATAATAGTATGTATTATGTGTGTCGTCCAGCTTCAGTCTCAGTGATATTGGTCAGAGCCTCGGGGGAAATGGATGCCCTCTGCCCTGGTCACAAGATGGGTGCTGACAGCTGAACTGCCAAGTGTAGCCTTATTTGGCAGGAGTGCGTGCATGTGTGCATGCATGTGTGTGTGTGTGTTCGTCTTAAATGCCCAGCAGGTGATAGACATCCCATTCAATTTAAACACTGCTGAAGTGGGAAGTTTGATCTTTAAGATACAACCTCTCAGAGCCGAATTAATGTGGATAAATACTAGGACTGTCCTCAACTGTTTTACAGATATTTGTTGGGACTTGTGAAACCCAGCTTGAAACCGGGACAATCCCGGACAAATCGGGACGTCTGGTCACTGTATCTTAAGCACAAATTAAACATCAAATCATGCAGAGAAAGTTATTTCATAAATCATCAATTGATAATGCCATTCTGTCATCATTTCTGTATTAGACTTATATGGGCATATAGAAATTATTTCTCAAAGAAGAAGAAAAAAAACAAGTCTGCAACCCTGGAATAAAACATCAGTCTTCCCGCATGACCAACTTTTATTCACATTGGGACCCTACAGGTCCCTTTTTGACTGGCTGCCGTGATATGTGACAGCTGTTATCAGGGACAAAGCTGATCCAAACTGAGCAAGGTCATTGAGACTACATCCAAACCAGGTTTTCACTTTGATTAGACTATTAGGTGAGACACCAGACTGGTCACTTCATGAGAAAAACAATACTGACAATCCATGAGAGAATCACTGTTTTAGTTCAAGAAGGCTTTGGCTATTTTTATACAGGTAGTGAATAGTAGTTTTTGTACATTTTCCTGTGAGTTAACCATGTTATCTGTGTACTACGACAGGATGGGGGACATAACAGAAGTTGGGGGAAGATTCTACTCCAATGCGGAGGACTACTGGAGGGAGGTCGCCCCCACAGTGGATGGCATGCTGGGAGGCTACGGTAGCATCTCCAGCATCGATATCAATGGATCCAAGGCTTTCCTGCAGAAGTTCCTTGGTGTAAGAAACTTTTTAAGATGATGAAGTTTCTATGCTGTTTCAAAGCCTTTTTCATCCTGACAGAAGCAGCTTGTTTCACAGCTTTTGTTCACTAGTGACCTCGTGTGTTTTTGCCGTTGAAGGAAGGGGATGGGAAGACGGGCGCGGGCTGTGCTCTGGACTGTGGAGCAGGCATCGGGAGGATCACCAAACGTTTACTGCTGCCTATGTTTAAGACCGTGGACCTGGTGGACGTGACGCAGGAGTTTCTGGTCAAGGCCAAGACATACCTGGGAGAGGAGGGCAAGAGAGTGGGGAAGTACCTCTGCAGCGGCCTGCAGGACTTTATACCAGAGAGTGGACGCTATGATGTCATCTGGATCCAGTGGGTCATTGGTGAGTCTGCCACAATGGCTGCCGTCCATAAGCAATGGTGCTTGTTTGATTATAGAATAATAATAAATGGGTTTGAAATACATAATTATATCTACGGGTGTTTTTGCACAGCTCTTACAGATAACAGGGGTGCAAACTTGTCACCTTTCGACAAAACTTTTCCTCCTGATTTTTCCCTTCAGGCCACCTGACAGACGACCACCTGGTGGACTTCCTGCAGCGTTGCCAGAAAGCCTTGCGGCCCAACGGCCTAATCATCATCAAGGACAATGTGTCGTATGAGGGCGTGGTCCCCGATGATGTGGACAGCAGCGTCTGCCGCGACCTGGAAATAGTTCACAATCTGGTGGGCAAAGCAGGCCTCCGCATCGTCCACGAGGAGCAACAAGTTAACTTCCCAAAGGAGATCTACCAAGTCCACACACTGGCTCTCAGATAGGACTGTTCCCTCCTCCACGGGAGAATAAGAGGGCCTTGTGCACACAGTATTTCTATTGTGGAATCGATGTTTTTCTAATCAGCAATTCGTTTATTATCAGTGAAACGATCTGCAGTGCCATGTGTTTGTGGAGCGTGTTGCTAACTCGATGCATCGGTTGCCGAGTCATCTTTTCTGGGCTACCAGGCCTTAAGTTACAGCCACATTACACTTCTGTCTCACGAATATTTGCTCCCATTCATGGATGGACAAATTCTAGCATTCATTTCCTTTGTTAGTGTGATGTCCAGCAGTTCAACTTTGGCTGTGTGGATATCCACAGTCGGATAACCTCTAATGGTTAAGGTTAGGCATTGACCTCGAATGGTTAAGGTTAGGCATGGACCTTGAATGGTTAACGTAGGTTAGGTCGTTGGGCAGCGAGTCACGCAGGAGTTTTCGCAACTTGTGGGTTACCTTCTGGACACAACCATTCAACTGCTTCCCATTCTGGTTCCAGTGGCACTGGAAGCGTTTCAGGAGTGGAGCATCTTCAAGCAGTCTATTCTGACGCCGACACATTTCTAATGTTATGGAGTTGTTTTATGGACATTTTTTTATGTTTTACAGCTTATGGAAGACATGTTTACAGATCAATGTGGTAACAGAGTCTTTGTGGTTGTATTTTACAGGTTTTAATTAAGGATGTCTCGATCAACTGTTTTTTGGCCCTGAGTCATTTTAATATTGAGTACTGCCAATACTGATTCTCATCCGATACTTCTATTTACAGAAATGTTGATTAAATGAATAATGAGCAGCTGCTACCTTAATGTTTTGTACACTGCTCTTTGCTAATATAGCAGCAGGGCGGCTGTGGCTCAGAGGTAAGGCGGTGGAGCGGGTCGCCCACCAATCAGAAGGTCGGAGGATTATAAATTTGTATTTTTCTAAAAGACATGGACGCATTAAACTGCATGAACTGTATCTGAAATTGTGTGTGTGTGAGTAAAAGAGAACCCTTTTAATATTTCAATAAACTAATGTTACATACAAGTGTATGTACTACGAAAAAAAAGTATTTTTTTTTACTTTTACTTTAAAAAAGTCATATTATATTATGTCAAAAAAAATTCTTTAAAAGTCATTGTATAGTATGCCGAAAAAAGTGATAAAAAGTCATAGTATAGTATGTTGAAAAAAGTGATAAAAGTCATAGTATAGTATGTTGAAAAAAGTGATAAAAAGTCATAGTATAGTATGTCGAAAAAAGGGATAAAAAGTCATATAGTATGTCGAAAAAAGTGATAAAAAGTCATAGTATAGTATGTTGAAAAAAGTGATAAAAAGTCATAGTATAGAATGTCGAAAAAAGTGATAAAAAGTCATAGTATAGTATGTTAAAAAAAAGTGATAAAAAGTCATAGTATAGTATGTCGAAAAAAGTGATAAAAAGTCATAGTATAGTATGTTGAAAAAAAGTGATAAAAAGTCATAGTATAGTATGTCGAAAAAAGTGATAAAGTCATAGTATAGTATGTTGAAAAAAGTGATAAAAAGTCATAGTATAGTATGTCGAAAAAACGGATAAAAAGTCATATTATAGTATGTTGAAAAAAGTGATAAAAAGTCATAGTATAGTATGTCGAAAAAAGTGATAAAAAGTCATAGTATAGTATGTCGAAAAAAGTGATAAAAAGTCATATTATAGTATGTCGAAAAAAGTCATATTATAGTATGTCGAGAAAAGTGATAAAAAGTCATATTATAGTAGGTCGAAAAAAGGGATAAAAAGTCATATTATAGTATGTTGAAAAAAGTGATAAAGTCATAGGAATATATGTCATAAAAAGTGATAAAGTCATAGGAATGTATGTCATAAAAAGTGATAAAGTCATAGTATAGTATGTCATAAAAAGTGATAAAAAGTCATAGTATAGTATGTAATAAAAAGTGATAAAAAGTCATAGTATAGTATGTCATAAAAAGTGATAAAAAAAAAGTGATAGTATAGTATGTCATAAAAAGTGATCGTTTAGTCTCGCGAGATCTGGCAACGCAATTTGTGTTCAGCAGCTGACCTGTGCGGTTGTGGCTCTGACGTAACGCTCATACAATACGGTCCACCTAGCATTAGCTAAAGGCTAATTTATAACGTTACTGGACTTCGAGCACTCAAGTGACCTGATCGATTTGAGTCTGAGGGCGTTTCTTTTGAATGCAGGATGTGGGGCATTTGCAGCAGAACTATGGTAAGTAACGCAGCTAATTATTATGCTTGTTTACACTGGTCAACTTGAGTGTAAATTACTGAAATTGATTAATACAATTAACTCTAGTTGGTGGACGAATGTTTGCTAAATGTTAGCAAAGTTAGCTCGTAATGAACTGAGGTAGCGGTGTCGTTAGTTAAACAGCTAGCTAAGCTAACTGGGTCAAAGGTGATGTTATTGTTAACAAAGATTAAACATAGCTAAACGACACTAAAGGACAACCTTGACCGAGACTATAATATTCCTTTTTTTAACGTTACTTGGTCTAACGATGCTAACTATAGATGAGGAGAAACCATAACAAAGCTAACTCAGTGTTACTCATCATCACACTGATCTTGCTATCTTGCTAAACGCACCTGCTTGGTGGTGTTGACATGTCTGAAGACCTTTTAAATATCACTTGTCATAAAGATTAATTTATTATTAGACACTAGCTGTTTCACCCCAGATCCCTCAAAGACAGCTTCACCAATTCATAGGAAAACATTAATTCAGTTAGCTTTTTACACCTGATTCATTAGAATAGAATAATTTAGAGGTAAATACAGCAATATCACCTTACTATAACTCACACGTACACTGGGAACCTTTGGATATAGCCTTTGAATATTTTTGATGTTCGTTTTTACCAATGACATTTACTTCCCAGTAGTTTTGTTGACATACTTGTAGTTGAAATTGAGTACAGACTGCCCTCTACCGGTGACATTTCACTGTTAAGGTCATCGCATAGTCTGATAGCTGCTACCGAGAACTATATCTTTAGTTCTTTATTTGTGCATAAAATAAAACATAAGAGAAGTAATTAATAAATGCAACCCGGAGGGCTTGTAAAAGGAACCCACCTAACAATAACATTAAAGCTGTATTACAATTTACTAACAGACATAAATATTTTTAAATTATCTAAAAGAATGAAAGGGATACTATTTTCAAATAAGACATGCTAGAGATAAAAAGACAGGAAGGAAAAAAACAGGATAACAACAAATATTTGCACCGCTTTCACTGTATCCATCTCATTTACGTAATACTGTACTCTGTAAAGAGAAGTTGTTTGAGATCTCTTTTAAAAACCAGAAATGAGGAGTGACTACGAAGTGAAACAGGTAAGCTGTTCTAAACAACTGGACCTCTAAACCTGATTGAAAACTGGCAAAGACTAGTTGTGTAGAACTGACTATATAGACAATCAACAGATCTGGTGTGATAACAGTGCTGAAAGGTTATTATGGAATTTTTGCCCAGTGATGCCAAAAAAATTGTTGCCTACTGAAGCTTTAATGTGAACTCTTTTGCCACTCAGGTAAAGGTGGGGATGGCGAAACCCTGTGCCTTAATGAAACCCTGTCACTTGGTGAAGCCTGTGTCGGTGACTCGGGTCACTGGCAGATACCTGACCCACCAGAAGGGACTGCCCGGCCTGCCTGTCCCCCCTCTGCAGCAGACCTGTGAGCGCTACATCAGTGCCCTGGAGCCCATCGTAGAGGTGGATGAGCTGAAGTACACTAAAGAGCTGGTGGATGACTTTCAGAAAGCAGGAGGGGTTGGAGAGAGACTTCAGAAAGGCCTGGAGAAGAGAGCACAGAACACTGTGAACTGGGTGAGACTTTGAATTAAAAAAGTATTGTGGGAATACGACTTATGTAAGATACAACCAGTTTGCTTCCTTCTCTTCACAATTTAATTGCAAACCCCACGAACATCTTTCCTTTAAGTAAATCGTATTATTTGCCATGTTGATCTGGTATTGACTGTATCTGTATCTCTGTGTCTTTGTAGCTGTCCGAGTGGTGGGTGCAGGTTGCTTATCTTGATTACCGGTTGCCTGTGGTGGTTCATTCAAGTCCTGGGTTGGTCTTGCCTCGCATGGACTTCAGTGACAAGCAGGGACAAATAAGGTGATCACACATACAGTCAGGTCAGCTAGGTTTTTACAGTCACCGTGGACACAATTGCCCCTTTACCACCCTTACAACCTGCTTACAACTGTCTGATAAGCCTCCTTTTGAAGACAGAGATGCAGTGTTTGTGGTTGACTTATTAAAGCCATTCACACACAGTGTGTCAGATAGTGTGTTGATCTGATCGGATCTTGATGCACACGGTTCAATGGATGTCTATGCATATACACGAATGGTTTGGCCCAATGACAATCACTTGGGTACGTTATCGTTTATATAAAAACATATCAACTCTAGTTACATATTACCACCACATATTGTATTTTTTCCATAATGCAGCTCCACTGTGCCGTGATCAGTTCTGTTTTTTAAAAGTGATGTTTTCAGAAAGCACACTGTTAAAACTTTTAACTGTATTTACATCATTTAACCAACATAAGGAAGGATTGAAGTTAACTTTGAAATGATTTTTGTCTCTGTTTAGGTTTGCTGCCAAACTGATAGCTGGTGTTTTGGACTTTAAGATAATGATTGACAAGTGAGTACTATGCTTATGATATTCTCCTTATTGACCTTTGCGGCCCGCCCATTTTCGTTCTGTTTATGGTTTTGTCTCTTATCTTCCGGTTGCTAGACAACTAGCTTACGGTGTGTTGCAGCAGCTGTTTCTATGGTGACAATTTACAAGAGCTCGGTTGCTAATAAATAATCTCTGAACCAGCTGATTTGTACTTTTTTCTTCTGGAATCTGATGTATCACCCAGCTATGTAATTTAATGTATATTTTATTGATAATATTATTAGGAATATTATTGTAAATATTGTAAATGATATTGTGGTTTAATGGCAGCGCTCGTATGTCTTTGCAGTGAGACACTACCAGTTGAATATCTGGGAGGGAAGTCCCTGTGTATGAATCAGTACTACGAAGTGCTGTCGTCCTGCCGTATCCCTGGTGTGAAGAGAGACGCAGTCGTGAACCACGCCAAGAGCTCCCCTAAACACATTACTGTAGTCCACAACTTTCAGGTGAGAGCACTGGTCAATGTGGGCTTGCAGAGAGCACACTGACCTGACACCAACCAACTATTATTTTGGACTTATTGAATCAACATGAATTCGCTACAGTTGATGACATTTTCCAGCTGCAGTTGTTGTCAACTAGCCTGACTGAGCCTTTCTTATCTTTCTCCACTTGGAATCAGTTTTTTGTGTTGGAGGTGTACAACAGCGATGGGACTCCGTTGACAGCTGATCAGCTCTGTGTTCAGCTGGAAAGGATCTGTAGCTCCTCACTACAGACCAACACGGAGCCTGTCGGCATCCTCACCACGCAGGATCGTGACTCCTGGGGCAAGGCCTACGTCAACCTCTGCAAGGGTGAGCTAAAAGACCACTGACATCGGTCTAAAGGACGTTGGAGTCTGAGAAGCAGTGTGCATGGGGCACCAGTCAGAGGGATCATCATTATAAACTGTGGGGTTCAAAGCTTGATTAAAAAAAATCAGCTGTAATGGAGTTATTTCAAAATAAAATGGAAATGAATTCTAGTAACACAGATGAATCATGAAGTGCATCCTTAATATGGAAATAGTAAATAGATACAGCATGTGGAAATGTCTTGAATAGTTAAACTGTTACAGTCTGATTACATCATATTTGCTCTGTGTGCGTGTACTTGACGTGTCCAGATAAGACCAACAAAGAATCGGTGTCGGCTATCCAAAGGAGCATCTTCACTTTGTGTTTGGATGGAGCGATGCCTCAAGTGTCTGATGAGACGTACCGCAGCTGTGCTGCCGTCCAGATGCTGCATGGAGGAGGAAGCCAGTGGAACAGTGGCAACCGCTGGTTTGACAAGACGCTGCAGGTGACCCACTGAGGCTTTTTATACACACGCACACACTTAGTTAAAGTGCACTTATTAGTAATAGTTCAGCTAATGTTTCCTGCAGCTGTTAAGTCCTGATGATATACTGTATATATATTACATGGCATTGTTTGTCTTAAACTGATGTGAGACTTAACCTACACTTGCTCAGAAAGACTTGATATAACATTGGTAAGGTAATAACTTGACTATGTCAACAAATTCTTCAGGCGGGATGTGACGCAAATTCTTGTTTTGTCCTCTAAAAGTTTCTGATCTTTCTTTCAGTTTATTATCGGAGAAGACGGGACATGTGGTGCGAACTACGAGCATGCCCCAGCTGAGGGCCCACCCATAGTGGCCTTGATTGACCATGTTGTAGAATACACGTAAGTAGGGCAAAGATTATTTAGACTCTGTCGGGGTCTATTTGGATTTCTTCCTGTTATAACGTCTTTGAAAGTTCGGCAACAAGACAGAGAGTACACAGAGACTTTCTGCTCCTGTCATTGACAGGTTGATCACATAGAAAACCAAGGCTTCATTAGTATCACTTTGGCTTGTTTGTCTTCCACCTCT
This sequence comes from Sebastolobus alascanus, assembly GCA_916701645.2. Classification (NCBI taxonomy): domain Eukaryota; kingdom Metazoa; phylum Chordata; class Actinopteri; order Perciformes; family Sebastidae; genus Sebastolobus; species Sebastolobus alascanus. Next base: position 322,581 of record CAKAOJ020000375.1, read on the forward strand.
TGTATCATATCTTTCTTATTTGTGGTAACAGGAGGAATCCAGAGATGACGCAGTCTCCCACGGTGCCTTTGCCCATGCCCCAGAAACTGCACTTCAACATCACGCCTGAGATCAAGAAGGACATTGAGGAGGCCAAGCACGCCATGAACATGTGAGGACAGATTTTATAACGACACTCAATGAAGTGTAAAAATATTTTCGCTTCATTATGAAACTGTGGGCCGCCACAGTCTAGGCAGTTAATGGGAAACACTGTATTTGTGCATTTGGACTTCATGCCATTATTTATGGCGATAGGTCGGTTCTCACTGTCCTGACATTTCTCCCACCACAGACTGGCCCAAGACCTGGATATGAGTGTCACAGTGTTCGGCCACTTTGGGAAAAATGTCCCAAAGGCCCACAAGATGAGCCCTGATGCTTTCATACAGATGGCGCTACAACTGGCTTACTACAGGTGAGATGCTGAAAAGTCATGTGGTGATGTGACTGTCTTTGTATACAGACTTTTTACTCTTGACATTGTAAACCAAGGCTAACTAGAGCGCTTCATGTAAACAAACTTTATCACACAGTTAGGCTTCAACAGAGATTCATGAACTCAGATAAAAATGGATTCAAGTAATGAAATAAATAATGGTCTGTATAAAGAAGCTCACTGTGGGCGCCCCGCTAGCTCAGCTGGTGTGCGGGCTGTGTCCCGCGGTAGGCCCGGGTTCGAATCCAACCTGTGGCCATTTCCGCATGTCGCCCCCTCTCTCTCCCCCTTTCTAGACTATCCACTGTCCTATAAATAAAGGCATAAAAGCTCCAAAAAATAATCTTTAAAAAAAAAAAAAAGAAGCTCACTGTGACCTCAGAAAACATGTTTTTGGCCATAACTCAAGAATTCATATGCTAACTATGACAGTTTCACACACTAATGGGTCTAACAGGATAAAATGATGACATTTTGGACAGACATGGATGTAAACTGACACTTGACTGGTTGGTGGAGGCGTACAACCGCGAGGCGTTAATTCTAGTTTCACACCGTCTCTCCTCTTGTCTTGGCAGGATGTACCAGCGCTGCTGTGCCACATATGAAAGTGCCTCCCTGCGTATGTTCAGACTGGGCCGTACAGATACAATCCGATCAGCCTCGAGTGCCTCAGCTACCTTTGTCAAGGCCTTTGATGACCCCAGCAAACAGGTCTGATGAGAGGCAACATTTTAATGGGATGTATTTGTATTACAGCAGCCGTTTTGGCAGTAAACTCTCTGACATGGTAATGCTAGGCTTTATCAATCAATCTGAACATTAAGTGATACAACATTCGGTTCAAATAGAACTCATAGATGTGTCAGGCAACAGCACATGACCACTGAGCGTTTGTTATACCTCATTAGAAAAAGATGAAGCCAGAGATAAAGTGATGATGTATAATGAGTACAAGTTATTCTTCTGATGTTGCTTTAGCAATATATTTGAACACTGTTAAGCAATAACCTACTATAGGATGTGTCGTTGTGTTCCTGTCATTCATCTTCCTGTTTTTCACAGAACACAGAGAAAGTCGATCTACTGGAGAAAGCTGTAAACGCACACAGGTCGTATACTAACATGGTGAGTATTCACAGCACCGGGATTTAATGACAAGAGTTAATGACAAGTCTGGTGATATTCTATATTTTCCTTATTGTCAGCAAACCCCATGTGCAGAGCCAAACCATCACTGAATGTATCTTCTTCCTCCGTTAAAAACACATCAATGAGTCACACTGTTGGATTGGGTGACATGTTCCTTCATTACCATGAACACAATCCAAGTCCTTCTGCCACAAATACTCACTAGAGCACCAACAAATGCTCTATTTCCTCCTGTTACGGCCAACTGTTTTAGTGTTTACTGCTAATTGTTTGCAATAAGCCAAATATAGAATAATGCAAGCCTTATTTTTTAGTAGTAACATATGGTGACTGGAGAGAATTGTCTCCATCCCTACAGGCAATCAGTGGCCAGGCCATAGACAGACACCTCCTGGGCCTTAAGATGGTGGCTGTTGAGGAAAAACTCTCCATACCTGATATCTACGGAGACACCGCCTACGCCAAGGCTTTACACTACAAGCTATCTACAAGTCAGGTATGGGCCGGGGTTGAAACTGCCACTGTTTACTGGCAAAGATACTTTTTCCTATGACCTAAAAGAACCATAGATGGAAAATATGCCTCATGTATCTAACCCCGTTACCAAAACTGTTGGCTAACTAAACACTATGTTCTCATTTCTTCACAAGGTACCGTCCAAGACCGACTGTGTCATGTGTTTCGGCCCGGTTACATCCAACGGGTACGGCATTTGCTATAATCCCATGAACGATCACATCAACTTTTCAGTGTCGTCTTTCAACACTTGTAAAGAAACAAATGCAGCACATCTGGCCCGGGCCGTGGAGGGCGCACTGTTGGACATGAGGACATTGCTGGAACAAACCCCAAGAGCCAAACTGTGAAGGTCCTCCAGACTCTTTACTAACCTCCTCGTAGATGAAGTGGATGCGTCAGGGCTAGTCTGAGTGATGGCGCTAGTAGTCTGATTTAATAGGAAGACCACTCTTAGTGTGATTGAGTGACTTTTTTGAATGACTGAACCCCACACCTGGTGCCAGACTGCCAGGCTCCAGTTGGTAGTCTGAACCAGTATTTTCACCATGTTATTGATTGTCATCATGCACTTTAAAGTGGAGATGAAACAGTCAGCCAAGTTAAGCTGGTTTACTAAGTGGATTTCCACTCTAATTAACAATTATATAACAAACATGACAAATGTAAGCATTAAAAAGAAAAATCTTAAGTGGCAAGAGCGCCGCCATGTTGCAGTACTCTATCCTGTGACGTCATGAGGTTGGTCGGCTGAGTTACACAGATCCAGCGGTAGAGACCGTGAAAGACGGAGACTGAGGAGACACGGGACAGAAGAAAACAAAAGAAGAGACACTATTGTATTGCTTCTGGATGTAAAGATGAGTTTTACAATGTTAAAAATAAGGACAGTCCATTTCATAAACTGACGCTGAAACGGAGATCAGTGACGTTACTGCAGCGCTGGCTATCGCGGCACTGAAAGAGCCCAAAGAGTCCAGCTGCAGCCGACTGTCTCCCCATCTCCCGTCCTCTCCCCTCTCTGATCACCTGTCTCTCTTCCTCTGCTGTATTAAAACATTAAGTAAAACATGTGTGAACACCACCTATTACACCTCAAACGGGATAATGTGATCACACCTCTGCCTTCTACTATCGAGGGACGGGAGGACGACCTGAAGGTCTTACTTTTTAAACCCAAAGTGTTGACCGTCTGACAGTCCACCGCTGCAGGCGAACCAACCTCGTTACGTATGCAATGGCGGCACTCCAACATGGCGTCTCACTAGCTGGAGAGCTAGGTAGAAATTATGAAAATATATTAGTCATATCTGTGGTTTTAACAACTTCTTGAAAACAGATTTTATGCAGGGTGATTTTTCTAATATATTTGGGCATTACAGGAGCCAAAACATGTATGTTTCATGTCCTCTTAAAATAATGATGTTATACCTGCTGCTGTGTAATGACTGGGAGGTGCTGTCTCTCTGGTGGTACAATGAATGTGTATTCACATTAATTTCATAATGACGCACAGACATTTCTGATTCAAAGTGTAAATATCATTAACTGAAATGATCTTGTTGATGGATATTTTATCATTTTTTTATGAACAAATCACCTGCTGTGACCAGACCCAACAATCAGTTCATTGCATTAACAAGAATTGTGTGTAGCCACGAACTGGTTTATGCCTCTCTGTGCCTTAAGTGTTGTCTGTAAACTATTAAACCATAGAGCCACACCGCTGACATGTTGCTTCATTGAGAGAACAGTGTGCTTTATTCTGACATAACTTTGTTATAAATGCCATTATTGATTGCTGCATTGTACGGAGCCCACCAGAGGTCACATGGTAGAATAATACAGGTGTGGAAATCCGAGCGCCCAGATTAAGTCTCCACAGACTAATAATCCATGCTCTTTATTTAATTATTTCTATTTATCTGTGCACTCTGATTTCCACATCCATATTTAAAGGTGCAACATTTTAAATTTAGAGCATTAATGTATCATCAACAACTATTGTCTATGTGAAGATATAGAGGAGTCATGGCTACCTGAGTCTATGATATCACAGCATTAATATCAATATCAATCAACCTGGTTCCATCTTGACACTTTTTAAGGTTCTGGCTTATTCTGAGAGCAATACACTGCAAGAAATGTCAGTAAATATAATTCAGCAGTTCATTTTAGTGGCTCACGATGAGTCAGAATGAAATATATGTTTTCTCTTATTCCATAAATTATGCCAAATGCCAACTCTAACAGTCTGGTTTCAGGACAAAAATAGTCAAATATCTTCACTCCGCTGACAAAACCTCCAGGCTTTTCGATGACAAATCACTCTTTCATCAAACTCAATATCAAAACATGGTTAATGTGGATACTTTTTACAGTGGAGAGCAGGAAGGCTTGGCTTGTGGTTAAGAAGTGAAAGTAAAAGTAATAAACTGTGGAAAGCGCTGACGCACAGACAGACAGACAGACATACAGGGCTTCTGTCCAAGGCCTCCTTCGTGTCCATCTCCTCTGTGTCCATCTGAGGGTCATCTAAAGGTCATCTGAAGGTCATCTGAAGATGCTCCACAGTGTGAAGGCCTGTGAGCCGCTCACTGGAGGTTTCTGCTTTGAAAACAGCCGCAGGTAAAGAACCACTGTTGTTACTGTCACTGAGCTAACAGCTAACACTAGGCTACTGTTAGTAGGCTGGCTAGTAAACATATCCTGTAGGGACTAGAGACAATAACATGATATAAAGTGGGGGGAAAAAAAACAGTTTTAAGGTCTGGATACTGGAGTGATTTCCCTTTGTGCAGCTTTCTACTTTTCCTCCACTTGACTTCATTATGTCAATATATTTGACCTTTTTACTTCACTACATTTATCAGACAACATGCTTTTCCATACAAAAAATATGATAATCTCATAAAATAAGCTGTGGGTCTGCTGATCTCCCAGCAGTGATTCTCATTTATTTGTTATCTAATGTTAGTTGTTGAGTTTAAAAGTACATCAATCTGACATGACTTTGTTTTGTGCACATGTAGCCTCGTCTTTCCTTGTGCTATTGTGTCACTGTATTAGGCTAAATACCTTTAACATCTCTATTATACGGAGTATTCCGTATTCAGCAGCGTTATGTGACATTTATGGCAGGATACCAGGAGATAGGAGGGTTGTGTGACTGTGAATTAACACTAACATGCTCAATCATCATTTCCAGGAATGCAGTGTTGGAGTCCAGTTTGTCAGAGTTTGGCTACAAAGCTCCCAGTGCCAGAAAGACTGGGACCACCATCGCTGGGATTGTGTTCAAGGTGAAGATCTGCAGACAGGCTGACGGAAGCCAAGCGCTTAAAGGATCATTTTCGGAAATATGCCGTGTTGTTTTCTAGAACATGGCTTTAAATGAATATCTGTACATAACCAGGTAGCTGTCTGTAATCAGCCAGGTGCGGTGAACATTTCCTGTTCTTGTGTGTCAGGATGGAGTGATCCTGGGAGCAGACACCAGGGCTACAGACGACATGGTGGTGGCTGATAAAAACTGCATGAAGATTCACTACATCGCTCCAAAGATCTAGTGAGTAAAACCACAGTTTGCTGATCAGTTCCTCCGCCGTGTCCTCACTCACAAGTCCAGTGTAACTCTTTCTCATTAGGGGCCAGGCAATGAGTGTATTGTAATCTTATAACTGGATTTTATGTGTATAAAGGATGAAATCTAGTCTTTTGGGAGTTGGTAAAAAGTGAGTTTTATGCCGCTAAGAACCAAGCAAAAGTCCTTCAGCCAGGACTTGTTAAACTGCGTCCTGTGTGTTGTGTAGCTGCTGTGGTGCCGGCGTAGCTGCAGACGCAGACGTCACCACACAGATCATGTCGTCCAATGTGGAACTGCACATGCTCAACACTGGGCGACCTCCACTCGTCGCCATGGTAACCCGACAGCTGAAACAGATGCTGTTCAGGTGAGATATAATGAAGGTTTTTTGGGGTTTCTATTTTCATTAACATCCACACATTGGAAGAGAGAAATCATGTGGTCGTGACGTCTCTCCGGTTTTTCAGGTACCAGGGTCACGTCGGTTCATCTCTGATCATTGGAGGAGTGGACGTGACTGGGGCTCACCTGTACAGCGTTTACCCACACGGCTCCTACGACAAACTGCCTTTCGTCACCATGGGTACGTGTTTAATGTACTGTATACTTATATGCCGACCATAAAAATACAGCCTAATGAAGTTTCACAGTTTCACTCAGGACCAGGCTTTAACCGAACATCAGACAAAACATAAAAAGCTGAGAAATTGAAATGTTTGCTTGTGTTTTCAGGCTCTGGAGCTGCAGCTGCTGTCTCTGTATTTGAGGACAGATTCAAACCAAACATGGAGGTGAGGCTGACTGTCTGCTTTCCTCTCTTGGCAGATGTGATGTTTGTTTAATAAAGAATAGACTTTTTACTGAAGGCATGTTGGGCACTGCAGATGACATCATAATGGAGATGTATGGGAAAGAGTCTATTGTGTAAATATCGCGAGGCGGTAATTGTAGTTTTTCTCCTGTTTTTCTCCTCCTCCTCCTCTCTCTCTCTTTCAGCTGGACGAGGCGAAGCAGCTCGTACGAGACGCCATCGCTGCAGGGATTTTCTGTGACCTGGGTTCAGGCAGCAACGTGGACTTGTGTGTCATCACCAAGGCTGGAGTGGATTACCTGCGAGGCTACGACAAGCCCACGATGAAGGGCAAAAGGTGAGCCGTCATATAAGTACCTTTTATCGGAGGAGAACCAGTCATATGTTCTTCTCCCTTAAATATTAAGAATCTGTTTTATTTGCCAAGTACATACAAGGAATTTGCCCCTCTAAACGTACTTACACAGAAATAGAAATAACAGCTAGGAACAAAAAATCAGAGGATTGACATCGAAAAACACACCAGAATGCAAAAAAATATCAAAATAGAATAAAATAATTTGCAAATGTTTCCTTTTCCAATTCAGGTCCTGTTTTCAATGTCAATTTTTATTGTTTTTCAGAGCGGGTCAGTACAGATATAAACCCGGCACCACGGGCGTCCTCACCAAAACTGTGACCCCACTCTCTCTGGATGTGGTCGACGAATCTGTTCAGACCATGGACACTGAATAAAACACAATAAAATGCTTCTTTTCAATATGTAGTAGTGTACTAAATAAAAAGAAAGACGGTGTGATCAATGGATTTATTATCTCTAAAGCATCACAATAAAAGCTTTTGTTTGTTAAATGATTGGTGTCTGTAAGTTATTTGTTGACCACATAAAGGGCTGTAGTTTTACTTCAGCTTGTATATTTCTCACTAAAACCCATAAACAAAAATTCACACAGCAGCATTTAGTCAAATAAACTACACTGTTTTACATTCAAATTGTTAGAGAAATTATTAAAAATCTGTAGTGGAAACTCTCATTCACTGCAACCTAATAGGAACTCAAAAACTATGAAACGCTTATTAAAAGCTTGATTTTTTAATGATTTCTCTTACTGGAAAATGGCTGGACCTGATACATTTTGAGCATCGGTATAATTTTTTAGCTATATTTTTAAATGTATTGCCTGACTGGCTTTTTAAACAGACTACCGTATCTTACCGTACCGTAAGCAGAAAGACAAAGATTGCAGGATAAAGTCAGAGAGGCTGGACGGGAAAGGGATCTGATTGGAATACTGGGAACAGAAGGAGGAGGAGGAGGAGTAGGAGTTGCCAGGAGGGCAGTCTTCTCCTTTTTAAACAACACAGGGTTGGTGAGTAGGATATAAGGAATAGGGTGAAATGACGTGATTTTACACACTCTTTTTTTTTTTTTTTTTTAATACTTTATTTCAAAACTTCAATACAGTAGATTCATATATATGTTCAGAGTTTTCATTACAATTCTGCAAATATAGTTTACAGTATAATAATAATATAAAAATGATATAAATTATACAACAAAATAAAAAATAAATTTGAAATTTCTAAACAATTTAATAGTTTTAGGATGTTACACACTCCTGTACAGTAGGTGGCGGTATGCACCTTTAAGCTGCCAACAAATCTAGAGTAGAAGAAGAAGTAGAAGCAGCTGATTGGTTGAGCCGGTGAAGCATTGTTTGAATGCCAGTTGCATGTTGTTGTGTTTTGGTGACTGCTCTGCTCGGCACAATTCAGTCAGTTCGTTTTCCAGTATTTTACCAAACATTGACTTTTGGAATATTGTTCAACTCAACGGGTACGTTTACAATGACTTTATTATGTTAGGAACGTTTTTAAAAGAGCGAGATAAGATAATGTCGTAAATGTAAACTAGCACTAAAAGTTAGCCTACCATAAAAGTGACTTAGGAGCTAATGCTAGCTGTTAGCTAAATATTGATTCATATTTCATCAGCGTGTTGTGAGTGATTGACAGCTGCTCATACACTACTGTCAGGATATAGTGACCGTTTTTATAAAAATAACTTTTTTAAAGCATATTTGCTCCATTTCTACCCACTGCAGCTTTAACTCAGCTCAACATTAAACCCTCTGTTTTATGGCTCCATGGGGAAAATAGGAATTTCCTCGAAATAACTGCTCCATGTAAATTCAAATATATATTAATTTAATCAATTTTCTGTCAATCAACTAATCCTTTCAGCAACACATACAAGCTTATAGTTATACACATCATATAAAGGGTAGACTAGTACTGGTGGTGTTTCTGGGCTGATGGGTCCAGAAAGCTTCCATTGAATTGCTCAGGGACCCTGAAGAGAGACTCAGGTCCCTGTGCTTTGGCTGATATGACATTTGAACTCCCCATGGAGGGTGTAGGTATCCATTGGGGAGAGCGATGACTTGAGTACAACCACACCTAGATGAGAACATCTAGTCCAAATCATCATTGGTCTCAGTATTTTTTAGGTACAACCAGCAAATGAGAAGAATTAATGGAATAATAAAGTATCCATCTCCTATAAAGAGATGACTGTTTTTTGATTGATTAAGCATGTAATGTTCTCAATCTTTCACAGTTAGACCTTGGCTGCAGTATTTGTCCTCCTGTGGTCCTGACCTCTGTTGGAGGCGATGCGTCATGATTTATCCGGCAGCCGCAGGAAGGGGAAGACCCCTCAACGTCGTCCCCCGCAGGGAGCCGCAGGGCCCTCCGGTTCGACACCCCGGTCCCCAAGACGGAGTGGAGAATCAAGTGAGAGCTATCAAAGTAGCGGGGCTGCATTTATCAAAACTAAATACCAGTCAAATTTTGAAAAACAAGGCAGGTCATGGACATGTTTTTAAATAGTAGTTTAGCTAACTGAACTAGTATTTAAAAACCTGTCCATACTTTATAAGCTAAAACTCTTTTACTCCACAAAAATATGTTTGTCAAGTAGTGTCCTCATTCCTTTAAACTAGAGGAAAGCCATCATGTCTGGCCATCCCATAAAAAACGTAAACTTTATTTTTATCCAGGGATGCAAACAACTTGCTTTTCGGCGAATGTTGTGTGTCACAGATCATCTGTTTCATGCACTACTGTCAGGATGTAGTGACCATTTTATAAAAATAAGTTTTTATCATAAACATGCGGACAAGAGGAGTCGGGGATTGAACCGCCAACCTTGCGATTAGGATGACCTGTCCCAGCTGCCCCTCTTTTTTTCTTTTTTTTTACTTAAACACTCAAACACTCTGTATCTGTTTTCTAGGGAGGCCCCCTGTGTCTCCTAGGAGGAGGAGGTTTCGACCAGGGACGAAGGCCTTAATGGAGATTCGCAAATTCCAGAAGAGCACCGATCTTCTGCTCAGGAAGGGACCCTTCTCTCGCCTGGTGAGTCACACTGCAGCAAACCATGAGGAGAGTATGAAAGCTGTACCGTCCTGGCTAAATTTGAATTTCTTACGATCTGAGGTGCAGTGTACGATCAGAAATGCTAAACCACAATCTAATACAGATTTGAAGTTTCGGGAGCAGGAATATAATGGGGTTTATATGCGGTTTTGCCAATTAAATGAATTCAATAATCTCCGGTCATTGTTTGGGAAAGCACACAAAAAGCATATTTATCTGCTGCTGCATGTTTTTCTCTCACCTGTGTGACTGCAGTCTTGGTTGATTAAACCTTGGTTCCATGTCTTGGTTCAGGTTCGAGAGGTGTGCCAGAGTTTTTCCAGTGAAGCTCTCCGATGGCAGGTCTACGCTCTTCTGGCCCTGCAGGAGGTAAGCAGTCGTTGCTAAATACGGGATTGAGAGCATTTCTATTGCCTCTGAACGGCTCTCAACATAGCGACAGCAAGCCTGGCGGCGGTAGACTAACAATATTTTGGGATGAATATTCATAAAAATTGATGCATGTGATCTGGTGATGTTTTTTTAACTCTTAATTTTAAGTCCTAGATCATGAACCGATGATTGTACGTTGGCCGATTTGCATCTATAGTAGAAACTAACAGCCACTTTCTAAACACACTGAGTCAACCAATAAACGAGCTAAAGCAAATAAGCTAATTTCTTTGATTTAACATCACCGGTTTCCTTCCTCTTTCTCCACCAAGGCTGCAGAGGCGTTTCTCATTATGCTATTCTCAGACGCCAACCTGTGCGCCATCCACGCCAAGCGGGTCACGATATTCCCCCGTGACATTCAGCTGGCCAGGAGGATCCGCGGGGTGGACACCCTGTAAAAACACACTCTGACATTCTTTCTTCAGTCTGTTCTGATATTACGATACTGCGTTTAATCTGTTCAAACTGTTTTCGACCTTTTCTGATTTTGTGCTACATTTTTTTAATTTGGGTTTGTAAGTTCTTGGGAAAAGAAAACATTTGTCATCATTTGCCTCAGCAGATCATCACAGGTTTTATGAGAAGTTCAAATTCAGGTCCTCTGAGTGGCTTCAAGTCTCTTTTAACAGTCGGACTGTTAATCGTAAAATAATTATTGTCAAGCATCTGTATTTTTATACATTGTTGAATAATTTTACTTAACATAACAGATATACTGTGTTAATGCAATCTCTGTGTTGTATTGATTTTTATATATTATTAATGTGTACATATTGTTCCCCATTTGTCAATTTATATTGTTAATAAACAGCAAAATGTTTTTTTATTACGTACTGTATCTGATGTCTTATTTTAGTTAGTACATATTCAATCTCATTGTATCTCTTTCTATGATGTTACCAGTCATGTTTTACTCATTTGTGCCCACGAAAATTTAGACAGTAACCTTAGATGTCAGTCTTCATACACAAAAAATGTAAATTATGTTGTGTTTTAGGATAGATATTGCAAAATGTCTTTACCGCAACAGCTTTAGGATGTGTTGCGGAAATTACATTTTAGCTAATATTGCAGATAAATGCAGCTAGCAATGTCTGCTATGTTAGCTTTGACTCTTTGCATCTAATATACATGAATTCAACAGTAATATTAAGTTATTTTTTAAAATGTAATTCAAAATACATCAAGTCCATCATTTAAAAATACAAATTCAGAATCCAGTTATTTATTTCTCTTTTTAAACTGCATTTTCAAATAGAATTTTAAATTCCATTTTTTATTTATGAATTCATTAATGTATTTTTAAATGATGTACTTATTGACTTTTTTATGGTGTTTTTGTAAATCCCTTTTTAATTTGAACTATTTATTGATGGATTAATATTTCACTTGTAAATTATTTTCATAATTCTTCTTTTTATTGCCCTTTGAAATGTCAAATAATGAAATACTTTGTAATTTTGTCCATTTATTCATAGATTAATAAAAATTAATTTGAAAACACATTTATTAATGCCTATTTTTATTGTACAATTAGTTTATTAATCAATTAAATGCTCTTTGCTCGACTCTTGTGGTCCTCCATAGTCTCCCACTGTATATCCTCAAATAAGGAAGACCAAAAACATCTGTATGAAGGGACAGAAACATATAAAAACTGTGTTCCTAATATATTTGTTAGAGCACTTCTCTTTCAGTATATTCCTCTCCCGTCAATTGACAGACATAAAGATTAGCCAATAGTCTTTCGTCTAGTTAACCGTCGCCGCCAACTAAAGCATTTGATTGGATGACTAACTTCCGGTTACAAACTCATGCTGCGTTCAAGTCATATCCGAGTTTTCCCTATTTCAGATTTGTAAATACCGTTCATGTCAACATCCAAGTCGTAATTACGATAAATAAAGAAAATTTGAAGGATAATAGTGCTAATGTCAACACGCAGTGTTTTAATCTTCACGTCAACCAACGTTTTTCCTCACACGATGAACTCTGTAATCACGCAACCGTGTTGATGGCGTGAACGCTCGCAAGGCATTAATCTCCCATATGACTTGAACGCAGCATAAACAGCAGACTCCGTCTAGTTCCTGGTGGAGGATTTCTGCTTTTAGCTACTTTTCTGTAGCTAATGTAAAGCTACTGTAAAGCTGGAAATGCGGATGTAACGTTAGCTTGCTGCTCTTATGGCTATTGGAGCTGCGTGCTCTGAGATAGACTCGGGATGTTTTCAGCCAACATGGAAACAAAAAGAGTGGATATCCCCTCCGGAGTGCTGGACGACCTTTGCAGGTAACGTTAGCATCGTCGTTTGTTTGGTCAAACGCATTTAAAGTGCAAACACGTGAACCGTGTTTGTTGCATGATGCTCTCATGTTAAAGGCGTTAATGTTACCCACAGATTTTTTTCTTTTTTTTTTATTATTGAGAAAATAACAATTACAAACAAACAAGGTCTCTTACCAGAAATAAAACTAAAATAAACACACAAATAAATAAACCATAAGAACAAGGCTATCCCAAAGTAACTTCAAGTTATCAAGCAATGAAAACAACATTAGAGCTTTATTCTGCCCCCAATTGTTATCAGGCCATTAAATAGGTGTTATCTGTCGGTATAAGCGCCATAGATGTGGGTCATTTGGGGCCTACTACACCTACTACGTTGTAAAACTGAAAGCAAAACTTAAAGCAACACGTTCTAACATGTTGTAAAACTGAATGAAACGTCATGTTTTGAACACAATAAAAAATGATTCTTTAGGTTGAGGCAACTAAACTACAACGTCTTTAGGTTCAATAAAACTACAATTTCTTTAGGTTTAGGCAACAAAACTACAACTTCTTTAGGTTTAGGCAAAAAAAAAAAACAGTTAGGTTTAGGCACTAAAACTACAACTTCAATAGGTTTAGGCAATAAAATGACAACTCCTTTAGGTTAGGCAATAAAACTACAACTTCTTTAGGTTTAGGCAACAAAAAAGTTTAGTGGGAAAAACACTGTGTTTTGGGTTAAAATAACTTCGAACGTCGTCCCCAACCTCCACCCTTTATGGAGTTTCACACTGTCTATACTACCCTACCTTGACCCCACCTCTTCTGTGTTTCTCCAGCCGGTTCATCCTGCACATCCCCAGTGAGGAGAGGGACAACGCTATCCGGGTGTGCTTCCAGATCGAGCTGGCCCACTGGTTCTACCTGGACTTCTGCATGCAGAACACTCCAGGAGCTCCTCACTGTGGGATTAGAGACTTTGCCAAAGCCAATATCCTTACATGTGAATGATGATGTTAAATAACCATATCATTATTTTATCCGTGTTTTGCATTTGTTAATTAATTGATATTCATATCCACTGTACTGCACTGCACATATTCCAAAGCATGAACCTTTAAATACATTTCCTTTACCTCAGATATTTGTTGTAATAACCACCCAAAAGAAATGATCAGTGATTAAACATCAGCAGTTTGGGTTTCTTGGCGGGTTCCAGAGAAAGTAGCCAAACGTGTTGCTCATGTAAGACGTTATTTTCCTTGACAGCTGCGAACTCTTCCATCACTGTCCTTTTCTGTTGCCTCATGGAGAGGATGTTCAGAAAGTCCTCGAACAGTGGAAGGAGTACAAGATGGGTGTACCTACTTATGGAGCAATCATTCTAGATGAAGCACTAGAAAACGTGAGTTATTTTTCACACTCAAACACTGCAGCAATACCTGACATACTGTAGCCTTTATAAAGTCATTTAAAGCATATTTCTGGTTTATTACAACTTGGCTTATTTTCAGATTTTTGTTCATCATTTCTGTCGGTGATATCAACTATTGTACTCAACAAGTTGATTGCTGACATCTAGAAACATAGACATATATACATAGACGCTGCATTGGACGCTTCAGCCCGTTGCAGCGTTAAAATGGTTGAAAAAAAGTAAAATCATTAACTATCCTTTACTTTCAGACTAGTAATATTCTTGATATGAAGCATGTCATGACAACCACACGTGCTGCAGCTAACTGGTGCACCTTTTCTTTCCAGGCACTGCTTGTTCAGGGCTACCTTGCAAAGTCCGGCTGGGGCTTCCCAAAGGGCAAAGTTAACGAGGATGAAGCACCTCATGACTGTGCAGTTCGTGAAGTGAGTCTCGTGTTCTTTGCTGTTCAACTTTGACCAACTGAAAGCATTAAAATCCATGTATAATCAATGCTTGTAGCGCTTTATAGTTGAAAATATTGTGTGTTTTCCAGGTGATGGAGGAGACGGGCTTTGACATCAAGAATCGCATCAGCAAAGACAGGTACATAGAGCAGAAAATCACTGACCAGGTGGTGCGGCTCTACATCATACCAGGAGTGTCAAAGGATACCAAGTTCAACCCCAAAACGAGGAAAGAAATCAGGGTAGGAATTCTTTTTTTAAACATTTTACTCATCACATTGATTTCCAGGCTTTTGTAGCTGACATTTAAACATTTAAAAATCTTGTTTTTTTTCTTGTAGAACATTGAATGGTTTCCTATTGAGAAGCTGCCGTGTCACAGGAACGACATGACTCCAAAGTCTAAACTCGGACTCGCCCCCAACAGGTTTTTCATGGCCATTCCATTCATAAGGTGCGTGTGGAGAAGGTTGCAATTAGGCTTGGGCAGTATCTGTTTTTTCATGCCTTCATACCTTCCTGACATTTCACCGGGGTATACGGTGTATGGTGGTGTATGGCGGTGTATAGAGAGCCTACGTCCCGCCCCTTCCGGTGGACACCATGGGACCTTATTTTGGAAAAAATATGAGCGGTAGTCAACGGAGAGAGACACCAGAAGGGGCGGGACTTAGGCTCTCTATGGCGGTGTATGGTGGTGGATGGTGGAGGATGACGACCCAAGGGGGGGGCCACTTTAAGAGCCTGATCCTCCGTTATGAGATCCACAAGACCGTACACTCGTTAACGTTACGGGTAATACCGCCCAAGCCTAGTCGCAATTCATTATTTTCATCATTGAATTATCCATTCATATTTTATTATTTTCATATAAATAATATACACGTATTTGCTTTCTCTCTGAGAGTGAGATGAGAAGATGGATATCACACTCTATATAATATGTTGTATCTCATGTCTTTCATCTAAAATAACAATGTGTGGCTGCCTCAGTGTTGTTGTGTGTTTCGACTTATGATTTAGTTTCGTTCTAGTAATTGACTGGTATTGATGGCACACTTCCTGCTCCACCTGTACAGGCCGCTGCGAGAATGGATCAGCAAGCTGAAAGGCGAGTCAACAGACAGCGACGAGGACTTTGCAAACAACGGCAACACTCCAGGCAAACCTTCAGACAACGCTCGGTAAAGACACTTCATCGGCCCTCAGTAGAACTTACAATCACTTCTCATATGAAAGTCAGTTGTCAAATAACAGGTTCAGTTTTTTCAAACAAATATGAATTTGTTCATTTATTGCTTATAAAAGACTAGAACAACTTGACACACAGTGCTGAGCTTCAGGTTCCCAGCTTTTAGATGATGTACACCACTTCTATGTGACATCTACTGTTGAGTATTTATCTCCCCCTGAACATCCCCTGTCCCCCGCCCCTACCCCTCTAAAAAATGAGGACGGTATGATAAGGGGTTGAGCGGGAAACTCTTCGCATTTTTGCTTTCTAGCTGCCACTGAAGGCTCTGTCTTTTCAACATCCACACAATGTAAAGAATGATCAGTTTAGAGTATCCACTGAGATTTGCACATTCAGTTTGAAAACAATAAAAGTGCAGTGGCAGGTGTTGCTAATTCGTTATTCATAACAAACAAGAATTGGTCTGAGGAGCTGGAGAACTAGTAGTGATATTTCCTGAATGCAACAGTGTTGTCCATTTTGTACAATAGAAAATATTCACTTTATGTTTTTTCTTCCATCTTTTAGGTCAAAATCCCGCCGCCTCACAGGTACTGATGCATTTCTGGGAGACGGCTGGACAAAACCCAAGCAGCAGAAGACTCTGGGCCAGCTGAGCCAGTATGAGCTCAACCAGGTTAGAAAAGACTCTGCTACAGTTAACCTGTATGTAACAGCAGCATTTTACATGTTATTACTCATGTTTGCTAGACTGTGGAAAACAATGGTTGAATTATTCCAGTGGCGGCTGGTGACTCAAAAAATTGGGGAGGACGGGAGGAAAACCAACCCATGGTGTCATGTTATTTTACACTAGTTGGCTACTTATCTCTACTTTCTTTCTTTATTAAACAAAAGAACATAATTCACATTCAGTTGACTACTTCCTGGTGGTAAATTTAGAAGTTTCAACATTATGGGTTGATGAGAGCCGCCTTAACACACCTTAGTTTTGTTTTTTGTGAGATGACGGACGGAAACTTGTGATGACGCATAATTTTGGGTTGAGTGCAGGTTCAACCTGCTTTACTGATACAGAGCTTGAGATGGGACATCAAATCTGAGACTCTACATCACAGTTACCTCATAACTTGTGTACTTTGCTCTGTAGAACTCAAATTTGAAAGGCAATGGAAAGAAATGTCAGGACTCGTCTCATGTGAAGAAAGGAGCAAATGACAACGGAGCCAACAACCAACAGGTGAAAATCTTATTAGTAAGTGCAAAACCATATTTGTTTCAGATTGCTATTTTTATTATAGAGACCACGTGTGTTTTTTAAAAAAAGAAAAAAGGGAAATCGACATTTACGAACATTGCACTTTTTTTGCCAGCGCATCTTAGACCAGTTTTAAAGCCCCTGTACTGTATGTAGAATTTGAAAATGATCAACTTTGGATTGGTGCTGCTCTGTAAGTGACGGTTTAATTACAAGTTTTGCACTCTTGTACAATTTCTACAGAAAGAAGATAAAAAACTTCAACCCAGAAGACTGCAAGACAGTTTTGAGAGAGGTATGTTTTGTTACAGTTTCAATACCCTGAAGAAGACGGTCATGTCAAAACATTGGTAAATTATTAATTTCTATTTAAAGAGGCTATATGTAAGAATCAGAAATTGCTTGTTCACAGCGACACCTGTGGCTGCAGTGTCAACGAAAGTCAGCGTCCTGTAGCTCGTGCTCGCGCACCGGTCTAAACAGTGAGGCGAAACACGTCAGCTAACACACAATATCACTCTATATTTCACCTGCTTGGCAGTAATGTTAGCTGACCAGAGGAGGGTCTCTCCATGAATCAATGCTGATCCTAGTGCTGGCTTTTCCTGCTTCCTGCAGACCGCGGAGGGAACGGGGGGGGGGAGACACCGACACCCGGTCGGGACGATAACGTAACTCTCTGCGAAGCTCCGTCACTTCACAAGACACGGGAAACCTCTGTTGGTCTGGAGGAGCGGCAGCATTTATTTCTGCAAAAACGTCCACTGCACATTCACTAGATATTCTCAGAGCTAAACTAACTCTGCAGTGTGCGCGCGTGCACGTGGAGTGGGAGCGAGCCGAACGGGTGAGAACGAGCGCTTCTGCAAGCAGGCAGCAGGCAGCAGGAACAGCGCGTACCCACACGCGAGCGCGCATGGGATTGCGACCCGTTAGGATTTATGCGCGTGATAAGTTACAAATAGTCCCTTTAATAAATTTCTTTTTTTATTAGCAAAAGGCTTATTTTACAATTCAGTTCCAACGTGTATCAATATTTCTTTTTGTTTTTAAAACAAATATTTAAACTAGAAAAATAGAAATAGTCCAGAAAGGGCATATTTAATCGAATGTATGGACAACCGGACAAACCAAATGGGGAATAAAAATCTATCTTAAAGATTAAAATCTAACATCTCCCACAAATGAAACGTGTAAAATGAGCTTTTCTTTTCACAGATGTGACTCCATGCGGCTCTAACAGTCTCCAGACAGTTCACAGCAGAGACTCTGAGCACCTGCTGTCCTCCAAGGCTTTCCTCAATTTCAAATTTGACAGAGACGCCATCATGAAATGTTTTGACTACTGACATGGCTGATGAAGCGCCGTGCCTCTCCTGTAACGCCATCAAACTATGGCCTCAGAGACTTTTTACCTGAGCGTCTAGGCTGGATGTTACTGAACATTTACAGTGGGGAGTTGCCCATTTCTCATTGAACATATCCAATAAGCTTCACCGGAGTAGTTTGCCTTAGACATTATAAAAGGGATGGTAACCTAACAGCACTGTCTTCAATCTGTCCAAGGCAGAATCCTAACTTTAGTTTTTACTTCTTTAAATACCTAAATTCATGATTCAATCTGCAAGAGACAACACATAGACCATAAGGAGAGCACTGCTCAGGTTAACCATTAAGCTGGGCATACACTGTACGATTTTAGCCCATTTTATGGCCCGAATTTTGAGCCGCACGACTCATTTTAGAGTCGGACTGAATTTCAGCTTCGTCGGGCGTCGTTTGCCGTGAAGTGTACAGGAGGGACCGAGGACCGATTAACTGCTTCCGACCGGCCGTCGGACAGTCGGATAAATTTCTGACATTTTGGTCGTCCGACCACAGGCTCTCACACAGTTGAAGCAGAGTTGACTCCCCAACGTCAGTGCCTTTTTTCTACTCTTTTTACAGCAATCAGAGCGTAGCTTTGGCTTTACATCGCAAACGATCTACTCGTACAGTAGGAGTAGGAGTTACACAACAACTTTTCTGAAATCGTACAGTGTATGCCCAGCGTTAGTCTTTTAAAGGCAAAAGATCAAACGTTTTGAGAACATAATGGATTTTAAGCACATATGAGGTGACAGTGAAATGTAAAAAAAAAAAAAATCAGCTGTGATATCTTAGTGAATTTGGCCAGTGAATCAATGTTCAATTTATCATGTTATATACTGATTTTAAGATGTAATAATTTAGGTATTGTTCATTTCCTCTATTCGATGCTGAAGAAGAAAGGTGGGTATTAATAGTGTTATTGGCTTTATGTATTTACAGTCTTATTGGCTTTATTACCAAATTTCTTAAGATTTTATCCAGGAATGTAGAAATGAATGGAATATTGACTTGGGACAGGAAGAACAAGTGGTGTTCGCAACTTCGTCTTTGCAAGTTGAATCTCATTTAATTCATATGGTACTCTTCAAAGAGGAGAAAAGGTCCGGAGTGTAAAGAAGGTGGAAGGGAACACAAAAGTTCACAAAAGAAGGAAGGTCCAAGGCACTCTTCTAGCATGAAGTTAACACGCCTTTAATCAGATGGCTATTTCATTGTGTAATACTAAAAACATAGACAATGCTGGCACATTATGAGATGGGCTACAACCCACGCGTATCGGCACCAACAGCCTTTTTCAGGGTTGAGTGCTCAGCACACAGTTCCCCCTTTAGTAAACCTGAGATTATTACAAACACCTGAGCAAGAAGCTGATATAGCATTGTCTACTTTTAGTATTTCACAATGAAATATCCATCTGATTAAAGGCTTTTTAAGTTTTTGCTAGAAGAGTGGACCTTCCTGTTACTCTGTTGTATGGGATTCTGTGGCTGCCAGTATAAAGATGAAATCATGAGATCAAATTGATGTTTGGAAATCCATAATTAAGGCCAGAAAAGTTATGAATTAAACTGAAAATTCCATTCCCAAATAATTTTCAGTGTTCTGATATAATGATAATAATTGAATGAATGAAATTAGTTGAGATGTGTGCAACCTAAATGAAATTACAAAATTATATTTGAATTTAAATTAAATATTGTTTATAATAATTTAAGTAATTTTCGCTTCATTTTGAGGTAAATATTGGGGTAATTCGGCAGTAATTCCAAATGCTAAGTGCTAATTATCACGTAATTACCATGAAATTTGCGGACCTGTAAATTGAAGTGTTACCACCACCTTTTATTTTGCATAAAAATTCTCAAAAAACTTCACATGCAAATACAAGAGTCTGGTTTGCAATTTTATTGTTAAATTCAGGTTGCACATTGTCTACCAGTTTCACATTCAGTTTAATTATTGTGTATAGTGAAACAACGGCCAATGTAGTTTTCATTTTAAGTTTCATTTTGGCAGTAATTGTGCATTTTACACCATACATGTGCAAATTGGATTTTAACATTTTAATTTTGTCATACATCATGCACACATACTGTAAAAGAAACATGACATTTCAATTTGATTACATAGTTTAATTTTAATAGTTTGAGCCACAGACTTCCATACATTGTTGTTGTTATTTTCCTTACAGTGACCCACATCCTACTTGTGTTTGTCTCTCTGGTTTTCAGCAGTTCCGTCCTGTTTACAGGTTTAAATTCATGTTGAGATTTCGTCGACCAGAAGTTCTCCATCATATTCTTCATGATCCATTAGTTCGCTGCTTTAGTGTTTGGTTAGTCTGAAAACTTGCCGACTCTTGCCGGGGCATGATGGAGGACCATTGCGTTAGACTACTGTGAACATAAGTTATTCTCTCACAAAGGGCCACGTTAAGGGGTTTCTAGCCACTAGAGATGGAAACATAAGCAATTTTCATAGAAGTTTTAGAAGTCTTTAATGTTCAACCCACAGTATAACTATTTATATTTCTCAAGGTAATATCATATACATGTGAAATGACTAAATCTGGATGCGTGATCTCTTTGTGTCATTGTCACCGGGGTTTCTTTGTTATTGATTGTACAGATGGCGATCTCCTTTGGCTTCAATGGTGTTTTGACTTCAAATGTGAATATTAATAAAGTCTGTTTTTTTCACTCGTGGCTCTTAACATGAATTATAAATATGCACTATATCAAACATTTTAAAGTTTCTTTCTCCTGGAGAAAGGCTCACATTTTGAGACTAATAGTACATTGATTGTATCCGTAGTCTAGTAGGTTTGTAAATGTGTTTTGCTGTCAACCACTCGCGAACTCAGATCAAACAGTCAAACTAGGCATCGCTAATCAAATATGAATCAACATTCTGTTACTGTAATGCCTATTTCTCTCCTCAAATGTTTTCAGAATCATCTTGTAGTGTGCTGTTAAGCTGTAAAATGAGAAAGTTTAGGTTTAGATCAAGTTGAGGAAATACCAAGCACCGCCCACCAGCCGGAGCACAGCCAATAGGAACGCTCTCTCTCTCTCTGAAATGACCTGTGATTGGTCAAAGTCTCCTGTCACGGGCTAGATTTTTTAAAGCCTGAAAACAGAGCCATGAGGAGGTGCAGATGTCTAGTTTTGTCTCAGATCACTTGAATTACAATATGCTGAAAGGTTATTATGGAATTTTTGCCCAATGATGCCAAAAAAATGTTGCCTACTGAAGCTTTAATGCTACCTGTGTAACATGAATATACTGCGTTAATCCAGAACCACTTCTAAATTTCATGGGTTTTAAACTCCTTAAGAAAATCATGTCTTTATACCTTATTTTAGACCAGTTTAAAATAAGGTATAAAGACATGATTTTCTTAAGGTACAGGGATGAAGTGGAGGTTTGACAATCACCAGGGTGTTTACAGGGGTCACTGTTTATTTATTTATTACTGTTTATTTATTTATCTGGTTTGCTCAATATTAAGTAATGATTTGGTATTCTTGACTGATAATGAATTTATATTTTGATAAGGATAGTTACATCAGTAATTAATTTATATTTCTATATGACAGAGATGAAAGGTAATAATTATAGTTAAACAAGTTTAGGAAAAATAACTTAGATTATATGTTTAGCTCAATAAGGACGCTGGTTACTTATTAATGAATGAGTTATTGAGAAGGGGTGGGATTAAATAAATTTGTACTTCTTCTCACTCCTTTTCGAATATGTAAACCAAGGCAAGTGTTTGACAATTTCTTTTGCTTATAATTTTCATTGTATGTGGATACTGCTTTTTTTCTGGCAGTCCACTTGTTTGTATGATGATTCTCTTTTTTTTAATTATTATTTTACATGTTCGAAATAAAATTTGAAATGAAATGAAACAAGTTGTTATTAAACAGTTATTGCAAATCAAATATTACATATAATATACGTCATTACTTTGTGAGTAAAATTATGTTTTTTAGGTTAGGTTTGTCATAATGCCTCATTTTATTTTGAAGGAGTCGGACCGGATGTACTTTCGTCGTTGGCGGCATTATTGCCGGCGGAACGGAGGAAAAAACCAGACAACACAAAACGGGGCAAAACACGCGGAACCTTTTCACGTCCCGCTAATCAGACTGGATGCTTTAATTTTTGAGAGCACTGCCGGAGCTCTTCACTAATCAAGGTAACGTCACGGTGTCTGCATTAAATAGTTTTATGACAGCTAACGTACAGCCTTGTTATCTTGATGCGTCTCTCAGACGTTAAAGCTAACTGTAACTTAGCTAAGTTAGTTCCGTGTTTTGATATCGTTACCGGTGAAATGACGCACACAGCAGAGAGGCTACTTCAGCTAACGTTCCTCCATAGCAACACTTCCGCTAGTTGCTAAGTGTCGTTACTTAGCAACTTGAAATTACTCAGACTTGACAGTTTATTGTATAGTACAAGTTAGCTCTAGTGTCACATGTAACGCAGACATTCAGGACTGGTGGCTGGGGGGAGATGCCAGTTCGCCTCCTGGGCTCTGCCGAGGTGCCCTTGAGCAAGGCACCTCCCCCCCTAAAACTGCTCCTAATATACTGGGATGGGTTAAATAGAATATATCTTTATTGTCATTGTACAAGTACAACGAAATTAAAATGCAATCCTTAAAAAGTGCAAGAAACAGTAACGTGTCTCTAAAAACTATAAAAAGAATAATAATAAAAAACACACATACCACACACAAGGCATACACATGCTGCACGTATTGCACGACTCATATCATTATTGCACAGTGGTGTTTGCAAGATGTTCAGGTTTTGCTGTGTTTAGTGCAGTTATGGCTCTGGCAAAAAAACTGTTCTTTAATCTGTTTGCCTTCAATGTCCTGAAACAATGCAGTAACATGCTAAGTTTCACTATGTACAATGTGTGACAAAAAAAATAAAATTTGCATTTTACAAGTCTACAGCTCTGCCAGCACCTGAAGTACCACAATAAACATGTAACATTGGCGTTATAAATCCATAACCTCCTCTTCTCTTCCTCTGTGTGTTTCACCACAGCAGCAGCAGTGTTTGCGATCCTCTGACCCTCTTCAGTTTGAGTCCAGCCAGCATTGATAATCCATACAGGTGAGTCTGGTAAGAATTAAACAATACACAGATACTTGATTGTGTATCTTCAGCAGAAATGTTAGTTAGTTCATTAGTAATGTTAGGCCTGTCACGATATCTACTTTTGTTGGACAATATATTGTCCCAGAAATAATTGCGATAATAAATATTATTGTCATTTTAAGACCATTTTATGCCATTGATATAATGATGATATAATAGCATAATAATGCAAATACACAGTTAGGCAGTTAGGATTTTTGCATTGAATATCCAGAACAGACATTCCTGTTTGGTGCTTTTATTCATAGACAGTTTCTTTATTTCCTAGAAAATGTACTGTATGGTACATATCAATATCGCAAAATAAAATTAGACACCGTGGACAGAGGATTTGATTAATTTCACCACTCCAACCTCTCAAATACAGAAGCACTACACAAGTAGCCATACAGGAATTTGTAATTAAATAGTATAACATCTTGAAACTTGAACACAGAATATCCTGCTGTCCCCGTGATGAGATCCACTGTTGTTGTGTTGCAGTGCATCATGTCGAATGCTGGCACAGCAGCACAGAAACCAGCCAGGAGCCACAACGCAGCACACCGTGGTGGCTCCAAAGGCCTCAAAGAAATTCACATCGATGAAGAAGTCAAGATAGCAGTGAACCTCTCTCTGGAGAAGTTTCACTACAGTGACGAGAAAGGTATCAACTGTTAAATAATAATATAAAAGCAGAACAGTGTGACCAGGAAAGTGTGATAGTTGAGTCTTGTAGAGTGTTCTTATATTTACTCTTTCCTTTCCCTGTCTGAGCAGAGATGGAATTTCCCTCCTCCCTGTCCAACACTGAGAGGGCTTTCATTCATCGAATGGCACAGTCGTTGGGTTACATTTCTAAGAGCAAAGGGTAAGTTCCTCCACCAGGACCTGTGTACATCATGTATCACTAAGAATAGGCTAGTTCGAGATGAGCCAGTTCTGCACAGAATCGATCACCGGCGAATCGGCGATTGCTGCGCAATGTATGCCGGTTAGATTTGTGTCCGACTTGATCCCCACTTGCTCTGACGTCATGCACACGTGGGCAACGATAACCTCACGAGATCGAGGTGGTAGTTGAATCAGTTTTTAAAAATATGTTAATGGCAGAAATTTCTCTCTCTCTCTCTCTCTCTCTCTCTCTCTCTCTCTCTCTCTCTCTCTCTCAGGAAAGGACCGAATCGCTTCCTAACCATCAGGAAGAAGGGCGGTTCAGACAAACCTCGGCCCACCATGCCCCTCACGGTCTCCCACAATTCCTTATATTTCATCCGCAGCCTGCTTCAGAGGTTTCCCATCAGCAATAAGGAACGCATCGACATGCAGCCAAACAACAAAGGTGGCATGTCTGTGACTTCAGAACCTGGTGAGTGTCAGTATCTGTCTTTAAACTGTGCAGTGAGTTACACTGATGCAGGCGGGACAGTTAATGTCCATTGCATGAGAAAAAAAAATGGCAAAACTGATGTAATGGTGCCAAGACACCCAAATACTATTACTACTAGTCTGTCTCCAGTGTCACTGTAACTTAGAGGGAAAACATACACTCTCGCACACACACATGGATGTTGACAACTAAATAAACCTCACTGCTCACTCTGTATATTGTTGAGTAGTTATAAAATTTACGTATCCAACCAATCTACCTCATCATAGCATGCAAACATGGCTAACTATTTCAAGATGGAAAAAACAAGTCAACAGGTGTGTTGTACAGGATCACGTAATAATTCTTCAGCTCTTCCCTTAGACGTCAGTTGTGAGAGGAACCGGGCAAGCGGGCGCTTAAACAACGGCATACCCATGGTGCCTCGGAGGAGGTGTCCATCAGATCTGGACAGTTTTCGACGCTCCCTACCTGTGCATGAACGGCAGGAGGAGATCGTCCAGCTCGTCAGAGAGAACCGGGTGGTGTTGGTGGTGGGAGAGACCGGCTCTGGAAAAACTACACAGGTGGGTTTGTGTGACACACACTAGGTCACTTGTTTACAAACTTTCTCATTTTTGGAGGCACTAAATCCACTGATATTGGATAACTATTCTGTAGTATGTGTGGCAAAGATAGAGCCTTGGGATGAAATGTGTAAAGGTAATCCAGGGTCACTGTGCA
Organism: Sebastolobus alascanus; assembly: GCA_916701645.2. Taxonomy (NCBI): domain Eukaryota; kingdom Metazoa; phylum Chordata; class Actinopteri; order Perciformes; family Sebastidae; genus Sebastolobus; species Sebastolobus alascanus. The sequence continues at coordinate 348,257 of CAKAOJ020000375.1, forward strand.
TTGTCCAGATCCCACAGTTCCTGCTGGATGATTGCAGCAGGAGGGGAGAACCCTGCAGGATCTTCTGCACTCAGCCCAGACGCCTGGCTGCCATCGCTGTGGCTGAGAGAGTGGCAGCTGAGAGAGGAGAGAGCGTGGGCCAGACCGTCGGTTATCACATCAGACTAGAGAGCAGGTACATTATATCACAGCCTTTTATCTTTGGTACAAAGACACCAACACTTCATATTAATAACTTACACTTACAGTTGAGCGACTAGTTCAATTCAAGGACGAGCTGCAGTAGCTGCCAATCAGCAAATCAAGACAACTTGAGTTGGAAACCAGTTAAATCAAATAAGCTAGTGTACCGTACAAAGATATTTAGGGTGATTCGTTAAAACGAATTTGCGTTAACGAGTTATTATCGCATTAACTTTGACAGCCCTAATATATATGTATATATATATATATATGTATACACACACACACAGATATACAGTATACATTTGCGAGCTTGTGGAACACTTCTATTCTATTGCTTAATATGGAAATGACTCTTGTAATTGTTGTCTTTGAAACCTCAGGGTCTCGCCCAAGACACTGCTGACCTTTTGCACCAGTGGAGTGTTCCTCAGGACATTGATGGCAGGAGACGCCAGCCTGACAACTGTCACACACGCCATTGTGGTGAGCATCAAACAAACTACAAATAAACAGGACACACAGTCTCAGAAAGATGCTTAACTCTGTAATCCTGCTTTAAGGAATACGTACATTTGAAGCTAGGATTGTTCTTTGGGGAGTAACATAACAGCAAGCTGAAAAGCAGAGTTTTAGCTGAAAAGTTAAACCACTGGAGGTCAGCAAAAACAAGATGTTCAGTGGGTGTTAAGTTCCTTAAGTTTCCTCTCTGAAAGTGTTTCAGGTCCCAGTTTGACTTTTGTTTTGACCTCTCTGATAAACCTCACCGTGTTAAAGTGACTCGCTGTGTTTTAACAGGACGAGGTGCACGAGCGTGATGGTTTGACTGACTTCCTGCTCACTAAGATGCGGGATGTTCTCCAGAAGATCCCCACGCTGAAACTGATCCTGTCCAGTGCAGCTCTGGATGTCGACCTGTTCCTTAAGTACTTTGGCTCCTGTCCTGTCATCCACCGTACGTCCTGCTAACTAACTCTGTGCTCATTCAATGAATGCTCATAGCTGCTGTTACTGCTTTAGAGGTTTGCTTCTAAGTTAGTGCTGTTTGCATGTTTGTCAGTGAGTTGGCTTCACTGTGACTGTTGGATAGGAGGCAGAAAACACCTCTGATCTTTTTGATCATGGTCTTTTTATTGCAGATTTTCACAATATTCAACAGAGTTTTTGTTTTGTATGTTCAGTCACAGGAAGACAGTTTGAAGTGAAGGACTTCTTTCTGGAGGACATTCTGAGGCTGACGGGCTTTAACAATAAGGACATGAGGAAATACAAGGAAGAGACACAGAGAAGTATGAAGCTTTTATTAATTAGTCCAATGGAGTCAGACTGAATTAAAGACAATGCATCACAGCCTTCCACCCGACTTGATCTTAATCTGTTTATCACATGCTCTGGTTCTCAGAGGAGAAGAAGCAGAAATGTTTGACGGAGTGGTGTAAGGCAGTAGAGGAGGAGAGACAGAGGACCCCTGTGTCTGTCCCCGGCTTCCTCCAGGACAGCAGCTCCCTGGACAAAGGGGACAGCACCTTCAACAAGCCGGTAAACCAACACACACACACATACAGTAGGCCCTGTAACATGCATCCTGAGTGATCCGAACACAAGTTGACAGCTTTAAGTACGTCTGTTCACACCTGGCATTAGAATGCGTCTCGAGTGACCACTTGTGATCCGATCTCACTTCCCGGCTCTATATGCAGATAAACACGTAGTAAACACACGGCTAATACAGCAGACGTTGTGACGTAATATTACAGAAATGTCAGTAGTAATGTCTGAGGTCCTCAACAGCTTTAACATTGTCATCAAATGTCTCTATCTGGTTTCATCCAGACAAGTTGTGTTGAGTATTGGTGTGTTGATGCTTGTCACCAGGTTGAGTCCCAGACTGAGAATGACACAGAACAGCTGGATCCGTGGCTGCTGAAGGAGATGGACTCCTGCATCTCCAACATTTTCCTCGGTGAAGACCAGGATGCTTTCATTCAGCTCTTCAACCTCATCCTCTATGAAAGTGTGAACGGTAAGGACTCACAGGGCTTTTACTCACCTTCTGCAATCATTCATTCATTGTGCAACTTTGAAAATAGGCTGAGGCTCAATACTTGTATTCTCTACCCAGTGGACTACAGGCACAGTGACACCGGGGCCACGCCTCTGATGGTGGCAGCAGGTCGAGGATTCCTCACACAGATGGAGCAGCTGCTCAACATGGGGGCAGACATCAACATGAAGGCATCCAATGGATGGTAGGACACCCACCATGTTATATTACCCAGCTGATGTTATTCTAAATGAAGTCCCATCACGATTTACTGGGATTCACGACCATTTTTGTTAGTTTTCCTTTAATTGTCCATAGAAATTGAAGGAGGTCTTCACGATATTACCAATAATGTAGCTTTACAAACTGTGAAAAATCTATACATGTGCCTACCACGTTGTTTTGTTTTCATATTCCTTCAAGCATGTGAATGCTTTGAATGCATTGAGCGACGGTGTTTTCATCTCATTTCAGGACAGCCTTAGACTTCGCCAAACACTTCCAGCAGACGGACGCTATGGATCTACTCAAATCTTCCATGTGAGTGTAATGTTGACCTCAATGAGCAAAACTAAACTATAAAGGCTCATCATACTGTTTTAGGAGGTTTGGGGCTCCTGTCAGCTTACACCTACTCTCCTGTTACTGTGCAGTCCTTTGGGAGACGAGGGCAGCCCGGATGAGTCCACTCTGGTGCAGTGTGGCAGCACAGAGATGAGCACTGAAGAGCAGGAGCTGCTCAAACTCTACCACCACAGCTTTGATGATGAGCGGGTGGACCTGGACCTCATCATGGATCTGCTGCACAACATCTGCTCCACCACCAGCGACGGTGAGAACATAGCTGCTTATTGAGCAGCGTGATTGACCCGTTGCCTCGTGAACATGTCTATTAATCCCAGCCAGATTTCAGGGAACACGGATGATACTTCAGGATTATTCGAATGTGAGCTTTTATCTGTTGGTCTTCAGGTGCTGTCCTGATTTTTCTTCCTGGATACGATGACATTGTGTCACTCAGGGACCGAATCCTGTATGACGATAAGAGGTTCTCCACCCACACTGAGAGGTGAAACATATACTGTACATAAGACGAATGGAAGATGCAATATCTATAGTGCTGTATGTTTTTAGTTATATTAATTTAAAGTAAGTTTAATAAGTTAGAGATGTTTCTTGATGGTATTTTAACACAAGATGAATACAGCATTTTTCAAATGGGTGTAGACTCATCTTTCCTTAAACATAGGCCTTATTATTATTATGTAGTGTGTCGCTGACAGAGTTGTGTCGTCTCTCAGGTACCAGGTGTTCACTCTACATTCAGACATGCAGACTCTGGATCAGAAGAAAGCCATGAAGGCCTCTCCACCTGGTATCAGGAAGATAGTGAGTCTCTAATGTCCCTCAAGACACTCACACTATTTCCCAACATCAACACCGAGCAGCTCATTCCAGTTACTGTACCCTTCTTCTTCCGTCTGTATGATGCATCCTGTCTATGGACTATGACAAGTAGCTGCTGACTGATGACTAGTATGGTTTTCCACCCTTGAAAGGACTTTTACAGGAAATATGAAGGGATTCAGTCTCTAACAAGCTAGATAATAACTGGTCATTGTTTCCTTTCAGATTCTTTCTACTAACATTGCTGAGACGAGCATCACCATCAACGATGTGATCTTTGTCATTGATTCGGGAAAGGTCAAAGAGGTACAGTTACTGCTGAAGAGTTGGATTTACAACACAAGAGTAACATGAAGTCTAACAATAGATAGAAGTCCAGTTAGTAATTAACTCTTGAATGTGTTTCCTGTTGTAGAAGTCCTTTGATACCGTCAGTCATGTATCAATGTTGAAGACGGTTTGGATCTCGAAAGCCAGCGCTCTGCAGAGGAAGGGAAGGTAACATCAACAATGTCCATATTCTGCATTTTGAATCACTTCAAAAGATGTTAAATCTTACATCTCACCTGATATTTTGTGCTTGCTATGCTATGCTTTTATGCTGAATAGGAAAAGCGGTTACAGATAATAGATGATAGAACTAAGTTTGAATCATCTAAAGAATCTACTGAATGTGTGACGTGTCCACAGAGCCGGCCGCTGCAGACCGGGGATTTGCTTCCACCTCTTCAGTCGACTCAGGTTCAAAAACATGCTGGAATACCAGGTTCCACAGCTGCTGCGGATGCCACTGCAGGTAGCGACACACACACACACACACACACACACACACACACACACACACACACACACACACACACATCTTGATGAGCACCAACACACTGCTACTTGAAGAATGCAGTAGACTTAATAATAATAATTAATAATATGTCATGTTGTGTGTGTGTAAGGAACTGTGTCTGCAGACCAAACTGCTGGTCCCGTCCTCCTGTCCAGTAGCTGACTTCTTGTCCAGAGCTCCACAGCCTCCTGCTCCACATGCCATCAGGAACGCTGTGCAGATGCTAAAGGTAACTAATACTAACACAAATATTACTACTATATACCTCACTTAATTCTAAGTAGTATTGATTCCCACCACCTTTCTCTTCAGACAATAGATGCTATGGACCATAACGAAGACCTGACTGATCTGGGCTACCACCTGGCTGATCTACCTGTGGAGCCCCACCTGGGCAAGATGGTGCTGTGCGCTGTGGTGCTCAAGTGTCTGGACCCCATTCTAACCATCGCCTGTACGCTGGCCTACCGCGACCCCTTCGTCCTTCCCTCCCAGGGATCTCAGAAAAGAGCTGCACTACACTACCGCAAACGTTTCACTTGCAGCAGCTTCAGCGATCACATGGCCCTGCTGAGAGCCTTCCAGGTAGGTGGGGGGGGGGGTGGGTCCATATAAGATGTGCGTTTTGGGTGATTTGAGGGGAGATGTAAGGGGATGCTCTCAACGTGGGTATTAGGACCCCCTAGTGATCACAATATATTAATAAATAGAGCACCCTCATTGTGAAGTCATATGCCCTACTTGAAACAAGCGTCATTTTTGTCCCGTGTGGTGTCAGGCATGGCAGAAGGCCCGCAGCGAAGGCTGGGAGAGATCCTTCTGTGAGAAGAACTTCCTGTCCCAGGCCACCATGGACATGATACTTGGCATGAGGACACAGCTGCTGGGACAGCTCCGTGCCATCGGTCAGTTCCACTTTCATTTCCTTTATATTCTGCACTCAACCACGTGTGTGTTTTATGACCCAACATCACCAAACTTCCTGATATCTATTATTGGCTTTCTAAAAATACAAATATGGAAGTCTGTATTGGCTGAAACTCAGTTTTGAAGGACTTGATCAGGAAGAAAACACTTGACATTTCTAATTATATATTAATGGAGATTAGAATTTAAAACGGCCTCTTTGTTACCCAGGTTTCGTGCGAGCCCGGGGGGGCAGTGACATCCGGGACGTGAATCTGAACTCTGAGAACTGGGCCGTGGTGAAGGCAGCCCTGGTGGCTGGCATGTACCCAAACCTGGTCCACATCAACCCGGAGACCTCCATGCTCTCTAGTAACAGGGAGAAGAAGGTCCACTTTCATCCCACATCCATCCTGAGCCAGTCCCAGCTCAAGGAGGTAGGAAAACAAATCATTTCATTAATATGTAATTCTGTCTATACATTGTGGTCTTATCTGAGCACTGCCCAGGATCCAGGACTAGTTATCACCCACATTATGAGAACCCATATGGTCTTCTGTCTCGATCGCCAGGTGACGGTGGTTCACTTCTACACTGTGATCTTTTTAACCTGTTTTCGCTGCTGAATCAGTTTGACATCCTGATATATCCTTTAAATGCATATTGTAGACCCTTCTGTCTGCTTCTCTCTGAAATCGCTTTCTCGTTTTTCCAAAAATTAGATCATATTTATGCAGGGAGTGTTAGTGACGGTGTGGGCTCTATGGTAGCTCTGACGGAGTAGCAGCGGTTGGCGGGGCTTAGAGATGGGTCATTTGGAGTATGATACAGACGTACTGTAATTGCATAGATATAAACGGTGTTCTTCTAACCCATGGATATAAGCTTAACTCACCTCTGTGTGTGTGTGTGTTTGCTGTTTAGAACAGCCCAGCCAAATCGGCCCCGCCCCTTCCCACAGAGTGGTTGATCTACGATGAGATGAGCCGAGGCCACCGGATGGCCAGCGTCCGCTGCTGCTCCATGATGACTCCCATCACTGTGGCCCTATTTGGAGGGTGTGCTAAACTACCCAGCTCTGCCCTGCAGGAACCTGCTGTACAGAAGGCTGCTGGTAAACTATTCAAATCTCATGAATTTATTTAAGTATGGCAAGATGTTTAGACTTATGGCCAGACTGCTCTGAATTTCGTAAGGTTCCTGATAATACTGACCCCTTGACCTTTACGCCTTTAGTCTAACACTAGTCTAAGCCTTTGTAGATTCAGTCTTTGTCTCCATGTTGTTTCCTTCAGACGGTTCGCAGGTGGACGGCAGCGACAGTGAGTCAGAGGACCTTTCTGAGCTGAGGATTGATGACTGGCTCGTCTTCCAATTGGACAGAGAGGTGAGGGAACATCGCTGTCGACCTTTCAACCTTTTGAATCTTAGTTTGTGAATTTTAAAGGGATAGTTGTTATTTTTCTCAGCGTGGTTGTGTGAGGTCCTTCTCCATAGTCGGTGTATTACCAACAGCAGATGGAGTTTGGAGCAAAGCAACGTACTGCTTTGGACGGATTTTAGACACCTAAAAATATCTATATCAGGTTAAGTGTACGCATTTCCATGCCGTTTTATCTCATGTTGTGTATCATGATTTCAGGCTGCAGGACTGGTGTTTGAACTGAGGCAGAAGTGGCAAAATCTGTTCATCAAGAGGACCCGTTGTCCTTCGAAGCCCTGGTCTCAACAAGACGAGGCCATCATCCGGACCCTGGTTTCTGTACGTCATATTCTCTTTTCTTCCTCGAACTTTCACTGGTTTCACAGGAAGTAACAACAACATAGAGCAACGCCAGTGTATGTAAGTCTCAGATATCTGATGAGCAGCCTCAGACAAGTTGTCCTCTTCTTTTTAGAGTATTATGGCTGATGGGAATGTATGTTTGAGTTGAGAAGTCTGTGGTTTGTGTTCCCTGCCTTGTTTCATCCATGAGCTTAACTTTGCTCAACATTTCCATGATGCTACATTTACATTAGTTAATGTGTACACTTCATTCTTGAGGTGGTTTGGGTGCTGTTGGACACCAGGATACAGGTAAATGACTGGATCTCAAACTGATGTCCCTCAGGTACTCGCAGCAGAGGAGCAGGAAGCCGGCCTGCAGCAGCCCACAGGGATCGGCCAGCGGCCCCGGCCCATGTCATCAGAGGACGGGCCCCAGGCTTCAGGGAAGAACTCCAAGAACAGCCCCCGACTACCCACCAACACCACCAATGACAAGTAGTCTCAACAACATTTATATTGCAGTGTAATGTATTGTGGTTTTTTAAGATATTAACATTTGATTGTCCTGCCTGGCAAAGAATCATCTCCATTTTCCTCATTTAGTTTCTTGTTATACTGTTACTTTCTTAAAGGGAAAATTGGCCACCTTTTATGTGGATGTTCAATCAGTGTTGATGGTAAATGTAGTCAATTGAAGCAATAAATTCCTCAGTGCTGCTGTATTGACCCAGAAAGCTGAGTTCTCCTGCTCTCGGAGCCGTGCCAGCAGGAAGACATCTTACTACAATATGATAAAACAAATAAAATATAAAAGAGGAAAATCTGAAATAAAGGATGGTCTGTAATATAAGCCTGTTGGTTATGAAGGCCTGGTTGTGGTTAATGAAGGCCAAGGCTGGTGTTTGATAATGTAAGATAATCAGTCATGTTTCAATTCACACTCACACTACTGCTCTGTTTTACCACGTTCCCTCAGGTCCTGCAGGATGGCGGCAACCTCAAGCCTGCTACAGATGAAAACCCACAGCAGAGACGAGGCCTCGCTGCCCATAAATCAGCTCTCTGATGACCCTCACTCCTCCACTAGTTCTTCCTGCTCTGTGACCTTGGACAGTCCGTCTGACAGTCCCCGTCCTTCCTCCTCAGGAAAGGTATTTTATTGACTGTTTTATACCGTCATTGACTGCTGACTCCTCGCTCCTCTTAACCGGCCGGTAGGGGCCACAAGTGATCAATAACTGCTTCTGTTGCAAAAGGCATTTTTGGCAACCGGATCGGCTAAAAACAAGCCTTACCTAGTTTGTTGCAGACCACATTTTTAACACTATCTTCCTAAACTGAAAACATGAGGCAGCTTGTTGTCAGCTTAGTAAACAACTCCACTGCGTTTGTCCCCTTAAAGTGAAGATCATCATGGAACATTCCTGAATTTACCACTTTGTCAGCTGTTTGTGGTCAGATGTACTGTGGTCGTGTGGGAATTTATCAGCAGAGGAGATCTCTGAGAGCTTGTGATGATGCTGTGCTGAATCCTCTGCAGAGCGTCTCAGTTGAACATGTCACCCTGAGAGCCTTCAGTGTTAGGATTGACATATTTGATTTTACTAGTTACTATCTCATCAACAATGATAATTGTTGTTTTCCTCCAGCAGACCTCGAAGCCACTGTCCCCTCAGCTGGTGTTGCCATCTGTGCGGTACTTCATCATGAAGAGCAGCAATGTCAGGAACATCGACATTTCTCAGCAGAAAGGTATCTGGTCCACCACACCAAGCAATGAGGCCAAACTCACCAAGGCCTTCCTGGAGAATACCGTCATCATCCTCATCTTCTCTGTTCAGGGCTCTGGACACTTCCAGGTAACATTCTGACAGATGGGAAAACCAATGCTACAATATGTAGTGTAGTTTCTGTTAGCATAGTTTCGTGCCAGAATCTTGGCAAATAAGGATCTTAAAAAGGAAAAAACAGTAATGTATTTTGTCATTTTCACAGGGCTACGCTCACATGACATCAATCATCAGTCAGGAGAGCTGCCAGGACTGGGGCTTCATGGGACTAGGAGGGGTTTTCAGCGTAGAGTGGATCCACAAGAAGAGTCTTCCCTTCCAGGGCACCCAACACATCCTCAACCCATGGAACGACAACAAGAAGGTCCAGATCAGCAGGGACGGCCAGGTGAGGGGTCGGCTTCATCTCATAGAGGCCGCTGCACTACGGTTCCACTCTGACAACATGAATCATTTTGCATTTTCAACGTTTCCCCATCACTCTTTTTTGTCTCATGTAGGAGTTGGAGTCCGAAGCAGGCAGCCAGCTGTTGTTACTGTGGGAGAGAAACTCTGGGACTCTAGTTCAGTAAGCGGTAGCAGCGGACCACGTTTTGTTCTTCCTCTGGCTCCGACTACATGCAAACGTTGTATATTGATAGAAACGTGTATTTTTCTATCCAATCTATTAGATAGAACATGTTATTGTTCCTTAAACAGTACAAGGACTGCACTACCACAAGATGACAGGACAATGGAAGCTCTGCTCTGATTCTGTGTTTTGTTTATTTAATGAGTTCTCATTCAGTTTTTATTCTTTGTATTCAAAATGGTACTTCTCAAAAAACGTATGTTCACAATCAAATGTCTCTGTGGAGGTTCTAACATGAATTAGAATGTGTGAAACATGTTAGTATCACGATTTTCATTTGATAAATCAGAAGCTACTACAGTTCATTCAGATAGTTTTAATGATGAGTTTTTATGGTAACTGACGTGTGCACTACTTACAGCACATAAACATCCAGAAGCTGTTCCATGTGTTAAAGCTTCTCTCAGGCTCCGCCGGGCATCATCGAGGACTATTTGTGGGACTCATTTTAACATGAATATGTCAACTTTTGGTTTCCTGGATGAAGACAGAAATAATATATGTTGTTTGCATTTGAATGTTTGACTTTAATGCTGCTGTATGAGGAGAGGTGAAAAGTGAGTTCAGGCATCCTCGTCATTGTTAATGGGTTTACAAAAATAAATAGTGATTTCATCTTAAAACCCTGTCAGAGTCATTTCCATTTGCAACAGCTTGTGTAATCTCGGTAGAATGGGAAGAAGGTGGTCCAATAAATCAGTAACGAGCATACCAAACACTCCAGGCTTATTTGTTCAGTTGGTAATAATATATAATATAATATATACCAGATTTATGTAATTCAAATACGCCATTTAAGAATAGGCGAAAATAACACATTTCTACTGCATGCATAATACTGCATGGTTTTTGCCCCAAACTGCATATGATTATCATAAAGTGGGCATGTCTGTAAAGGGGAGACTCGTGGGTACCCATAGAAGCCATTTTCATTCACATGTCTTGAGGTCAGAGGTCAAGTGACCCCTTTGAAAATGACCATGCCAGTTTTTCCTCACCAAATTGTAGCCCACCTTTGGAGCGTTATTTAGCTGCTAGAGCCTCTGAAAGACAGTAAAGTCGGTCGGGAACGCGGGTCTCGGGGTTAAATGATACTTTGAATTGTTGTATTTATTGTAAATGTAAAATTAATTGGAAACTTCATATTATGTTTATGTAACATTCTTTAAAGAAATTTGGAAAAATGTCATCTCTATCACTTTTTACATTAAATAAACAGGAACAAAAAACATATTGTGACAGAAAAGATAATGCCAGCGGCATAAGCAGTACAAGTTAAAAGCAGGTGGACACACCATAGGCACTTCATCTAAGACATGTTCAGGCAATGCTTAAGAATGATCAGAATGAATACTTCAGAGACTAGTGAGCTGAAACTGTCAATGCAGCTCCTGTTTTTCTACCGAAGTGCAACGGTTATATTGATAAGGTTAGTTTGAAAGTTTAGTTTCAGTGGACCTCTATGTAACTTGTTAACTACATGTGCACGCTACAAATGGAAACTAATGCACTGACAAACCTAAATAAACTATAATGTATGAAACAGAAGCTGTTATCTTATGCATATGAATGTGACAAAGGTCAAAGTCAACTACGTTAAGACAAAATGGTGTAGGAGGTGGAAAACTGATGTGTGTGAGTGCAGGAGGACATTTAAATCAATTGCCTGGCAGCAGGTTTGGCCATCACAGAATGAGTGACTTATTTTTCCATAATACAAAATAATGCATTCAAGTTCGGTACTTAAGTATAATTTTGAGGTACTTAAACTTAGTATTGCTATATTTATCTGACATATCTAGTTATCAGTTACTCTGCAGATTCACATTTTACACATTAAACATGATATGATCACTTTATAAATTAAAAAAGTTTACTTTAAGTTTTCAATCATAGTCAAATATCTTTTAAAATCAGTATCTTTTAAAAGTATAAAAGGAGGGTATTCTTTTAAGCCATATAATTTTATGTAATGTTTTGCTAAGATATTAATCAAATTAATTATGTAAATTTCATCTGCTGAAAAACTGGGATTGTTAAAAGTGAGTAATATCTCAAACTTTATTAGTTTGACATGTTTTCCAAAATGTTTTGAGAAGTTTTTTCTGTAAATCAAACCAAAAAGAAGTAGCATAAAAATATTATAATTTGATTAAATACTGTAAGGTCAAAACATTAAGTCCGCCTTCAGCTAAAGGGTTAGAAAGAATAGATTTTTTAATTTAATGGGGCTTATTTTTCCATAAAAGTTTGAACATAGTATAAAAGGCAGCAGGCGTGCCCGCTGACTGTATGAATGGATGACTGTTGCCATGGACACGCTGCTCTGCACTCGAAACGCTGCCCACTGCCGTGTCTACCGCGCCAGGAATTACTCTCGCAATCTGATTGGCTCCTTCTCTCTCACCAGACATCGTACAACTCACCCCATTGGCCCGCGGATACGGCTCTGGCGCGTGGTTGTGAACGCTAATCTCTGATTGGCCCGAAATCTGCGGGACTTGTAGCGCCGCATGTTGTCTCTGAGCTGTGATTGGTCCAGTTAGCCAGGTGCTGTATAGTGCAGGCTGGACGCTGCTCTCTCGTCGTCATATATAAATACACTGGAGCCGGCGGCCGTCATAGACTGGTGGACTAACGGAGTAACGGGGACAACTCTCATCATCTCTGGAGTTAACTTCACACACAGGTGAGGTCTGCAACTTCATATTCTTAATCCCAACAACGACACACAAGAAAATCTCATTTTTAATGCGTTTGATTGGTCTGTTTTGAGGATATTAGCCCTTTTATCTCGTGTGTAGCCCCATCCCCATCCCCACCAGTTGGAAAAGGAAGCAGGTCCGTCAGCTTTTTGTGTCCGGGTTACCCTCTTTAACTGGCTGGAATCATCATGCTGTTTCTCTGTATTATGACCCAGCAAATTCGGTGTCCTGCAATAGGGGATTTTAATCAACTAAATGGAAACCATTGTCACATTCTTTTAGGAAACAAACCAGTCTATTCTCTCACAATGTGTCCCTTCAGTGTGATAGAGTCTAGGTTACAGATTTCAGGTATTAAGTTCCAGGAAATCCCGTTGTTGCCCTTTCACCCAGTTCGCTCTGCTCTATCTTATCTGGTCTCCCAACACAACAAGCTTCATGTAGCTGTTTAGGGATGCAGAATATAAACTAAATGCCAGCTAGCTGTCTGATTTTAGACATAACAAATGTACCACATTAAATACCAGCTCTGAAGAGATGTCTTTTCTAGCTAGCGTTAGCAACTTTCTCTGTGGTATGTTGTCTTTTTTGGTTCGTTTTAGTTCGTTTTTTTGGTATTTAAAGGTCAAGTAAAGCAGATAAAATGACAAAATGACAATAAGTGCCATTCTATTAACTAGTGCATCGATCTTAGCTAACATGCTAGCTGGTCAGTAACCTTGCCAGTTAGCATTAGCTGTAAGATCTCTAAGCTAACAATGGAACAACACGCGTTTCTAAGGTTACCTTAGAGAGAGATAGATAGATAGATAGATAGATAGATCGATGTCCTTTATGCACAGTAACAGTACATAAGATGGACTTTATTGATCCCAAATTGGGAAATGATTGTGTTACAGCAGCAGGTTATCCAAGCAATGCAGAGGAACAGTGCATAACATGTACATGTCGACACTAGAGAAATATATCCATAGAATACAAAATATAAAGAATATAGGAATACACTATAAATATACCCGACTACTTCAACTAGCATAAACAAAATCTAAATTATGAACGTAGAATAACATACTATATACATTAGCAAGTGTGCAATAACATACTATATACATTAGCAAGTGTGCAATATACTATATTTATTAGCAAAGTGTGCAAGTTACAATATTTTGTTCTTTATAATAAAGAATAATTGAGGTAGTAAATGTGCAAATGTAGATGTGCAAGATTATTACAGGACTTTGCCCTTTGCTGCATGTCATCCCCTCTCTCTTTCCCCCTTTCACAACTATCACTGTCACTATTTAGTAATGGCAAAAATGGGCATAATAAAAAATGAAAAAACATAAACTCTCTGGATGGATGTAAGTATTGGCTGGTATTATTCAAACAGAGTAAGCAGGATGCACTTTGACCTACTTAACAATGTTATTACAGTTGTTTTGGGAGCTGTGGACTGTGCATGTGTAGCTTTGGTTTGATTGATTGAGCCTGGTTAATTACTGTAGACATTTCAAAGTTGTAGTATTCCAACACTACCAACATATCAGTTGAATATGCTGACATGAAACCTCTTCTCAACCCATTCAGGATGCCAGGATCAGCCCCAATCAGTTGCTTGGGACCATGGCCCAAAGATGTAGGTATCATTGCCCTCGAACTGTACCTCCCCTCCCAGTATGTGGACCAGGCCGAGCTGGAGCAGTTAGACGGCGTGCCAGCTGGTAAATACACTGTGGGCCTGGGCCAAGCTCGCATGGGCTTCTGCTCTGATCGCGAGGACATCAACTCTTTGTGCCTGACGGTCGTCCAGAGGCTGATGGAGAAGAACGGCCTGTCCTATGACAGCGTGGGTCGACTGGAGGTCGGCACTGAGACCATCATTGACAAGTCCAAGTCTGTCAAGACGGTCATCATGCAGCTGTTTGAGGACTCTGGCAATACAGATGTGGAGGGCATTGACACCACAAACGCCTGCTACGGCGGCACAGCTGCACTTTTCAATGCTGTCAACTGGGTGGAGTCCAGCTCATGGGATGGTGAGTGAACAAACTTTTGTTATTATTGATGTGTTTTCAGTATTACATTGCTTATGTTTTCCATTCACCAATCAATTGTTTAGTCTATAAAATATCAGAAGTGTAGAAGTTTTCATTCAGTTGCATCATTGTGAAGTATTGATTACTGCTCAGGCCTGACTGATTAGATTATACCTTTTTAGCAGATAGGTGCATTTAAGCAGCCGTAATTGTTGCAACAAATGACTTGTGACAGTGTGCCGATGATTTCATTTTAGTGAATCATGTTTCCTTTTTGCAGGCCGTTATGCTTTGGTTGTAGCGGGCGACATTGCTGTCTACGCCACAGGAAGTGCCCGGCCTACGGGAGGGGCCGGTGCAGTTGCCATGCTGGTCGGGCCCAATGCTCCTCTGGCCTTTGAACGAGGTCAGTTAAGTAACTGTTTGTTGTGCACAATTTGTCACAACAAGACCCCACTGTTATTTAGCTGATCCCATCAGGCAAATGTTTACTGATTACTTAACTTTTGTACCAAGTCACTGTAGTTCAGATTTAATCTTCTCGGCTGTTCAGCACTGAGCTGAGTGTTGATAGTCACTTGGAAGGTCTTCTGTTTTCTTCTGTTAGTTACTTTTACAAAGTGCACTGGTTAGATGAGTTATTGTATGTGTATTCTTGGGAAGTTTACTAACCGCAATACTTTTAGCATAAAACAAAGAAATCTGTGAAAAGATGTGTTTTGTTCATTTTAGCCATCTTAGTGTAGACAGTGCAGTCATACATACATAGAAGGAGTTCTACATATAGAAGGAGCTGAATTGATCTGTTTTGCAGGTTTGCGAGGAACCCACATGCAGCATGCATATGACTTCTACAAGCCAGACCTGATGTCAGAGTATCCCGTGGTGGACGGCAAGCTGTCGATAGAGTGCTACCTGAGTGCCTTGGACCGCTGCTACACAGTGTATCGCAACAAGATTCACGCACAGTGGCAAAGAGGTGGGTTCAAACTGTTGTTTATGATCAATATAGACTGATCAGCTAAGAATCCTGCCTACATAGAGGGGCTACTATCTTCAGTGGAATATGAAATCGAGAAAAATACCTGGTACCAAAGTCGAGTTGAGCCGAGCCCTGCCATACCATGCAGTGGAAATTCGTCATTAGTGACTCATTCAATCTTATTACCGCTCCATGTTAAAGATCATCCAACTGAATACCTTTTTTAAAACTCCTACAAATACAGATCTAAGGTTCCAGCAGGAAAACCCATCGTACTGCTACATAATAAGAGCAGTTGTAATATTACAGTCGACCGTAACTTCTTCTTTACCTGTTGTATGTGATAGTCAGAGCACCTTTCTGCATGTGTAGGGACTGGTGTGATAATAGCCTGATTAGTTAAGAGGGTTTAGGACGTTACCTGCTTGCTGTGCTAAGAAGTTGACCTAAGTTCACGGTACATAAAGTAGTTTAATGAGATGAGCCTTTAACCTGATGTGTCAACATGTACAGTATCTGAGAACAGGAGGTCATTAAAGACACGTTATGAACGTTTCCAGCTCTACTCTGAAATTTGCGGACCTGTAAAATTAAGTGTTAACGTATTTTTGTACCTAGCTAGCGCAGTGTGCACGGTGCAGACATGGGAGGAGAGGTGCAACAAGATGAAAGGTGTATAAGAGATAAAGCAGAGCAAGTGTTGATATTTGGGTGAAAACTGTTCTCATTGCTCTTTGCAGCTGTGTCAATGGAACGAACCCAGTATGTTACGAATTCTTGAGACCATGCAAAGCAAGTAAGAGGTAAAGAGGAGTCTAATCATTCGTGTTCTTCTTGACAGAGGGTTCAGAGAAGCGTTTCAACCTGGACGACTTTGGCCATCTCGTCTTCCATTCTCCGTACTGCAAGCTGGTGCAGAAGTCGTTGGCCAGACTGATGCTGAATGACTTTCTGAGCGACCCCAGCCCCAACACTGAGACGGGACCCTTCGCAGGCCTCGAAGCCTTCAGGTACACTCTGAATAAAGCAGCTGGGCAGCACACAGGGGTTTTAAAACAATCCTCTTGAATGAAGCACTAAAAAGAGTAGACTTGTTGCTGTCTTAAGACCTGTTCTTAAGTTTCTGTAAATCTAATATACTGTAGTATGTTATATAGTATTTATTACTGTAATATGGCCTCAAGTAACCGTAGATGTTCACCATATGTCACTCTACAAAGATCAGCTCTTTATTAATGAGCTGGTACTATGACAACAGGAAGAAACACTGGTGATTCTGTTGCTGATCATTCATGTGTGTTTGAATTGCAGAGATGTGCGACCAGAAGAGACCTACTTTGACCGGGATGTGGAGAAGGCCTTTATGAAGGCCAGTGCAGATCTCTTTGAGAACAAGACCAAGCCCTCGCTGCTGATCTCCAACCAGAATGGAAACATGTACACCCCCTCCGTCTACGGCTGCCTGGCATCACTCATTGCACAGTATGTCTCAGTGCCTGACTTTCTTTCATTCATTCATCAACTGTATTTAATCACATCATGTCGAGTGAGTTGTTGAGTGAAGTCACTGTGAACTTACTCCTCTCAAAGATCCTGGCACGGCCGATTGAAATAGTGATGGTGTTGTCGTATGTAAGGAGAATGTTTGTTGCTTCTGTGTTGCAGACACACGTCTTCACAGATAGCAGGACAGAGGATCGGGGTTTTCTCCTACGGTTCCGGATTTGCTGCTACTCTGTATTCTCTCAGAGTCACACAGGACCACACACCCGGTAAGTCGGCCACAGTTAGGTTCAGTAGAGTGATGTGGATGAGATTAGAACGTATAGTCATTATAATAAAATATAATATAATATATAGGGCTGTCAAAGTTAACGTAAATTTGTTTTAACGCCACTAATTTCTTTAACCCATTAACGCAACATGCGATTTTTAGGTTGTAGCAGCTCAGTTTTAAAACTAGAGTGATGATGCTGGTATCATATGAAACTAGAAAACCTAATGAATCCATTAGTCCCAACCATGTCATACTAGCTAGATTTTCAAAGGGTCCCTTGACTTCTGACCTCCAGATATGTGAATGAAAATGGGTTCTATGGGTACCCACGAGTCTCCCCTTTACAGACATGCCCACTTTATGATAATCACATGTAGTTTTGGGCAAGTCATAGTCAAGTCAGCACACTGACAGCTGTTGTATACTTGACAAATCTCCCTTTAAGATACATTTTGAACGGATAAAAAATGTGCGATTAATTTGAGATTAATCATGGACAATCATGCGATTAATCGTGATTAAATATTTTAATGGATTGACAGCCCTAATAATATAATATAATTGTAGAAACAAAGGGAAGGTGTGTTCTTCCATGTGATTTTGTGACTGTTTGTTCCAGGATCTGGTCTGGACAAACTTGTGTCCAGCCTGAGTGACCTGAAGGTCAGACTGGACTCCAGGAACAAGGTCTCGCCTGCTATCTTCTCTGAGAACATGAAGCTGAGAGAGGAGACGCACCACTTAGGTATGACCCCGTCGTCACTGCTGCTCAGATCAGTACTCGCTATCAGCCGATACCCAAAGCCCAGGTATCGCTATCGGTATCGGGGCTGAAAAAGTCGGGTCGGTGCATCCCTACTGAATATTTAGAATCCTGCATCTCTGATCCCATTTTTTTCAATGTGTCTGCGCAGCCAGCTACATCCCTCGAGGCTCGGTGGAGGATCTGTTCCCGGGGACATGGTACCTGACACGAGTGGATGACAAACACCGCAGGGAATACGCCCGAAGAACTCTGGACGATGACCCGCCGAGAGAGCCAGAACTTGTTCGCTCCAGCACCGCCACCGAGGTAAAGGACGAATACACATTAGGACAGAGTTTCCTACTTTGAACATTGATTGATTGACTGATTAGATTTTGGTGGTCAAAGGTCAAGGTCACTGTGACCTCACAAAACATGTTTTTGGCCGTAACTCAGGAATTCATATGCTAATTATGACAATTTCACACAAATGTGATATTGTGACATTTTGGAAAGACATGGATGTAAACTATAGCTTGACTGGTTGGCGGAAATTCTACTTTCATATATGCAGTAATGCTCCCAAACATCTGGAAACACACACTGATGTGGGGAATCATTGGTTCCCCTTAAAGTTACTGATGAATGAAAGTCAATACTTTCCGCTGATGTTTCGAATTAAAAGCTTGCCAGAAAGAGGAGGGATTGTGTCCTTTGAGCTGCCAGAAGGCTTTTAATGTGACACGTCTGTAGGAAGGAAGTGTTGAGTTTCACTGACGGTGACTCGGTGACAGCAAAGTAGAAGTGACTGCTAATTGTTACTAAATAAAGCCAGTCTTTGTGTTAGAGAAGAGGAGCTGAGAGCAACATGACATGACTGTGGAAATGTACATTGTACTGAATAATGTCCGCTCATAACGGAGCAGCAGATCAGAAATGTATTTGACCCTAATTAACCCATTCAGTGCTCTATGAATCACCAGTTAATTTTATGATGGTTTCTGTTTCCAGCACATCCCCAGTCCAGTCAAGAAGATGCCTCGCATCCCCGCGGCCGCCGCCGGCCCCGAGGCTGCCGTCAGCAACTGAGAGCGCTCAGCTTACCTCTGAGAGGCGTCGAGGTCCAGCAGTCTGGGAACTGTAAGAACTGTAGACAACACTAGAGGTCAGGAGGCTAGTAAGAGACGACGGTGTCGCCTTCCAAATCATTCTACATTCAACTAAATTAGGTTGGAGCAGCGTGTCATTAAAGGCCCGTGGACAGCTGTAGACACTACTCAACTGGCTGCACCCTTCCCATCATGCCCCTGTCAGACAGTAATCTCCATATTTGACCACAGAGTGATCACAATAATCATTTCTTTTAGCAATCCTTTATTTCAATGTTAACATTTGTACATATTTCCTTTTGCATTTGTGCAAAAAATGGACAGTTTATATTTGGGAGAAGCACAGGCAGATGTTTGCATGGATTGTCGCAGATAAGCAGACTTCCTCCTGGCAGCTGGCAGCCAGTGACAGGAAGAGGAAATGGACATAATTAATGTGACTGAGGGGAGTGGGCCTCGACTGTGTTAATGTATTAGAATACAGTAGTGCTGCTGCTGCCACCACCGCAGCAACACAGCGTGAGACGGAGCTCGCACCCAAACTCGTTTGTCTTCAATACCTCAGTTTTCTATGAAAAGATGTGGTCAGTTTTCTACAGGGCTCTGCAGGTTCATCATGTGACTCAAGAAGTGCTGCTCCTCTCTACTAACCGGGTGGAGTCTCACTTTAAACTGACTACTGTAGCTGAGCTGACGTAGTCAACATGTCGACCAGTAGGAAACATTCATCCACACAGAAGATGTCAACCACCCCACACTGGGTGATGACCCTCAAGCAGAACTTGTTCCACAGATACATGATGAACTGTCATTTTAGTTTTTTCTATTTGCCTTTTATTGCCATGAGATGTCTAAACCCACTGAGTGAGTGGCTGCTGCTGTTCTACGTCAGCTTTACTTCACCTTATATAAAGAAACCGCTTGAGGACACATATGTTATAAAATACTTTGTAACTATTTTAACAACTAGTTGATTGATCGATGATTTGATTGATAATTTATCAAGCAAAATTCCAAACTTTCTGGGGTTTCACTGTCTCAAGTCTGAAGAAATTGGCTTTTTTGGACATTTGTCACTTGCAGACTAGATGATTAATTAGATTGAATATGATTATCAGTCTCAGCCCAATGTTTTTCCAAAACCACTTTGCAACGCCACAAGTCTTTGTGTCACCACCACCACATGTATAGTATGTACATGTACAGTAACCGCTCATCATAATGGAGAATGAGAAAGTACCCAAAAATGTTGTCATTACAACATGATGGACTGCAGTAGTCATGCTGCAGCTTATTGTCTAATGTTGCCCAGTAGTAGAACACAGTGCAGCCAGCATCAGTGGGTTTAGACTTTTCTAAACCAATGAAGTAAAACGTTGCACCAGTGTCATCCTGAAAAGTGCAATCAGCAAAATAATGGCTTTTTAGTAGCGACGGTACAACATCCTCAGCTTTTTATAAAGAATGATGTTGGGAAACATCAATAAGGAGATGGGGAGCTGCAGTATCATAGCAATGTTCGAGAAGACTACCCAACTTAACCCTTGTGCATCACCAGGGACATTTGGGGCTTTTTAATTTTTCAATCATGTTGGCTGTTAATGCATATGGCATAAATATTCAATATCATCCCCCTGCAGAGCCACCTGCAGACCCACAGTTGTAGACGTACGCATGCACGACTTCAACCACAGTTTTAGACGAAACGTGGACTATTATTTTAATATTTGCAGCCTTGATAAGAGTTTAGCAATCTCCGTTGGTTTTGGTACAGCGTACGTCTACAACTGTGGGTCTGCAGGGGGATGAATCTCTAAGTATTTGAGGTTCAACCTCAGTTCCTATAATAAAATATGAGCCAAAATACAGACCCTTAAAGGGGAACTTTGGTAGTTTTCAACATGGACCCTATTTTCCCATGTGTTTGTGTCTAACTGACTAATAGGGACAACCACTTCTGAAATCCAGGTTGAAAAATACCGACGCTGCTCTTAAGGACAAAAATGTCCCTATCGAAACCCATTAAAACCACCATGTTTGATCCCACGGCCATTACATCATAAATCATGCATTCTATTATGTCAAGCTTCCCTGGCTTCAACATTGGATTTTTACCACCAGATTGAGCCTCATATTCTCATGTTTGCCCTGTGGGGCAGATACATGCTGTTCTCCTGGTGTCCACTAGGGGCATCGCTGCTATGTTATGTGTTTGATGCAATGCATCCAAATCAATGTTGTTGCTAATCACTGACATATCCCAGACTGTGGTTAAAAAAATGTAACTCAGTGAAAGTGGAAAATAATAATAATATATATAGTATTTTTATAGCAGTTTTAGGAAGGGGACATTCTTGCTCTCTAAGGTAACAAGTTTCTTTTATTAATCTGATACTGCACAAAAAATAAAAATGCATCCAAATCAATGTTGTTGCCAATCATTGACATATCCCAGACTTTGTATTTAAAAATAATAATAAATCCCCCTGAGAAATTAGTATAAAGAAAATATATATATATTTTATACAGTGGCATTATGTTTACAAACATTTAAAGGGTTTAAATTCTGAATATTTGTTAGTTAAGGTCATAGGACTGATGATGGTTAAAAGATTGAACTCAGTTAAAAGTGGAGAATAATATTATTAATATATAATTTTATGGCAGTTTTTGATGCAGACATTTTTGTCTTCTTGAGGACATCAGAGCAACGTTTTTAAAGTGAGGCACAAGGGTTAACTTAACACTGCAAATGTCTGCAGCAGCAGCAGCAGCAGCAGCAGCAGCAGCCCTGCATTATATCCAACCTCCATCAAGGTCCCATCAGTTTGAGTGGTGCTGCTGCTGAGTTGTTTTGTGTTATGCTGCTGATGTTTCTAATATTTGACCCTGATGTTGACTCACGAATATTTGCTCCGGGTTCACAGACCAAACGGAGAGCAGAGGAGGTGGTGGATAAGTGAGGGAGCCTCCCCAGCTGATACACAGAGCTGCTCACTCAGATTGCACCTTCAAGGGTAGACACTCTATCAGACAGTTGGTGGAATGAGGAGAGACACCAGTCAAACACTAACAGCTGCTGTATTTCATTCACACTGAAGCCTTAATGTCAAAGGGCTGTAATTCATGAAGTTCTAGGTCAGGAGACTGAAATGCAACATCCAGATCATCTTCTGTCAGTAAATTCTTGTTTTGTTCTCTGTGTGTTTTGTGTCAAATTGTTATTTTTCCTGTTTATCATTGATTTATGATTTTTTTTATTCTGTCAGCAACAAGAAACCAAATGTTGAAAGAGATGGAGCTCAGGCAGAAAGCATCAGCCTTAAACTGACAAGTGTTGATGGTCAGACTGGCTCCAAGACCTGCAAACAGATCAGGGATCAGAGGAGTCAAGGTTGACTTAGAGGCCTTACAATAAGCATGCAACGCTTTTCTTCTAAGAATGTACAGATATTAGTTTTAAATTGTACAGTCAGAGGTGGTTCCACTGGAGTCGGGCCTTGCTCGCACCAGCATCACAAACACACTGACTGGAACAGTATGTTTGTGGTCCTGCAGATGTTTCTGCCCGACTCCAAGGTCACGTGATCTCTACCCATGTTGATGGTAATGCACAGTACAAACTAGGATTATTTATGTAGATATGAATGAATGGATGTCTCATGAGATGAATTGTATCCAGATAGTGTGTATAAATAAATGGACACAATTTGCGTGGTGTGTGTAGGATTATTTTTATGGATTTAGATATAATCCATGTTTTGCCACTGTCATGTCTTTGCATACTACTGAGTTTGAAGTAATTCCTATGATATTTTCAGTTTCCAAATAATTAACAATGAGACACACAACCACATCCCTTACTCCCAACCCCATCCCCCTCGTGGTCACATTCCATAACCTCAAAACAAAAAGAAAAGCCACAAGATTATAGAGGAAATTATAAACAAACCCACATGAAAAGAAAGAAAACATTGTTATGTATTTTGCAGAAGAGACTTCACCTTACCAACAACACATTTACTAAACTACTAAACTACCAATGTAACATGTGATGTGCCCTCATGCACTCAGGCCCGTGTGAACACACTGGTGACCTCTTCAAGTCCATCGGCCCTGAGCCTTCTCTGGAGAGGACACTCTTAACTTGTGGTGCCGTTCAGCTGGACTCCCAGCGGTTACATAACATCCTTTGGGATTAAGAGAAGAAGGGTCAACGTTTCTAGAATCCACAGATCATCATGACTGCAGGAGAGACTTTATTCTAAGTTAAGCAACCCAATTAATAGTTGAACTGAGACACAGTGGCTTCAATAAACAGTTGGAAACCACAGGTTTGGTAACCAGAGCAACAGTCTCACCAATATGGAGAGACACCATGCACCATAGTGTGTGGGTGTGGAGGCAGCCTGCAGACTTCACACCTGCTGCACTCACCTGATTGGCTAATGCCCCTGCATGGTCCTAGTGTCCCCCTCTACTGCAGTATCAGTTGTATCATCAGAGTACATAAAGTGGCAATAGACATGTTTTTCGCTTTAAAGCAGCAGTGGGTAGAAATGGAGCAAATGATTAAAAAAAGTTATTTTTATACAATATATATATATACTATATCCTGACAGTAGTGCATGAGACAGGTAATCTGAAAAATAACATGTGCCTGGAGCCTGCTGTCTCTGAGCAGCTGTCAATCACTCGCAAACTCCGATCAAACGGTTAAACTAGGCAGCGCTGATCAAATATGAATCAATATTCTGTAACTGTAATACCTCTAATGTGTTCAGAAACATCTTGTAGTGTACTGTTTTACGACAGAATATTAGGGCCACATAGAGGGAAAAAAATATCGGAGCTTTCGAGAACAGTCATAATATTACAAGAAAAAGTCGGAATTTAATGAAAATAAAATCATACTATTTCAAGAAAAAAAGTCGTAATATTACTTCGTAATAAACGCAGTTTCTTTCACAATCTTTTCAAGGTCCTGATACTTATGATAATGTGGTGCTGATTTGCCAAAAGATGCAGTATTTCGTTATTTGTGAAACCTAAACTAAAGTATAACTTCACAAGATGCTCCACCTTCCTCATTTTCACACAGGCGGCACGCTGCTCTATTTCCACTCTAAAATAACACGTAAAATTACTACTTTATAATATTATGACTTTATTCTTATAATACTTCGACTTTTTTCTCTTAAACTTATGACTTTATTCTCAGAATATTACAACTTGTTTTCTCTTAAACTTCTGACTTTATTCTCATAATATTATGACTTTTTTTCTCGTAAACTTATGACTTTATTCTCATAATATTACGACTTTTTTCTCGTAAACTTATGACTTTATTCTCATAATATTACGACTTTTTTCTCGTAAACTTCTGACTTTATTCTATAATATTACAACTTTTTTTCTCGTAAACTTCTGACTTTATTCTCATAATATTACGACTTTTTCTCTCGTAAACCTATGACTTTATCCTCTTAATATTACGACTTTATTCTCAAAATCTCACATTTTTTTCCTCAATGTGGCCCTATTACTCCATCGTACTGTTTAGCTGTCAATGAGAAAGTTTGTGACCCAGAAGCCATGTTGAGATCAAGTTGAGGAAACACCCAGCACCGCCCACCAGCCGGAGCACAGCCAATAGGAACGCTCTCTCTCTGAAACGACCTGTGATTGGTCAAAGTCTCTTGAGGTGCAGAAATCTAGTTTTCTCTCTTGAATTACAATATGCTGAAAGATTATTATGGAATTTTTTGCCCAATGATGCCAAAAACTTGTTGCCTTCTGAAGCTTGAACTTTTCTTTGACTATTCATTGGATGGATCCATGTTATTATTATATATTATATATATGTTGTAGTGGCTCGGAGCAGCCAGCAGTACAGTAAAG
The DNA here is from genome assembly GCA_916701645.2 of Sebastolobus alascanus. Taxonomy (NCBI): domain Eukaryota; kingdom Metazoa; phylum Chordata; class Actinopteri; order Perciformes; family Sebastidae; genus Sebastolobus; species Sebastolobus alascanus. Next base: position 373,082 of record CAKAOJ020000375.1, read on the forward strand.
CAGACCTCCACAGAAGTGCGCCACCGCCCCGCCGGGGTGGAGTTTAAGCAGCAGCTCTGCTGAGAGAGAGCGGATAGGGAGGGGAACCGAGAAACAAGTCGCTGTCTGACTTTCCCCCTTTTTGCTAAAACAGTAGCGTTGTGTTGTGGAATAACCTTCAACTATCCTGGTTTATCAGAGTCCTGAAGGAGCCGCCGGAGGGATTCACCAGCTCAGCAGGTCAGTTTGTTTTAACAGTTTGAAAAGTTTCCACCAGTCGAGGAAGAAGTCCGTGACGTCAGCAGAGACTCGATGTGGAAGCGAGGAAACTTCCTAAAAGTCTCTGTGGCAGCAGACAGAGGCCTGCTAATGTATAGACACGGTGAACGTTAGCTTACAGACAGAGATAGGAAACGACAAGAAGCCACAGAGAGACAGACAGCTGAATGTCCTGTGGTTCTGGCATATAGCACCAAAGAGAAACATGTAGGCAAGTTTCCGTATAAGAAGTCAGGGCGTTCTGGTGTTTCTGCTACAATGTTGCAGCTCTGTCAAAGTTCCGTATTCTAAAAAGCAGCTCTAACACTTGGGGCCTTACTGACCTACAGTACAGACACTCAGCTTCTCACTGTAATCAGTGTACAGACAAGCTGACCTGTGACCTGCTCTTTTTGAGTTCTGTGTTTAACAAAGCTGGTGCTGGTGCTGCTGGGCGTGTTATAGCACACAAGCAAGAAAAGAAAAATGTAGCCTCCGGGTGTAAATTCTTACACCACTGTGATGTGGTGTGCGCGACAGAGCTGAGGAATTTTGCACGGAAGACATGTTTACTCACTTTGAGCCATAAACTCGTGTCAGTAGTAGGCTATGAGACAAGGTTTGTATTCGAAAACATGCCAAAAAACCCTCAGTGAGCCTGGTGTGGGAGGGTTCTGTGAGGCCTCACAGCAGTTTGGACTCAGAGTTGCATGCTAATTTATTCTTTATAATACTCTTATACAACATTTTTATACAATATTTCATCAGTATGCAACTTAAATGTTATTCATCAGAATATAACATGTCTATACTTGCACCTTAACTGCAATCTGTATAATACATATATGGAAATAAGATAGATTGGATTATATTCACCAGAAGTATAAAACATGACATGCCCCTTATAAATTAAAAGAAAATACCTCTAATATGTGAGGGAAATGTCTTTATTCTTTGATTTTGGGGTTGCTGGAAAAGTAATAATAAATAATGCCTGACAATGAATCATATATTTGACTTCAGGACATCTCAGACTACATACATGCTGGAAATCAAATATTCTTACTGTATTCATTTAGATATTTTCCAAAGTAAAAGTCCATAGAAGTATATGATTCAACTTTTTCCCATGGTCTAGTGTTAAAAAAAGTCAGCAAAAATCGCAATAAATTGTTATATCGAATCACAATACTTAAAAATCGCAATAATTGGCATATAGCATATAGCCTCATTTCTATATATTTTCTTAATCGGCACTTTACTCGTTTGCACCGTGGTTAGATGCAAAACTGCATTTTTTTGTACTTGTACTATGTGCAATGAAAATAAAGTTGAATCTAATCTAAATATGACTGCCTCCATGCAATATAAGGACATTTTCACAGATGTCCAAAAAACAATACTGTAATTCCATGGTCATTATGGCCCAAAACAGGGCTTTAGATGGCATTGCAACAGTCTTGTGTGTTTACTACCAGAACAGTTTACCCATTACTATCGTTCCAGTGTAATAGATGGAGATGATCCAGATGTCTACACACACTGCTTTATCAGAAGCCTGATCTGATTCAAATGTTTGGGGGGGTGAGCCAAGTCCCAGGTCTGTCAGAGCAGAGTCTCAAGTCAAGGCTCAAGCTCTTTAGGGAAGGTGTCTGTTTCTTGCATAATAGTTAAAGTCATTGTTTTCTGAAAGTACGTCTCTGTGACGATACAGTAGTTATATGCAATAATATGAGTTACTGCATGAGGCCACCACACATAGCCTATGATAGGCCTAATATGTGCATCCGGCTCTTAGGGCCCTATCTTACATGATAGGCACATAGCAGCGCAACTGTCATTGCTAGTTTCAGACTGAAGGTACGTGTCCACAGGCTCCGTCCTTTACACGCCTCCCATTCATTGTCTATGTAAGCAGGCGTGCAATGCATTCTGGTGGATTCGAGAGACGGACCGTCACGTCGCTCGCTCCTCATTTGCATAAAGTTGAGGTCTAGGCTACTTAATGCAAATCACGGGCGTCCGATGCGACTCGCTGCCTCTGGAAACTCCCTAGAATCTTTTAAACTAAGCGTTGTCGATCTAAAATAAAGACAGATTCAAAAACTGCATGGCTTATTTCTCGCATCAAATGTTTTCAGAAACACATTTCGGTGAATTTTTTTCGTGAAATAAGAGAAGAACGTTTCCAAACGAGCCGCCATATTGTTTCCAGTTTTAAAACTGGGAGCAGCAGCCCATGAGGGAAAGCTTTCGTCCAATCAGGTGCCGAGTGCCTTGTGTCTAGTGGCAGCCCATCAAGCGTCCAATGCTGGGAAGTGAGGCGATCCCTCGCGGTAAAAAAACGCCCCTGTGGACATGTACAATGACGCAGTTTTAATTTTCACACCCAGCGCCCTCGTCGTGTAAGTAGCGAATGTACTTGTGGCCATCTGTGCGCCCATGGGCGTCTTAAAATTAGGTGTGATCGCACCATTGACCAACAAACCTGGTCTACTTTCCTGCTATTTAAAGGGTGCATTATTCAGATAGTAAGATGCGTCTACGCAGGCAGGTTCACAACACGCATACACTTTGTTTGTTACACACACAGGGACGCAGCAGCAGCGCTCCACCTCCTCAGTTAAATACAGTGTCGGCGCTAGAACAATGTTTTTATTAATGTTCAGGAAAACACCAAATTCAACATAATGGAGTACAATGAAGTAAAGCTCTCAGGCATTCTGTATTGATCAACCTGCAGCGTGCTCTCAGTGCTCCTCCGGTCACGCCAGTCCAACTCACCAGTACCCCTACACTTACTGGGGACTGGATAGTGAGTGGGCAGTAGTGAATGAGTGAATGATTTTGGACACAGCCAGGTCAAACACAGTCCAGTCACAGACCGCAGTTTGCTGAGCCCATTCATTCTCCCAAGGGGAGGAACCCTTTCATTTCAATGACCTCAGTGGTCTTCTATAGCTCCCCCTGCAGCACAAACTGTCAGGATTCACAAAATCTTTGAGTGAAACTTAACAAATAGTACATTGTCTCATCAACAACAAACAAATCGGAAAATGTCTAATAATTATTTAGTCGTGTTTGACAGTCAGGCTGAACTTTTCCTGCAACTCAAAACAGCTGCAATCACGTTTGAAGTGAATCTACTGGGACTGTAAAGAAGAGTGTAGCCTGAACTGAGTGTGTCATTCAGGAGACTGAACAGCTTTAGAAACCCGACTGCTAGTCAGCGTCACATGTATCCAGCAGCCTATAGAGTGAAAGCTCTGTTGGATAGATGTCAGTGTGTTGTGTCATGGCCCAGTCTCACACCAGTTAAGGAGACCTGCTTTTCATTCCAGCGTGCTGCAGAGACTGTAGTGTTTTCACTCAGCCTTATTTGGTCAAGACAACATGTGCTGCTACTCCTCCAGCACAAGAAATGATTTGTTTTAGACTTAAGCTCGTGTCTGGCGAGTTCATTCAGACCAGTGTGAACTCTCCTGGGATAAAAGCAACTCGTACAGCAGCTCTTTATGAAGCAGTAAAGGTTGTTTGGGGAAATTAGATTCCGTGATTTTGATCTTTCACCTGATTATTTTACTCTTAGTGATGTTGTGAGACAGATGATATGTGCACTTATTCATGAATATTCAGGTTCCTGTGAATCTTGATGATTGATTTTGCTGATTTTTTTTATTTTTATGCCTGATTCATACTCCTGCGGCTGTGTGCCGATGCGTTCTGTGCGGGCACTTCTAGCGTGCACCAGGCATACATTTTACTGCAATGGATTGCGCATGTAATTTCTTGATTTGGACCCGGAGTTTTCAAATACTTTGTCAGGCGGCCTTTTTTATTATTATTTGATAGGCGTGATTCAATCGTTCCATATAGTTTTGCCCAACACAACTCCATGGCTCTGATGTCCAATCAAACTTCTGCGGCGTCCGCAGTGCCGGGCGCGTACTCGCGTTTTTCAGGAGGTGCACGGCGCGTCTCTGCAGCTCCCTGCGAGCTCCGCAAACCATCTCTGCGGCTCTGCCGAAGCTCTGCGCAAGCTTTTCTGCAGAAGTTTGTTAGGCATCACTCAGCAAGTTGTGTCTTTGCAGCCTGGCTCTATTATGTCTCATAAGTTGTTGCAGCAATTTTTGGGTTGATACCATTTGTTACACAGATGTGGTGCTAAATTTTTTGCCACTAGAGAATTTATAAAAAATGATCAATAATCCCTCCAAAATACCACATTAAGACTATAAGACCTTGAGGAACACCATAGAAAAAGCCATGCTGGGATTTGGTTTCAAACACTCTTGACATTTCGAGATTTCTGCAAGAATTGCATTTTTTCGACGATTGGATGGCGAGCACTTCTGTTTTGTAAACTGCTCACAAACCCCCTTATTGTCAATCTACCTAGGAAAGCAATCCATCCTCTGAATGCTCTAGGTCTCTAGTTTGTGGCTGTAAAGTTTCATGAGGCTGTGATTATCCTAGAGGTCACCACAGGTCAGTTTATACAGTCAGGTCAAGTTTAAAAAAATGGTCTCACTACAATGAAATGGTTACTATGGGGACTAACATCATCACACATGAATACAGTTTGGCTCATTGGATCCACAAGAGTCTCAGCTTTACAGTGATACCCAATTTATGTAATTCAAGACTGTTTAGGGACCCCAGTATGCAGAAATATTCAAATACACCATTTTAGAATAGGTGAAAATAACACATTTATACTACATGAAGAAAACTGCATGTGATTATCATAAAGTGGACATGTCTGTAAAGGGGAGACTCCTGGGTACCATTAGAACCCATTTTCATTCACATATCTTGAGGTCAGAGGTCAAAGGACCCCTTTGAAAATCGCCATGCCAGTTTTTCCTCGCTAAAATGTAGCCCAAATTTGGAGCGTTATTTGGCCTCCTTCCCACCAAGCTAGCATGACATTGGTTGGTACCAATTCCAAACCGATTCCTTAGGTTTTCTAGCTTCATATGATATCTGTAGCTTCATTCTAGCCCTAGAACCTACTAGAGCCTCTGAAAGACAGTAAAGTCAGACGGGATGGCGGGGGTTTCGGGGGGTTAAATATATGTAAATAAATACAGGAAATGGCACATATAGTGTATTTTCCAAACAGCCTTGTTTGTAGTTGACTTCCTTGGAGTTGAAAACAGTCTCAAATTGTAGATGAGATCTGAGAAGAGATTTCTCCTCCGTCTTCACATTCCTGTACTCCGTTGGGATTGGCTGCATTTAGTACTTGTGCTGGCTGCCAGTGACACACTGTAAGGCTGAATAAAGCCTCTCTTCTCTCTGTCTCTATGCTCTGATGCTGGTATTCCAGAGGAATGCACAGTTGAATTCCTCTGCAGGGCTGGAGGCAGCAGAGGAGCTATAGAGTCTGGTCGCTGTTCATGTTGGCCAGCTAAACATGTAGCCTACCAGTAGTACCTAATGTAAAGGATGCTGGAAGACCTTGGGCCAGATGAACAAAACCTGTGTGTAGATTCCCGACTAAAACTGCGTGTGTACGCACAAAGACAAAAATATGCATACGCATTCTTATTTATAAAGCCGCACGTATGCCTTATTCTGTTTTATAAATCTCAGTGATTGTGGGTGCACGTGCCTCGTTTCCGCTCTCACAGGTTGAATGGATGGAGAAACGCCCATAAACATCTGTTTGCATATCAATAGCTGTGCCCACTCCTCCACTCATTAGACCTGTGAATGAGAAGGACAGCAAAGAAGAACTGTAGTTTCACAGATTGTGTTGCATCAGTGAGGTTGTTCAACAGCACCAGAGCAGCTGTCATTACGTGTGACCATTGCGCAGGGATGTGGCTATTTATTGTGCCTGTACCACTAATTCATCACATGTACCTGTAAAGTATAATCTCAATCATCATTGTTAAACGAGAGAGACTAATAATGATATATTTTGACTGAGATGGGCAGTAGGTGATGCTAATATATGCTATATATAATACGTCTGCTGACCTGAATATCCTACGAGGTTTTCCTCAGGAAGCTGGTGAGTGGAGAGGAGGTAAGGCGGGGACATATAACTCTGTCTCTGTCTGATGACACAGAGCTACTCATACAACTGGCCAGTACAAACTTTAAACTCTGTACGTGTTCAGCTGGTGATTATCAAACTAACTTCAGAGCAGAGATGTGTGTTTCCTGAGGTTCTCTTTTTCCCCAACAGTACAACATGTTACTCCAACATCACTCCATGATACTATCAACCAATCTCAACACAGGAACTGAGCTGTTTCTACATAATGTGGCGGTCTTTTGGAAATGGACAGTCAGCCTCCTTCCCGAAATAGGCACAGCGGGGTCGGTTGAGTTAGCTAAACACACCACATGATGTTGTTTTGGTATCACAAGTCGGATAGTTGGACAGAAGAGACTCCCTTTGAGAAAACAGAAAGCGACGGCTCGACATTCTTGAATGTAAAGAGCTGATGTGGAGAAACGTGGTGACAACACATCAGTGGTGTGCTGGCTCTTTGGAAACAGCAGTTAGAGCATCTTTATCTCTGTAATGCGACGTGTTTCCTGCTGAAACACCATATTTGACCGCGGTTTAGTTACAAGAAAGATTTAAATCTGATGCTTCATATATACAAATACTTTATATCTCTCTGCAGTACATGAATAGAGGACTGTTGGCTTCCACTCACCTCCCTCACCCTGTTTATTAGATGAGGTTGAGGAGATAGAAATGAATAAATGAGCACAACCATCCTCTTCTGAAAACACACACCTCTGCCCCTGATATCGCTCGGCCAGTAGGGACGTGACGGTGAGGACATTTTCCCACGGGTTAATAAACTTTTGACAACACCGGTGTTACCTGGCTTCGGCAGTTCATCCAATCACCTGCCAAGTATTTTTTTCTTCAATGGTTCTGTGTAACAAACCATCTGGCGGGTCAGGTTACTTCCCCCATTGTCCCACCTTCATCAAACACGTCTTTATTTATTTTCAGGAGCTGCAACTGTGTCCACTCTGCTTTGACACATCTGAGAAAAGACTTCTTTTGGCAGCAGACTGGTGCCAATGTGGAAGATGACTGACTGACCAAATGTGATTTTCAAATAGAAGTATTGTTACAGCTGCCTCTATTCATAATTAAACAGTCTGTACATGTATCAGGGCCAGCAGCAGCAGCAGTGCACATATTGGAAAGTAAAACAAGACTAGTTTTACTAAAAATCTGACAGCACATTAGGCAGAGAGCTACCCTAATACCGGTTGATGTATTTGAGTTGATCGTGGTGCAGGGAGGGTTTGCACTGGCTGCTGAATGCCACCATCACACAGGATGTTTGAGCGCTCTGGGAACAGAAATAGTAGAACTCACTGGTTGCAAAGCGCTGTGTGAACTTTGCAGCACTGTGAACTCGTGGTCTACTGTTTTTCACCACAGGGTGTTTAACTTCTGCTATACCGCTTCACTGTCTACGCTTCTACTCTTTTAGTGAAAGGAGAAGACGGGTGTTCTTTTACCTTTTTCTAGGGGTGTACCGAATAGTCGGAACAGTCTTTGAGGCTTCATAATGTTGACATTCAAATTCTGAATCAACAGTTTAATGCTGCGCATCTTCTTTTTTTTATTATTCATTGTGTTTAAAGCCCGTATTTCTGCACAGTTGCAGATCAGGATGCACTAATATTATTAGTATTATACTATTAGTAGAATTAGATTCTAGTGGTGGCTGTGTAGGATTGTTTAAGACTCGTGTGATCCAAACATTTCCAATAACTCCAGAGCGTTTTAAAGTCCAAAGGTCAACATTTATTGTAAAAAGATAATCATTTCCAACATGTTCACAACATGTTTTTTCATTTCCTTCAATCCATATTTGTTGGCGTTTATCAAATAGTTTTACCAGCACATATTTGACTCGACAGTGTGAATTTCATACATCTAACGTTCATCTTGCAAATATCTGCAACTACAAAACCTAACCTAATTTTTCCGCATTTAAAAAACACATTTTAGAATAACGGTTTAGTGTGCTGCAACAGTATAACTGTCAGAAATGCTTAAAAACACATCGCTCTCAGAAATATTGAGAGATTAATCAAGGAAACCAGGCGAATCTAGACCAGTCGTATCAAGGAAATGCTACTTCTACTGAGTCTAATAATACATTGATGACCCATAAACATACTCATACAACTCATAAACTACAGACTTCAGATCAGTTATCATCATTGATGAACCCCACAAGAAGATTATATCATTTTTAAACAGTACTTTGCCGTAGAAATCAATACAATGTCTGTTAGTTTTCGCTTTAGCTGTGCACGCTGCCACGAGGACGTCTCACCTGCACGTCTCAGAGTCGGAGTGTGGATTGATTGATTTGATTATTTTCTCATATCTTTCTAAAGCTGAAGAGAATGTCAACACATGCGTGTACTGTACTGTAGCTTCCTGCTGTGGTGGATAATAGAGACTGTATCACATGCTGCACTGTTCTGGCATATTAAGATAAGAAGTTATTGTAATATTTCTCTGCACATTAAAACAGACTGTGTGGACTGAAGGACGTGAGATAGAGTATCTGACTGCTGGCAGGACAGGATGACAGTTGACTGCTGTCAACTTTACACTGGAAGTCTGGACCGGACTGACGGGAAGTGAAGTCAGCTAACAAAGGTCTTCAAGCCGCTAGGAGCCAATACTTCATGCTTAATATATATGTAGGCCCTTGTTACTGAGCACATTTTGACTTGTCATATAGCAGAAATAGCACAGGTGCACTTACCAACATTAATAATGGCTCAGTTCCATTTACAAGACAATTCCAGTTTATTGCATCTTCGGACACAAAGCAACAGTTAACCCTCTGAGACTCGTGATCCCGACCGACTCTACTGTCTTTCAGAGGCTGTAGCAGGTTGAGTTTAAGAGCTACAGTGAAGATACTCATATCACATGAACCTGGAAAACCTGAGGAATCCATTGGTATCAACCATGTCATCCTAAATAACTAGGCTAAATAACGCTCCAAAGTTGGGCTAAATTTTGGCAAGGAAAACTGGCATGCCGATTTTCGAAGGCGTCCCTTGACCTCTGACCTCAAGATATGTGAATGAAAATGAGTTCTAATGGTACCCACGAGTCTCCCCTTTACAGACATGCCCACTTTATGATAATCACATGCAGTTTTTTGCATGCAGTATAAATGTGTTATTTTCACCTATTCTAAAGTTTTTGATACCAAATCACAGCACGGCTTTTTCTATGGTGTTCCTCAAGGTCTAATGTGGTATTTCGGAGGGATTATTGATCATTTTTTATCAATTTTCGACTGTTAAAAAATGGTCAAATTTAGCACCAAATCTGTGTAACAAATGGTATCAACCCAAAAATTGCTGCAATAATTTATGAGACATAAGTGAGCATGTGGATGGAAATCATATACATCAATCACAATGTTCTAAGCCCTTATACACTTACACAATTAATTGTAATTAATTAGTTAATTAATTGACCTGCTATCTCCCCCTAAAGACCCCCTGTACCCCCCTAAAAAGCGTGTCTATTGTGGTTCTCAGTTTCATAATAAAATACAAAATACATTGATTCATGCTTTTCCTTGAAACTCAACCTAACGAGTGTTTTGTAGTGTTTTCCTGTTAAACTGATTGTGATTGGCTGCTGTGGACATAGTGCACTCTTCCTCATTGCTCAGTAATTACTGTTGTGACTCAGCACTTCCTCTTTCAGTCAGGGTGGAGTGGGACGCATTCACAGTATACATTTTCTGAAGTCTCCAGCCTTTCTTTCAGCCTTTGTCTTGATTCTAATCCAGCTGGAAGAGTGGAGGGGTGAGGTAGTCTTGGCTTTTGGTCCTGAATGTTTTTTTTTTAATAATAATGTTGAAGATGACCACTGTAACATACAGACCTCTTATACTGTCCTTCTATTCCCTGCAGACAGGATACGCTGCTCCCAGCTGAATCATAGCTGGGAGCATACAGATAGCTGAAATGCCCTTTTATGGCATTGAAAGGCTTTTTAAAACAGGAAATGACATCAGTAGATGTGAGTGGGGATCTCACAAGAACCCTGTTGAGCCAGAGTGAAGGAAGATCCAAGTTTGTCTGGAGATGAAGCCCCTGACACTGCCCCCCCTCCCCCCCCTGAATGAAGATGTTGCTTCATCGCTGACTGATGAGAAGCTAGAAGCACTGCTGTGTGTCAGCATGTTGTGAGCTGTGCATGTTACAGCCTGAGGCCTGAAGTGCATTCAAACATGTTGCTGCAGAGAAATCCAGAGTCAGCCAGTACAATACTGACATCATATAACTTTGACTTGTAACAGGAGGTTCTGAAGTGGAGTGTTTTCTGCAGCAAGCCGGTTAGACTGTTGTCAGGTTATTAAATAGGCGTTATCAGTCGCTATAATGTGGCGGCTGTAGCTCAGTGGGTAGAGCGGGTTGTCCTTTAACCACAAGGTTGGCGGTTCGATCCCCGGCTCCTACAGACTGCATATCGAAGTGTTCTTGAGCGAGACACTAAACCCCAAGTTGCTCCCCGGGCGCTGACGCAGCCCACTGCTCCTAAAATACTTAGGATGGGTTAAATGCAGAGGTCAAATTTCATGTATGTATGTACTATGACAAATAAAGTTTTCTTCTTTCTTCTTCTTCTAAGCCCCATAGATGTGGGTCAATAGGGGCATACTACACCCACTAGTAGGTTTTATCATCTATTCACATGGTAGATCACCGAAAGAAGTTATAAAAGAACATGACAGCGACCGTAGTAATTATGACAGGAGGAGAAGGGGAACTCGGGCGCACTAAACACAGGGTTTTTAACCCAGGAGACCGGAGTTTGCATCCCGTGTAGTAGTCTTTGTGTTCGTAGTTATTAAAACCCAAAACACAATGTTTTTCCTTAAATGTAACTAAGTGTTTTTTTGTTGCCTAAACCTAAAGAAGTTATCGTTTTGTTGCCTAAACCTAAAGAAGTTGCAGTTTTGTTGCCTAAACCTAAAGAAGTTGTAGTTTTGTTACCTAAACCTAAAGAAGTTTTCTTAATCCTTAAGAATTACAAGTTCATTGCTCTTTGAAAGGGTGCACTTGCATTGTTATGCTATTATATTTTCATTATATCAATGGCATAAAATGTTCTTAAAATGACAACAATATTATTTATGGCAATTATTTCTGGGACTATATATCATTTAACAAAAGTAGTTATTGCAACAGATTTAGGAACAGTGACCATTTTTTGCAGAAATGATGTGAGGAAACATATTTTAATTTCCTACAAATAATGTGGTTGAATTTGCTTGAAATCTTGAAAGATCACAAATTGCTGGAGAGTTTATTATTGTGTTTTGATTGGTCATAAAAATGTAAGAGCATGTCAGTAAACTGCTGGCTGACTCCAAATGTAACCTGCTCTGTTTCCTTTTCTTCAGCCAGAGAGAAACAAGCCAGAGTTCATCATCTGACTGGGCAGGGGGGCTGTCACTAAAACACTGCTTCACATCAGGTATTTGCTTCACTCACCTTCTTTCTACTCTGAATACACTAAAGTGGATATGAATGAATTGAAAGTAGTAGTAGTAGTAGGCCCCTACTGACCCACATCTATGGTGCTTATAGCGACTGATAACGTCTATTTAATGGCTTGATAAATAGGTTTTTGTTCTTTTCATCCAGAAAAACAGCAGCTCACCCGTTCACTTGTATAGGGTTACATGCCAGTCTTGCCAGGTCCAATATGGCGGCCATGTTGACGTACAATCCAGGAGTCAATGCGGCGTCTATGTATATATGTCTATGCACTGAACCCCAAGTTGCTCTCCGGGCTCTTTACGGCAGTCCACTGCTCCTAAGGATGGGTTAAATGCAGAGGTTGAATTTCATACACTGTTTGTATATGATGAAACTAAGAAAGTTAAAAGGCAGTTTCCCCGCTTATTTTCTAGTCAAGCTACTACAATACCCAGCATTCATTTTGATAGCTGTATCCTGAGATGTGATCTCCTACAGTTACATCCGCCTGTCATCAAGGAGGAAGCCAGAAAAAGAACTGCTAGTGATACACTGTCAGCAGGATGTGAGGCTGACGGTGTCGGGGCGTCTGTGTTGTGACATTCAATTCCTCTGAGCTCTGATGCCAACACATGCCATCCTGTACTATCACTCCACGCTGTCGCTCTGTGGTTAAGATGTCATCTCCAAATAGCTTTAAAAAGAAACCCGCTTTGTGTCTTTCTCCAGCTTAAAGGATCCCTATAATACACTCCCTCACTCATAAGTCCCTACAGGAGCTTGCTCCCAAAATAACTCCATTTGTACCAGCTTTTCTAAAAAGTAGTAATAAAATGTGCTTTTTGCACCCGATTCGCCTGTTATCAGGCCATTAAATATGCGTTATCAGCCACTATAAGCACCATAGATGTGGGTCAGTTGGGGCCTACTACGTTGTGAAAGTGAAACTTAAAAGCAACACATTTTAACAGGTTGTAAACTTAAGGTTTCGGCAAAAAAAAAAAACAGGTTTAGGTTTAGGTAATATGTAATTAATACTTCTTTAGGTTGAGGCAATAAAATGACATCTTCTTTCGGTTTAGGCAAAAAAAGCACTTGGCTAAGTTGAAGGAAAAACATAGTGTTTTGAGTTAAAATAACTATGAAGCAAAGACAACTACACATTGTTGGATTCACACGGGTTGTGAACTCCGGTACTCCGGTCTCCTGGGTGAAAACCCTGTGTTTTGTGTCTCCTGTCATAAGAGGTCGCTATCATATTCTTTTATACCTTCTTTTGGTGATCTACCATGTGAATAGATGATAAAACCTCCTAGTGGGTGTAGGAGGCCCCTATTGACCCACATCTATGAGGCTTATAGCGACTGATAATGCCTATTTAATAGCCTGACAACAGCCTAGTCGGCTGCTTTTTAGTGTCTTTCTCTGTTTACTGGTTCAGCTCTTATCATCCTCATTCCCAACAGCAGCAGCAGGCTTACACAAAGTGGGAATCGTCGGCCATAGTGTGTAATATATATTTTATGAGAGTACTGCTACAGCATTGAAGTCAGGTTTTTCCAGTAATCAGCTTATAGATGACATTAACATGTAGTGTAACTTCTGTCTGAACTGGGTTTCTCACGGTCTTCTGGTGTCTTGTGGGCATTTAAATATAACTCGTGTTCCTCATTTTAAAATTTCACATGCTCTAATGAGAAATGTAAGAGCATAGTTTAGAAATCTCCTCAGCACTGCGGCAGGTCGGGGTGGGAGCGGATCAATCCGAAAATCGATACAACCAATACTTGCGTCTCGTTTTGAAGATCGACTCTGGCGTCAATAGATAGTTACAAAAAAAGGGATCAGTTTCTCTCTTCTACACCCAGTGGAAAGCAACATCAAAGTACATAAACCGCTTTTAATTATAAAAAGTATTGGATCGGTATCGATCTCGGCGATTCTGGCCCTGTATTACTTGGTATCGGATCGAAACCAAATTTTGCGGTATCGCCCACCCCTAGCGTCAGGTTCAGTTGTCATCCAACTGTTCTACTGTAAGCACGATCTGACACGGTGAAAATCCTTCACCACTCTCATTTAACTTTAGCTTTCTAGGGTTTATGGTGACGTTGACCCTACCTGTGACCGATGTCGTAAGGCTCCGGCTACCCATGCCCATATGTTTTGGTTGTACCCTTTTTTGCACAATTACTGGTCTGAAATTTTTAGCACCATATAAATCATGAAAAACCCATTTGAACCAACTGCTATCACAGCCCTATTTGGAGTCCTTCCCTAAACTTTGTCACTCCCAAAATACAAAGCAGACTTCATAGCCTTCTTAGCCAGATGCTTAATACTCTCATTCCTCATGGATTAGGGACATTTTTCACTTTGTTAAATGGGAAAAATGAGGTGTACTGTAAGGAGTTCATCTGCCAAATCTAATGAGACATGGGGTCCCTTATTTACTTATGCTGGGGAATTGGTATCCCCTACTATCTCAGATTGACACATATTCATGTCATATTTTGAAGTGTGTTGTGAATAATTTACTTATTTGTTGTGTTGCCATTGGAGTTGCGACTTCACTGTTGTTGTGTATCTGTTTTTATTTACTGTTCTCTGGTTTCTATTTTTTATTTCTTATTAAAGATTTATTTTTATTAGCAAAAGGGTTATTTTAAAATTAAATTCCAACGTGTATCAACATTTCTTTTTTGTTTTTAAAACAAATAGTGAAACCAGAAAATAAAATATAATAACATAAGAAATTAATAATTATAGAAAAAAAATGTGGTAATGATATATTATTGATAATGAACCTATCCTTGTATCAAATATACTTTAACTACATAATAATAATAATTATTATAATAATTAGTAAATTAAAATATAAGATACATTCAAAGTAATGATTGAAATAATAAAGAAAAATGAATAGTAAATAAAAAAAACATGTAAAAAAATAAATACATATTGACTAAAATTTATATAAATAATAAACAATCATCTAGTGCACATACACGTTTATAAATCTGAATGCGTCCGTTTTTATTTCTATTCTTATTAATAATATATTTATTTTTGTCAATGGTTCTCCTGCTTTTGTATTGCCATTTGAGTCAGTATCGGCCCGATATCCAATCCGGTATCGGTATCTGTATCGGTGCATCCCTAATCCAAGCAGACAAACATTTATAAGCTAATATATGTGTTTAATATGTTTTTTGTTTGAAAAATCACCTGTATTAACATCATATAGCAACTAGAACCAGTTTGATTATGTAGGCCTGTACAGTTCCTCCTCTTTGAAGAGTTTGGGTTGGGTCAGGACTGTTGAGGTTAACACAGTGAATGTGATATTGCCATATATATGGGCTACATTTGTGTACGATTGATTTGTCTTGACCAACTTCTTTATTGTCCATCATGCAGGTGTGAGTTGGGTGGAGGTGCAGAGCAGCAATCATGGTGGCCCTGTCCCTAAAGATCGGTGTGGGGAACGTGGTGAAGACCATGCAGTTTGAGCCCTCCACCATGGTTTACGACGCCTGCCGGATCATCAGGGAGAGAGTTCCTGAGGCACAGCTCGGCCAGCGTGAGTTCTCTCTGTAAATAACATCAACAAAAATCAACTTCACAAATTCTCTGTAGTCCAAAAAGTGTCTACACTACTAAAGTGTAGAATCAGCACAAAGCGACCGTGGGACCATGGAGAGGAATGTCTTAAAGCAGATGAATTGTGGCCGTGCTACCTTTGTCTAGTTGATTACAGGCTCTGCAGAAGAGCTGCAGCTGAAAATGTGGCAGTAAACTGAGAATAGCCCTCTGCTCCACAGATACTTCAGAACATGAAGTACATGCAGAGTTATGTCTTATTACATAAGCTATTTCAACAGCAGCCCTCTCCCTGTGTTACTTAATCATCATGTGAGTCATTTTCACAAGAATTGAAGCCAGTGTCTCTGACTTTGGCTTGTTTCAACATATGAATTGGTCCATTCCTCCCGTGGTCGCATTTTGAAGTGTGTAACCTGATATGTTTGGAGCAGATGTATGCGTTGAAACAGGTGTTGATCATCCAGAGACCCACTGACCTAGTTAACATAGACAGGGAAGCTAGTGCACATATTTTAAAAGTTACCTCCAACGCAAGTACTTGAGACAATATTAGCTCAATAGTGGCTGAATACCCACATGTGAATGTATGCCAAGAAACACACTTCCAGTGACTCACTCAGTATTTGTGTTTCCTTCTGCAGCCAATGACTATGGGCTGTTTCTGTCTGATGAAGACCCAAAGAAAGGCATCTGGCTGGAGGCAGGAAAGGCCCTGGACTACTACATGTTGAGGAATGGGGTGAGTCACTCTGCACACCACTAAATGCTACAAATACTTCACGTTTAGCACACATCAGCCTCCCATACAGAGAATACATGGGAGGATGGCAAAATGTGCTCAGTGTCCGTGTCTGCTATGGCAAAAGGACAGTCTTTTCAGCAAGATACTGAACCTCAAACTGCTCCTGAAGGCTGAGCCATCGGTGTGTGAATGAATATTTAGATTAGATCCTGATGGGCAGGTTGGATCCTTGTATAGCAGCCTCTGCCATCAGTGTATGAATGTGTGTGTGAATGGGTGAATGTTGACATGTAGTGTAAAGCGCTTTGAGTAGTCGGAAGACTAGAAAGGCCCTATATAAATGCGAGTCCATTTACCGCCTTCCTGTAAAGGAAATGTGTGGAGACCCCAACAATTAACGCATCCAATTCACGCACAACTCCTGACTTGTCTCCTCTCTGTGTTTCAGGACACTCTGGAGTATAAGAAGAAGCAGAGGCCTCTGAAGATCCGCATGCTGGACGGCACCGTGAAGACCGTCATGGTGGACGACTCCAAGATTGTCAGTGACATGCTCATGACCATCTGTGCTAGAATAGGTCAGCTCTGCCACACACACAGCTCATACACCACCTGGACAACTCTCTGATGTGTTTGGGTGAAATAATGTCAGCCCTGATGTCATTGTGCTCGTCTGTCCATCAGTACATCACCTCCAGGACGAGATATATTGCCACTGCTGGTTGATGCCTGTTTTTAATTGAATCCTCACTTGTACTCGCTTGTACTGCAGGGTGAAACTGAAAGTAAATATAGTAACCTGAATCTGTTTGTGTGTCAGGCATCACAAACTATGATGAGTACTCACTGGTGCGAGACATCCTTGAAGAGAAAAAGGAGGAGACCACAGGCACCCTGAAAAGAGACAAGACTCTGCTGAGAGACGACAAGAAGATGGAGAAGCTGAAGCAGAAGCTCCACACAGACGATGAGTGTACGTCAAACACAAGCCCCCCCAACACTCACACTCACTTCATGGCCTATAGTTTCACAGAGGTCAAATGATGAACTGACCACCGATGACATGATGAATCTCCTATTTGTGCTGGATAACACAGCTTTTTTGGGTGTGATGAATGTGAATACATTATGAACGTTGTGACAGACAACTAGCTAATACATCTCATCCTCTGGACAGATCATACTTGCTAACCCTTCCTGGGAGACAGTCATTTCAAAAGTAGAAGTGAAGCTAAAATAAAATCAGTACACTGCATATTGTGTATATTGTATATAGCCACTAAACAAGCCTGCAGCACTGATCAGCCATCTTTAAGCACATTTCTTGAAAACTTTGCGTCAACACATTTTCCAGAGAGTCCAGCAAGTCTTTGCCATTCCTCGCTCAGTTTATTTGCTGGATGTTTTCCTCAGTGAACTGGTTGGACCACGGCAGGACGTTGAGGGAACAGGGTGTGGAAGAGACAGAGATGTTGCTGCTGAGGAGGAAGTTCTTCTACTCGGACCAGAACGTGGACTCCAGAGATCCCGTCCAGCTCAACCTGCTCTATGTACAGGTACACAAACTACTCACACAGACCTTGTTAATGTCTTTGCAATATGCCAGTAAGCAAGGAAAGTCCCTTTGCTTTTTCTCCTGGAAAGACTGTAATTTTCCTCATTAAAGGATCTTTAAAAAATAATGCACTCCCTCCAGCCAATCCCAATCTTCTGTTCTGCATGGCTAGCTGGTTGTACTGCTTACGTTGTTTTTGGAGCTGTTATCATACAAGTTGTTTTCACTTGTTCTCTCTGTGTGTGTGTGTGTGTGTGTGTGTGTGTGTGTGTGTGTGTGTGTGTGTGTACAGGCCCGTGATGACATCCTGAATGGATCTCATCCAGTCTCCTTCGATAAGGCCTGCGAGTTTGCCGGCTATCAGTGTCAGATTCAGTTCGGCGACCACAACGAGACCAAACACAAGCCTGGATTCTTAGAGTGAGCGCTGCCTTCATATTCACATATTCACTCTTTTCTTTTTGTTCCATCCATTATTATTATTTGACAGCTTCTTGAAATGGTCTTGAGGCTGGTTTGATTCTAGTTGAACTCTTTCCTCCGCAGCTTAAAGGAGTTCCTTCCCAAAGAGTACATCAAGCACAAAGGAGAGAAAAAGATCTTCCAGGTAAGAGGAGCCTGTCGCTTCTGATTCCACTGTCCTGCTTATTCATCAAGACTACCTACAGCTGTGATGAGGATCATTTAGTTTTGTTGCTTGAAGATGCGCTCTGATATAGTTGTAGCTTCCAATATTAAAACTGAAAGTCACAGTATTGAGTTTCAAACCATCAGCAGTGAGCAGAGATGTGGGGGTGGTATTGCAACACTCTATCTTAATCTCATGTTAAGCAATAATTTAACCATCTGATTAAAAACGGGATATACTGTTATATGCAGGACAACATAAATGTTAAGCAGCATCACACATGTCCATGAATCATCTAAGAAAGAGGGCTTCTATTTGGGTTTGCTACACAGAGTCGATCTACTCCTCTGATGGTTTCTCTCTTGTCTCTGCAGGCACACAAAAACAGTCAGAACATGACAGAGATCGAAGCCAAAGTCAGCTATGTGAAGCTGGCCAGGTCTCTAAAAACCTACGGAGTGTCATTCTTTCTGGTCAAGGTGAGAAAAAAGCTGTCGCTCAACATGTCATATCAAAGAAGTGGAAACAGGCTGGCATTGATTGAACTCGGAAGCAGTCGACATCACAGAAGTTGATCCAGTTTAGATAGGTAGACTCTCCCAGCATGGGGATATATGTTCTTATGTAGCAAAGGTGATCTATAGCATCGTCTAGGAAACATGATGTTCACTATTGTTAATAACAGACAGAGCTTTCCTCTGTACTACAACAGTATACAGAGCATTGAAGGAGCCTACAACTGTTAGCCTCTGTGGCTTCTAGATGCCGACAGTAACGTTAATATTGCTGTTGCTTAAAAGCGGTGTCCTCACCACTTAACCACTTGAACGCCAAGCATATTGTGTACACGACTTCCCATGTCGTAAACACGAGTTTCATTTGAAGGCACCATACGTTCATGGCTAATCAGATTTGAAGTTTGCAGGGTGTGTATTGTAGGCATGCAGCAAAATGTTTGTATTGGAAATTCAAATGTATTCAAATCGCTGGTTTATTTCCAGTAAGGACATTCTAACATTTTCCTTAAACCTCCTGCAGGAGAAAATGAAGGGCAAGAACAAACTGGTGCCTCGTCTGCTGGGTATCACCAAGGAGTGCGTGATGAGGGTGGACGAGAGGACCAAGGAGGTGATCCAGGAGTGGAGCCTGACCAACATCAAACGCTGGGCTGCCTCACCCAAGAGCTTCACCCTGGTGAGTTCTTCATGTCACTGAGCCTGAGCTGCTGCCCCGAGGGAAGGTTAACTATATCGCAACCCTCACCTATGGTAACAAAGACAAGATGGATGTGAGCAGCTGAAATGAGCTCCCCTCGCAGCGTGTCTGGACTCACCCTTGTGCTGCTTTCCCATCGTCCCAGTACAGCACCCTTCGGCGGTGTTGAGGCATGATATGCACGCTGCGATTGCATGTGATCCCTGTCGTAACTTAAACTGAGTGGATCGACATGTGCGGTCATGCAGGTGCTTGGAGGGAAAACACAATATTTAAAATCCTCGTTGTGTTTCAGCTTTCTATGCTGCCCGGCCCCAAGACAAAGATGTCAACAGGGATGTTGCTGGTCATGAACTACGGGGCGGGGGGGGGGGAGCCCCCCTGCATGTGTTAATCTTTGAATCTGAGGTGGCTCTTCTTCTGCTTTCAGGACTTTGGAGACTACCAGGATGGTTACTACTCTGTGCAGACCACTGAGGGAGAGCAGATAGCTCAGCTTATTGCCGGTTACATCGACATCATCCTCAAAAAGGTAACAGTCAGCAGCATTATGGGAACAACATTATACAGTACAATGGTGACATGTATTAGTTTAAGATATACAAATAAAATCATGGACAGCTGAGGCAGTGGATCTAAATGTGGACAGCAGGTGTAAATGTAATCAGGTTAAATCATATCTAGATGCAATCTGGATACTCATTTTAATGCCAGGTGTGAAGGGGATCTTAGTCTGATCCAGTGTGGTCGTCACTGATGTCTTTATTGTCTTTGACAGAAAAAGAGCAAAGATCATTTTGGCCTGGAGGGAGATGAAGAGTCAACCATGCTGGAAGACTCTGTGTCACCCAAAAAGTAAGTGTACTGTATTTGTGTTACTGATACTCCGCTTTCCAATTTCCTGGAGGAAACCCTGTATTTATCATTTTCCCTTTTCTATCTAACATCACTCCAGGTCCACGGTGCTGCAGCAGCAGTTCAACAGGGTGGGCAAGGTGGAGACAGGCTCAGTGGCCCTGCCGGCCATCATGCGCTCAGGAGCTGGAGGTCCAGAGAGCTTCCAGATGGGCTCCATGCCTCAGGCCAAGCAGCACATCACCAGTGGACAGATGCACCGAGGACACATGCCTCCACTGGTAACACAAACACAAATATCACTAAAGGTTTTAACTGGCAGAATAGGACTCAATGTACTGGGAAGAACTCGGATATAACAAGTTTACAAATACATCCTGAAACCATTTGAAAGTACAGCGGGCCAAGTATAAAACCTGCTTGGACTTTCAATGAATTTTTGCTCTAAAAAACTGAATCATAGTTTTTTTAAAAATCTCTATTTGTGAGGTGCATCCTCAGTATGAACCCATGAGCCACAGACCGGGTAGAGGAGTCAGAAAGTACTAACCCACTGGTGGTTTTGTGTGTCCACAGACTTCAGCACAGCAAGCCCTGACTGGAACTATCAACTGCAGTATGTCGGCTGTCCAGGCTGCCCAGGCCTCTCTGGATGACTTTGATACCCTGCCCCCACTGGGAACAGACGCTGTGAGATTTCCTTTATTCTGGGTCCTAGTGGATTTGGTTTGAGTGCTAATATGATTATGAGATCTACATCTAGATCTTTGTGACCCGAGGATTTTTCTTCTTTGTTCAAGGCATCCCAAGCCTGGCGCAAAAACAAGATGGATGAGTCCAAACATGAGATCCATTCTCAGGTGGATGCTATCACAGCAGGCACCGCCTCCATGGTCAACCTCACTGCAGGTAGAAACACTGTGCTTCACCACACACTCCCTCCTTATTGCTTCTAGTATGTGTCATACCAGCGATGCTGGTTCCCAAGAGAAAACATGTAGGTCAGCTTAAAGAGCACTTCGTCATCTTTCTGCAGTGATGTAGAAAAGTAATCCAGGGTGTGTCAGTACACGGTGTCATCACTGATGAGTACAACAGACTGGACTCGTTCAACCAGAGAGGGCCGTGAGACACTGCATTTCAATTAGTCTTTAACCCTCTGAGACCCACAATAGACCCGTTTTTGTCTTTTTTAGGGGGGTACAGGGGGTCTTTAAGGGGAGATAGCAGGTCAACAGTAGATGTCAAATAGAAGTGGTGTACATCATCTGAAAGCTGGGAACCTGAAGATTAATTTGAGATGCTGCTCAGCACTGTGTGTCAAGTTCTTCTAGTCATAAATCAGAAATAAACATGAATGAATGAATTATTTAAATTTATGACCAGAAGATATACTGTACGATGGATCTGCATGATTGATCCTGTGATATTATGTATATTTTTGACATTCGGCTTTGTTTATTCATTTATTCGTCTAATTTATTGTCACTGTTTTATGTGCATCACTTGTAGATAATGATGCTGATTAACATACTGTCTGTGCAGGAGAGTTAATACAGTTCTTTATCTACGCCTACCTGTCCTCAGGTGACCCAGCAGAGACGGACTACACAGCGGTGGGCTGCGCTGTGACCACAATCTCCTCCAACCTGACAGAAATGTCAAAGGGTGTCAAACTGCTGGCAGCCCTCATGGAGGACGAAGGAGGAAACGGGCAGCAGCTGCTGGGTGCCGCCAAGAACCTGGCCGGTGCCGTCTCTGACATGCTGAAGACCGCCCAGCCTGCAAACACTGAGGTACACAGCCCGACTACAAGGGACACGAGAGATACGTCACGCTTTCACTCTTTGTTGTTTGACTCTGTGTCCGTAAAATGTTTTGGTTGTAGCCTCGTCAGATCCTGCTGCAGGCTGCAGGAAACGTTGGCCAGGCCAGCGGAGAGCTGCTGTCTCACATAGGAGAGACGGACACTGATCCACAGTTCCAGGTGTGTCCCTCTCTGCTTGGATTCATGTAACCGTATTCTTGCTGTGTAGCACTGCAAAGAAAAGCCTTCCTGGGAAACACTGTAGTCTATGTGTAGTTATATTGACTATGATTGTACTGTATGTACATTGTATTGTTACTGGGCCTCATTCAAAAAACATTTGTACAAACAGAAGACAACTTCCAACCTACAGGACTTTGAACTGTCTCCTAGTAATGGTAGAACGGGCAGCTATGCTGTTTGTTGTTTTTGTCAATATTCTTCTTTTTCTTCTTCTTCTTCTTGTTCTTCTTTTTCTTCTTGTTCTTCATCTTAATCTTCTTTTTCGTCTTCTTTGTCTTCTTTGTCTTCGTCTTCTTCTTGTTCTTCTTCTTCATCTTCTTCTTGTTCTTCGTCTTGTTCTTCTTCTTCTTCTTCCTCCTCCTCTTCTTCATCCTTCTTCTTCTTCCTCCTCAAAATGCTCGACCCCGACCCACAGCTGCACAGCAGCTATAATCTAAATGTTAACTTTGCTATTCTGCGTTAGGTAGGCCTGTAGCACCATTATTTTCATTCATTTAAAATGACTTTTGAAGAGTCAAGTAAAAGTAACCTTTAAAAACCAACTTCCTAACGAAACACTTCTGGCTCAAGTTAGAAGTATAAGAACATCCACCTTTTGGTTGTATTATTAAACTGTGTCATGTCTGTATTTGACAGTGTCGAGGTAAAGGATCTTTCAGGGGTGCCAGAAGGAGAGTCTCTTATTGTCAAATGCTGGTAACAAATGTGTCCTTAAGACAAATGCTTCATGCTAAAAAGCCAATCAAAACAATCTAGTAGTAAGTAATCCAGTCCAAGAAAATCATAATTCAATCTCTCAATCATAATTCTATTCAAATCCAAGCTATGAGATGACTCCAGGGAGAGTTTATACAGGAGGTAGGTAGCCAGTTAGTGACAGGGGTTGGAGGTTAATTCTCCTTTACTCCTTAAAGCTGCAGTGGGTAGAAATGGAGCAAATATGATTAAAAAAAAAAACAATGTGGAACCTTTCCACTCTCACTGGAGGCAGCATTGAAGAGATAAAGCCTAATCAAGTTTGATTCAATCAACCAACTGAAGTTTTTAATCATTTGAATGGTTTTAATAGTAATTTCACTTCCCAGCCATATCACTAAATTTATTAATCATTTCAATTATGTACGATGAATAATGTCATTAATTATCAACGTAATTCCAAGCACTCAAATCTTTACAACACTATCATTAATAATGTCCCTCCTTCTCCTGAGTGAGTAATGAGAGGTCAGTGCTAAGTAATGCTAACTGCTGTGTGTGTGTGTTTGCTGTTGGCAGGACATGCTGATGCATTTGGCTAAGGCTGTGGCTAACGCCGCAGCAGCTCTGGTGCTTAAAGCTAAGAACGTGGCTCAGAAGACTGAGGACTCAGCCCAGCAGAACCGGGTCATTGCTGCAGCCACTCAGTGCGCTCTGTCCACGTCCCAGCTGGTGGCCTGCACCAGGGTGAGTCGTCTACCTGAGATGTATCCGGACTGTGGCTGCTGACGAGCACTTTTTTTTTTTTTAACACTTTTGTTGCATTTGAATGCAGTCTAAGCTTTTTTTTATCACTCGTCAAGGTGGTGGCTCCAACCATCAGCAACCCGGTGTGCCAGGAGCAGCTGATTGAGGCGGGCAAGCTGGTAGCCAAGTCAGTAGAAGGCTGCGTGGAGGCGTCACAGGGGGCCACCAGTGACGAGGGCCTTCTGAAACAGGTTGGCGTGGCCGCCACAGGTGTCACTCATGCCCTCAATGAGCTGCTTCAGCACATCAAACAGTACGCCAGCGGAGGCCATCCTATCGGACGCCACGGAGAAGCCACCGACCGGATCCTGGATGTCACCGAGAACATCTTCAGCTCGATGGGAGATGCTGGTAGGTGAAGGGAGCTAAAATGATGACCACAGGGCTCACGCAGATCGCACAGCTGGGCATCAACACGGTGCCATCCATCTCTCCATGCCTCTTACTTATTTGCTTGAGACTGACACATATGGCGAGCTGTTTTAACATTAAAGATAGAGTTAAGTAAGTAAGCAAGCTAGACAGGATATTCATTAGAGATATCTGCAACGTCATTTTGCATAGTCAAAACTGCTCACTATGTTGTTGGATCGACCCAACACATTGCAGCCTGTAGAGGATTTCTACTATATTGAAAACTAAATTATATTCTCAGGAGGAAATGGCAATATACTATACATGTATATATTACAGATTGATGATGATAGAAGCAAACACTTTTATTGTTTAACCCGCCAGGTGAGATGGTTCGTCAGGCTCGTATCCTCGCCCAGGCCACGTCTGATCTGGTCAACGCCATCAAGATGGATGCAGAGGGAGAGTCCGACCTGGAGAACTCACGCAAGCTGCTGTCAGCCGCCAAGCTGCTGGCCGATGCCACCGCTAAGATGGTGGAGGCTGCTAAGGTCTGCCTTTTCCTTCTCTTTCATTATGTCTGCGCTTAATACACAATTAGCCTGTTATTTAATGTGTGTGCGTTTCACCCCAGGGTGCAGCGGCAAACCCTGACAGCGAGGAGCAGCAGCAGAAGCTGCGAGAGGCTGCCGAAGGTCTCCGCATGGCCACCAACGCTGCCGCCCAGAATGCCATCAAGAAACGTCTGGTCAACAAGCTGGAGGTAAAAAGGAAGGAGGCAGAGCAACGAACCGTTAGAGCTGCTCTGACCTCCCACTCATAATGAAGACCCAGAATGATACAGGGAGCCTTCACTTGATTCTTAACTTTAATCCTGTTCTTTTGGTATACCATGTGACATGGATGTTATGTGCCTCTCTCAGCTCTTCACCTAATGACACAAAATACATGCTTACCAGTCATCCATTTAAGGGATCAAGTGGCAGCTTCCGCCATGTGTTGGCTTACAAAGTGCTGAAAGTGAATGTAGTTTAAAGACGATATGTGATAGTGCTGCATAAGAAGAACATTACTTCTACAGTGTTATGCTCCTGTTGTCTGTAGCTGATGGAAGTTGTTTGCACCTGAAATCAAAAGACAATCATGTATGTCAAACTTGATAATTGGCTTCTGTTTTAGTTGCTTAAAGGGTCATTTAAACTGATAACCGGCTGATATCAGCTACTAATGTAGTGCCAGCTACTTTAATCAGTTATGCAACTGCAATTGATATGTATTGTTAATCATATACAAGCAGCGTTTAAGTTCATGCTCATGTCTTTTTCCTGTCAGCATGCAGCCAAACAGGCAGCAGCAGCTGCCACTCAGACCATCGCTGCTGCCCAGCACGCTGCCTCCTCCAACAGGAACCAGGCTGCCCAGCAGCAGCTCGTCCAGAGCTGCAAGGTAAACACATGACACTTATACACAGAGTGGCTTGGTCTTCAATATATCATCTTTCCATTTTCTCTTTTGTGTTCTCCTATCCTTTCACATCTTTCGTTTGCATCCTTTGAAGTCCAACAGAAATGATAAACGCCATCCAGTGATTGAACGGCATTCTGACTATACTGTATGTGTGTGTGTGTTTGCGTGACTCCAGGTGGTGGCAGAGCAGATCCCTCAGCTGGTTCAGGGGGTCCGAGGCAGCCAGTCTCAGCCTGACAGCCCCAGCGCTCAGCTGGCCCTCATCAGTGCCAGCCAGAACTTCCTGCAGGTGACTGTCACACCACTCCAGTAGCTTCATTCACTCAGTGAACAGAGGAAACACATGTAGATTCCTCCAATAAAGTTTCAGCAGACAGGCTGGCACAGATAACCAAGGCCTTGTTAGCATTGTGACCCATGCAGACCCTCTGCTAGCTAACAAACTTTACCTGCCTCGGAGCTTTCAAACCAATCTTTATTGACAACGGTCAACAGCCAGAACGGCCCATCAGTATGTTCTCTGACCATCCAGCGCTCTGATACTGTGGAGTTAATCTTGATCTCTTCCTCTCCTCTACCAGCCTGGTGCCAAGATGGTTACAGCCTCCAAGGCCACAGTTCCCACCATCGGTGACCAGGCCTCAGCTATGCAGCTCGGCCAGTGTGCTAAGAACCTGGCCAGCGCCCTGGCTGAGCTCCGTACCACCTCCCAGAAGGTAATGCACATCTACAGTCTGCCTTATGTTGTCTTTATGATACACCCGAGGTTCACCGACATGCTTTTAAGAATTACACAGCGAGAGCTTTCTATAACTTCATCTCATTCTACTTATACTGTCTAGTCAGATCTTCAGGCATCAGCATTACATTGAGACTTTGACTGACCAATCAGAATCGAGTATTCAACAAAGCCGTGTAATAATGTGATATAGTGATCGATTTGATTTTAATCGTTTTGCTCTTCTCTCGAAGTAAGCTTTGACTTGTAAAGTTTTATCTTGTCAATAAGAAAATTATTTTCAAGCCTGTTGCATAGACCGACGTGTGTACATGTGTACCTGCAGGCTCAGGAAGCGTGCGGTCCATTGGAGATCGAAAACGCTCTGTCAATGGTGCGAGGTCTGGAGAAGGACATCCTGGAAGCCAAAGCTTCAGCTGAGGAGGGCAAACTCAAACCTCTGCCAGGAGAGACGGTGAGACGCACACTAACGCGGTCTTTGTTCCTTACTCACGCCATGAACTGGACGTATGAACACTAAGAATAACAGTCTGTTTCTGTGTTGTTCAGCTTGAGAAATGCTCCCAGGATCTGGGTACCAGCACCAAGGCTGTGAGCTCATCCATGGCCCAGCTGCTGAGTGAGGCCACCCAGGGAAACGAGAACTACACAGGTGGCTTTAACATACAGAGCAACAGAAAATCAAATGTCGCTCATTTGCTTTATCCAGAGATGTTAACAATACATCATGTTTTGCTGCAAAAATACCGCAAATATGAATATAGGAAAAAATAAAAGTGTTTTGTTTTTTTGTAAAAACAATAACATTTTTAGCTCCTGTTAAATGGACTACACAAAGAACCAAAAAGACTGTGTCATGTAGAGATTCACAGTTAAATTATGAAAAAATAAGCATATAAATAAATACAGACAAAATATACAATAACAAAATAGTTTATTGCAGGTCATTTTTATTTGCATTTTTTTTTTTTCCCACGGTCTGTTTATATTTCACAAGGCTATTTTTTAATTTCATAATGCCATTTATTATCTTTTTCAGTCAATCAAGACAAAAAGAGCAGTGCCAGTTATGTGATTGGCTGTTTGAATGAGCAGACAACCAATCACATCACTGAAAGAAATTAGCTGCAATAAACCGTTAGAAACAGGATGAAATGACATGTCATAACAACGAGCTGAGGTTTAATAATGTGTGTGATTTCTTCAAATGTCAATTTGTCTGTATTTAATTATGTGGTTAGTTCATAATGTCTTATTTATTTATATATCATCATGTGCTATTCATCCGTACCACAACCCTGATGTTTCTCTCCTCTCTCTGGTTGGATCCAGGCATGGCAGCCAGAGACGTGGCCCAGGCTCTCAAGTCCTTGGCCTCGGCCGCCAGAGGCGTCGCCGCCACCACAGACGACCGAGCGGCGCGGAACGCCATGCTGGACTGCGCCGCGGATGTCATGGATAAGTCGGGCAACCTGATCGAAGAGACCAAGAGGGCCATCGCCAAGCCAGGAGACGCAGAGAGTCAGCAGCGGCTGGCCCAGGTCAGTTCATCGCTTTATTATTATTATTGTGTCATGCATAAATAATATGCCCAGCCCAAACAGACTCCCAAGACACCATCATTTAGAAAATAAAGAAAAGACAAAGGCAGAAACCAGCGGAGCAATATATAAATTACAAATAATACCAGACAAATAAACCATCCTGATGTTTTTTCCAAGCTTGAGAAACAAAAACTTATAAGCGTTAATATTAAATAGCCACTCCATTTTATCATCATCCGAGCACCAAAACATTTAATTTAAAATAGAAATTCGTAACTCATCATAGTATGGACAATACAAAAGAAAATGTGATGCATTTTCAACTTCTCCTAACTCGCATATTTCGCACAACCTGTTGTCCTCCTGGATGGTTTTAACTTCTAGAGCCAGAGGAAAGATTCCCGTTCTTAACTGTGCAACTAAACACCTCTGACTCCTTGATAAGTTTGCTAGAACATAAGATTCAGCGCCATAATTGTGCTTGATTTGAATATATGTTTGTAACTTTCGTTTTAACAATATATCTTTCAACCATTTCTCTTCAAATCTAGCAAGTAACTTTCTTCTAATTGTGTGCTGATAGTTCTGGATAGTGTCATCTCATTATAGGACTGTATCTAGCTGGTAAACAAACTACTTTTGCCGCCATGTCTGATTAGAAAAAGAGCTAACGTATACTGTAGATGATTGCATTAGTTCTGGCAAGCAGTGACATGAGACTGTTGGCAGATTAGTGATAAAACAATGACTCAGTCATGATGAAAATCAACTTGCAGAGACACAAAACTTGTTTGACTCAGTGTGTGTGTGTATGTGTGTGTGTAGGTGGCTAAGGCAGTGTCTCAGGCCCTGAACAGATGTGTGAACTGCCTTCCTGGCCAGAGGGATGTGGACAACGCCATCCGCACCGTGGGCGAAGCCAGCAAGACTCTGCTGTCTCATTCTGTAAGGAAGATGGATTTCATTACTACAGATGTATAAATAGAGGAGGGGGGGAATGCTTTGTGGGTTTTATAGTGAAGATCCTCTCTATTAGTCGTTTTTCATAGTTTCTTCTTTGTCTCTTTCTATGACACAAAATATAATAACAAAACTGTTATTATATCAGTTGTTCCTCCTCTACACTGGATGCTCTCTCACCGTTGTCCTCCTCTCCTCCCTCCGTAGTTCCCGTCCAGTGGGAGGAGCTTCCAGGAGGTTCAGGCTCAGCTCAACGAGGTGGCGGCCGGTCTGAACCAGTCAGCCAACGAGGTGGTCCAGGCGTCCAGGGGGACCACCCAGGACCTGGCCAGGTCCACTAGCAAGTTTGGACAGGACTTCAGCACCTTCCTGGAGGCTGGTGTTGATATGGCCGGAACATCCCAGGTCAGTATGATGAGCGTGAGTGATGCTGGCTGTGGCCAGAGGTGAAACGGGCTTAAAACGTTCCACCAGAGGGGGCAGCCTGCTGTTAAGTTACTCTTTTTTTTGTATATTATTGTTAAGTTTTGATGGCAACATATAAACCAAACAAAAATCAAAACCCATAACCCTTTACATTTGACATTCAGGTGTCCGTACAAAGTGACCATGTTAAAGGACAAGATGCTTTCCACCAGATTCTTGTACACCATTTCAAGAATATTTTGGCTCACCCCTTTCCTCCTTCCTTTTCCTCCTTCCTCTCCTCCAGTCTAAAGACGACCAGACACAGGTGGTGTCCAACCTGAAGACAATCTCCATGTCCTCCAGCAAGCTGCTGCTGGCAGCCAAAGCCCTGTCCACCGACCCCAGCTCGCCCAACCTCAAGAACCAGCTGGCTGCTGCCGCTCGGTAATAGGCATCTCTCTCTGTCTCTTTGTCTCTTGTTTGTTTGTCTTTTCTTACTGTCTTTTACATCTCTGAGCCTTTGTGTCCACAGGGCAGTTACAGACACTATCAACCAGCTCATCACCATGTGCACTCAGCAGGCTCCTGGTCAGAAGGAGTGTGACAACGCTCTCAGAGAGCTGGAGGTAACGTTCCTCTACACTTTCATCTGCTTTTCTCTCAAATCACTTGTTAAGTCAAGCTTGTATCTGTGAGACTGGTTTCTATATGCCAACTGAGCGTTAGAAGCTACTATATGAGCAGTGATTGATCCCGTGGTGTGCGTTCTTTAGCTTTGAATCAGCTCGTACAGCTCAGGTCGTGGTTACCATCACAAAAAACTGGCATGGAAATTATTGCTAATAAAGAAGATTATAAGACAAGGATTTAATTCATGTGCAGATACATTGCGTGTTTCTTTTGTGTGCAGTCGGTGAGGGGGATGCTGGCGAACCCGACAGAAGCCATCAATGAGCTGTCGTACTTTGACTGCATCGACAGCGTCATGGAGAACTCTAAGGTAGAACATCTTCACTGTGTTTGCTTCTCTACCTTCTTATCACGTGTTTCTCATGCTGCTCTGCTGCATTAAAATGTATCCTTTATTCATTTGGCAGTTTCAACTGTGTTACTATTTCTCTGGATTATGTGTTTAACTTCTTCATTATATATGATTTAATATTATAATGCTTGTGCATCACTCTTTCAGTTACTGCTTTGCTTCTGATTTATTGTTAATCCCAGTTTGCTCAGAGGATAGCTCATAAGACATTCTCCAAACTAGACCGTGTCTCTTGTGTTAATCTCTGGTTTCCTGTTGACAGGTCCTCGGTGAGTCCATGGCTGGCATTTCCCACAATGCCAAGAACTCCAACCTGCCAGAGTTTGGTGATTCGGTCAGCGGTGGCTCCAAAGCTCTGTGTGGTCTGACTGAAGCAGCTGCACAGGTAAGTCATTACTGAAGGTTTCTTCATTGCTGCTGTAGTCTCAGAGCACTTATCAGCTCAGAGACAAAGGGAGTAGGCACAATGTAAACTGACCAGTGATGTGGTGATGTCTCCAGGCTGCCTATCTGGTGGGAGTATCGGACCCCAACAGTTCAGCAGGTCAGAAGGGCCTGGTGGACCCCGCTCAGTTTGCCCGGGCTAACCAGTCTATTCAGATGGCCTGCCAGAACCTGGTGGACCCAGCCTGCACCCAATCTCAGGTACTGAAGGCCACTTTTATCATGAGTCTTCTTCATCTTGTTTAGTGACTGTGGTTGAATACATGTGTTTCTCTGCCCAGGTGCTCTCTGCAGCCACCATCGTGGCCAAACACACCTCGGCGCTGTGTAACGCCTGCCGCCTGGCCTCCTCCAAGACCGCCAACCCCGTTGCCAAGAGGCAGTTTGTCCAGTCAGCCAAAGAGGTGGCCAACACCACCGCCAACCTGGTCAAGTCCATAAAGGTTTGTAGGACAAGTCCGGCTTTCAAATTCCTCATCAGTGAAATGAAAAGCAAATACTGTGTGTTGAGGGAGAGAAAATGTACTATAGTAATTCCTTGTTTTGTTCAGTAGTCAAGTAGTTTTGTGAAGGAGCGTAATGATGACTAACACCCCTGTGCACCAGGCTTTAGATGGAGCCTTTAACCAGGAGAACAGAGAGAAGTGTAAGGCTGCCACCGGTCCTCTGATAGAAGCTGTGGACAACCTGACCGCCTTCGCCTCCAACCCCGAGTTCGCCAGCATTCCTGCTCAGATCAGCCCCGAGGTATGTTCTCTCCTAGACAAATAAGTTCAAACGTGAGTAAGTAAGGGCGAAGCACTTTTAAGGGTGTGTACTTTGAGGCCCCCATTACCATTAAGTTTAAAATCTTGTGTGATTCCTTCGTGTGTCTCTAACACTTCAGTACCATTCGGTATCTCTAACTCTAGACTTCTTTTCCTCAGGGTCATGCAGCCATGGAGCCCATAGTGGCGGCAGCAAAGACGATGCTGGAGAGCTCGACCGGCCTGATCATTACTGCCCGCTCGCTGGCCGTCAACCCCAAAGACCCCCCCAAGTGGTCGGTGCTGGCCGGACACTCCAGGACTGTGTCTGACTCCATCAAGAAACTCATCACCAACATGAGGTACAGCTACTGGCTGGGGAAAAAAAGGAGAGAATTATCGTAACTTTTTTTTGGGATCGGCTGTCAGACTGAAATTTCCGATAGGGCTCCATCATTTGTATATGAATATAGACTTCTATGATGATATTGCAACAGATCAGCAACATCTGAATGCAGAATGACACTTCAGAGGAAGGTCTGTTGTTTGTTAAAGAGTGCAGAGGAACTATAGACATTTTATACTAATTCTAACAGTAACATTTGCTACTCTACTTAGCTCTTGTCAAGTGTGTTATTAGAGTGTCAAAGTGCCCCGTTGCTTTAGTACTGGCTTATTACAGCCACCTCTCATCACTGTATACTCACCCTCCGTCTCGTGTGTTGTCGTGCAGAGAAAAGGCTCCTGGTCAGAGAGAATGCGACGACGCTATCGAGGTGCTGAACGGCTGCATCCGTGAGGTTGATCAGGCCTCTCTGGCTGCCATCAGCCAGCAGCTAACACCCCGAGAGGACATCTCCATGGAGGTAAACATACACACGCGCGTTCTACATGTTAGCTAAGCATAACACTCCAATTAATGTACATTTAATTTAGCATTGAAAAGTCAGTCACTTGAGCCTTTGCAGGCCGTTTCCTGAAGTCACCATATGCTACATTTATATGTAAAAATTGAAGAAGTGTATTCAGGCAATCAACTGATGAAGGAAAACTATGTAATGTCACATCTGTGATAACTGTAATGGCAACCGTCTAGACTGAAGACACATCTGTGCTCAAGTGAAGGTATATTAATGAGTGTGATATGTGTCCATGTTGCAGGCTCTCCATGAGCAGATGGCTGCCTCAGTCCATGAGATCAGTAACTTGATTGATCCGGTAGCTGTGGCTGCTGGCTCCGAGGCCTCCCAGCTGGGACACAAGGTAAAACACAGGACAACGGCAGCTCCATCTAAACACTGGCGAGGGCTACATTGACATTGGTTAAACTTGTTAAAGCCTGAAGTGTTCCTTTCATTTCGGAATCTCTTGAACTTGTCATCATGTTTTGTTTTGTAATTTCTTCCCCACACATTTGATCAGGTGTCTCAGATGGCCAGCTACTTTGAGCCCCTCATCATGGCAGCCATTGGCACAGCGTCCAAGATCGTCAGCAGCCAACAGCAGATGGCTGTCTTAGACCAGACCAAAACCCTGACTGAGTCAGCGCTGCAGATGCTTTACACTGCCAAGGAGGCTGGAGGAAACCCCAAGGTACTGAAGCTGGTCCTCTGGTAGAGAAACCTGCCAAATAACACCCCCCCCCTCCTCATTTTCTGACTGGGTCCTGGGGGGGGGGGGTGTAACAAGGCACAGAACCAATATTATCATTAGTTACTTCTTAAAATGCATCTTTTATTAATATCAGCCAGTGTTTTATGTGGCCATTGTTTGATTATTTTATTAGAATTTGTTCTATTCCATTTGCTGGATTTTATTAAATGTCTGGTTGAATATTTTGCCATGTCAAATGTGTTTTCCTTTCTCCAGGCAGCACACATGCAGGAGGCCCTGGAGGAATCGGTGCAGATGATGAAAGAAGCGGTAGACGACCTGGGTGCCACTCTGGCTGAGGCAGCCAGTGCAGCAGGTGCTGTGGGTGGCATGGTGGACTCCATCAATGACTCCATCAATAAAATGGAAGACTCACCGGCTCTTGATCCTGAAGGCACCTTCGTGGACTACCAGACTACCATGGTGAAGACGGCCAAGGCCATAGCTGTCACCGTGCAGGAGATGGTGAGGCATATTGATCATTATCCAGTAGGCCCAAGTAGTTCTGAGGCCTGTACTGTGAAATGAGTTCAACAGTGAATTATACACCTGCAGTATTTGTTTGTTGTCATTTTTTTCTATAATCTACTTGGCGAAAACCTAATAGATACTCTTGTTATTACTCAACTGTTGGTGTGGTTTCTCATCTCTCCTCAGGTGACCAAGTCTAACACCAACCCTGATGACCTTGGAGGATTGGCCAACCTGCTCACCAACGAGTTTGGAAATCTTGCAAATGAGGCCAAATATGCAGCCGTGACGGCAGAGAATGACGAGGTAAATAAAAGCAACCGTGCATGTTGTCTTTTGAGAGACATCGTACCGGGGAATGCCAGCACTGCATGTCTCTCTTTCCATGTGCTGTTATTCAGATTGATCTCTTTGTTTGTGTCCAGATTGGTTCTCACATTAAGAAGCAGGTGGGTGAGCTGGGTTTCAGCTGCACAGGTCTGGTGACCAAAGCCGGAGCTCTGCAGTGCAGCCCCAACGACTCATTCACCAAGAAAGAGCTGATTGAAAGCGCCCGCAAAGTCTCTGAGAAGGTCAGACTACTTCTTTTTTTCAATAATTTTTACTTAACTAGTAAAAATCTAATAACTTTGCTAGATGTGCAGTAAGTCCAGCTTCCACTCGTAACAGATTGTTCTTGTTCTTGCAGGTCTCCCATGTGTTGGCGTCCCTGCAGGCAGGTAACCGTGGCACCCAGGCCTGCATCACAGCAGCCAGTGCTGTGTCTGGAATCATCGCAGACCTCGACACCACCATCATGTTTGCCACTGCTGGTACTCTGAACAGAGAGAACGCTGAGACCTTCGCTGACCACAGGTACTAATCACCACAGAGACCCTCCTATAAAAGATATCCTTACAGTAGAATAAACTGTTCAACTGTTTTCACTATTAAATGCTGTTATATATTTGTGGATGTGGAGAATCAGAAGATCATCTGTAATGATGTAACTGTACCAGTTTTTTTATTAAATATGTGACTCTGTGACCTTCCTGTGTGCAGAGAATACATCCTGAAGACAGCCAAGGCTCTGGTGGAGGACACCAAGCTGCTGGTGTCCGGTGCTGGAGCCAGTCAGGAGAAACTGGCCCAGGCTGCCCAGTCCTCAGTGTTTACCATCACCAAACTGGCTGATGTGGTCAAACTAGGAGCTGCCAGCCTGGGTTCGGAAGACCCAGAGACCCAGGTACGGACAGAAGAATGCATGTAGAACTGAGTGGTTGAAAGGCAAAATGTAGATTTAGACCAACTTCTAATCTCAGCTACAACACAACAGCTAACAGTCATGTACCAATGTTCATTGTTGAATACAAAATAACCAAACCTGAAGAGGTGACATCACCAGGCACAAGAAATCAGCAAATAAGCAGATGGCTGGTTCAGGAACAGCTTTCAGTTAGATGTCAGGCATAACACTGATTTAGTTTGGGGGATTTTGATGGAAATAAACAGATATATTCATAAAGAAAATAAATAGTAAGCAAAACAATGAGAAATACAGAATATTTAAAAAGTGGATGCTCCTTTAAGGCCCCATTTTATATGTTTTCAAGGACAAATCAAACAAGCTAGGGAGTGAGCTGGTGTTGATGTTATCCATGGTGAATTCTATAGACTTTCTCATCTGGGGGGAGGCACAGACCACTAGCTTTCAGTCCTCTGAAAAGTACCGGTTCTACACTCTACAGGTGGTCCTGATCAACGCAGTGAAAGATGTGGCCAAAGCTCTGGGCAACCTCATCAGCGCCACAAAGGGAGCTGCAGGCAAACCTCACGATGACCCCAGCATGTTGCAGCTTAAGAGCTCTGCTAAGGTAAGTCACCAACATCACCATTCTGCTTCACATGTGGGTATGAATGAAAAGAAGCGTGCCAATCACTGTGTGAAGTGCACATGATGGTGTGATTGTCGGATTTTGGAAAGTCATACAACTGATGGGATGCGCTGGGAGGGTGTTTTAGATGCTGTTTGACCATCAGAGAAGCACTTTGGTTGGAGCATACCGACACCTTTGATCGAGCGCTCATTATATCCGATATTGTATGTTACATATACATACATATGTCTCAGTAGTATGTCCTCTGTTTGAATTCACTTCTCACTGGTAATGCTGTGTATATTAAGGATATAATTAAGATCTCTTTGTGACCGTTATCAATGTAATATGCATCAGTGAGCACACTTTTTCCGGCCATCAGTCTAATCTGTGGCCATATGATCTGACTTCGCTGCTGTAGGTGATGGTGACCAACGTAACGTCCCTCCTGAAGACGGTGAAGGCGGTGGAGGATGAAGCCACAAAGGGGACCAGAGCTTTGGAGTCCACAATCGAACACATCAAACAGGAGCTGGCTGTGAGTAATAACTCTTTAAGGGACCAATATGTAATATATTTACTGTAATAAATCATAAAATGACCACGATATGTCATCAGAGATTAAGGAAACATTGGACTGCTGCACCTATTTTAAAACGCTAGCTATTGATGTAGAACGCTGATCCTGGGGCATCAACTCATTTTGTTTTGTTTCTTTTAACTATCAAGTATTTCACTAACGGTTCCCCGGTTTTAACACACAGGTGTTCAGCAGTTCTGACCCACCGCCATCGACGACCACGCCAGAGGAGTTCATTCGCATGACTAAAGGAATCACCATGGCAACAGCAAAGGCAGTAGCTGCTGGGAATTCTTGTCGTCAGGAAGATGTCATCGCCACAGCCAACCTCAGTAGACGGGCCATCGCTGACATGCTGCACTCCTGCAAGGTACACGGGAGATTCATGTACATTCCGCTGACGGCAGTCACGCCTAAACGAAGGATAAGATCTGTCACATAGTATTACCGTAAATGTTGGGGTAATTTGGCAGTAATTCCAAAGAAATTTCAAATAGGTTACTTGCTAATTATCACCTAATTACCATGAAATTTGCGGACCTGTAAAAAGAGGTGTTACTTATTTTTTTTTTTACTTCCTCCTTATCTTTGGTACAAAGTTACCTGGAAATAATGTTAGCACATTTCTGTCAGGTTTCTTCTTAACTTGTGAATCTTTGGACTGGTCTGACTCCAAGATACTGTTTCTTACGGAAGACCAAATTATTTCCTCTTTATAAGCATTAAAATGCAAGATGGCCTACTGGCTGCATACTGTGTGTGTTTGGTTCAGATGCTGATTTCTGTCTGTTTGCTCTCTCAGCAAGCCGCCTACCACCCAGAGGTCAGCAAGGAGGTCCAGATGAGAGCGCTGCGCTACGGCAACGAATGTGCTACTGGGTATCTGGGACTGCTGGAGCATGTGCTGGTGGTAAGTACCTACGTACATGAATACACGCTAACACATACTGTACTATCCCTACTGTCCCCACTATATAGTCCCTAAAACCTTTCATGAAATGGAAGTAATAGAAGCAGTTGAAATGAGGGAATTATTAGAATAAACAGCAGTAGCCACGATGAAGAAAAGTGGAATAAAAGAACAAATAAAAACCCACCTCATTCAGAAACTCAAATGAACTCAAAATGAACAGGACATTTTTTTTCATTTATTTTTTTATTTTACTAAATAGTAAGACTAGTCAGAAAGAGATTATTGTCATTAGGTCATTGGATTACAAAAGAGAAACACACAGAATACAGTGACGAGCCTGAAACCTCCACACATGTCACATCCTCTGTGTGTTGCCATTCTGCACCTCAGACAGCAGTATTACTACTCAGAGCAGTGTTCCTCATACCACACTGTGACCGGCACAGCTGTTTAAAGGGTATGAAATGAGTAATAGCATTGACCTTGCACACATTTGCTGCTCATTGTGATTGTGCTATTAAAGTAGAAGCTTTTAAAAGCACTGACTAAAGGGGGCAAACAGAACCACCTGTACGGTACTGTAGGTCTGGTCAAATCCACCTTTTCCTTATATCCTGTTGTTTTTATTTTCAGCAACACCCTGCTCTACTCTTTAACGCTTCCACACATTAACACCACGGCCCTGCCCGGTACTACAGCTGTCTGTATCTGTGAACTGGTGGATAGTGTCACTTGAGCAGTGTGGGGGTGCCTTGCTCAGTGGCACCTCAACGGTGCTAATAGCTATACATCCCATCCCTAGTCCTGGGATCAAACTGGAAACATTCAAGCGACGACTCTACAAGTTTTAAATCGCATCAATCATCAGCCGTAAATGCCACTGAAGTCTCCAAAATATCTTAAAACGTGCAATCTGTAAGGGTGTTGCCACATATAGTCCTTTTTAAACAAACCAAACTCAGTCCCCGAAGTGGACCAAAAAGTGGACCAACAGAAAAGGGACTCAGTTCTTTTTGCGTTCACATTGTCAGTTCATCTGAAAGAGGACTCAGTTCTGTTTCTGGTCCACTTCAGCTCTGATGGGGCCTCAGTCTTCTCTCTGTTCACACTATAGTTCCTACCTTCATCACTGCTGGTCAATGCTTTCCCCTTCAATGTCATGACTTCTTTTGGAGTGTTTACATATACGCAAAGAATGCTGACTCTGAGTTCCTTTGGAGGGCTGAAAGGGTCCAAGTGTGAAAACACCCTAAGTTGCTAAAGCCTTTTAAAATGTTATTTTGCAGTCTCGTGGCTGTCATGTCCTTTATAGTAACAAATAAAACATTTGGTTCCAGAGCAGTTTTGAGCTTGCAGTGATGGCGTTCACAGCATGATGGCTGCATGCTTACAAACCTCTGCTCTATATGTCACTCTGGTATCAGCTGTCATGTGTTTGATGACCTCTTTTCTTTCCCTTTCCCATGGCTCTGTCAATGTTCCTTTAAACTTGTGGCTCACTGATGTGGGTGCAAGCCGGTGAGTACGCCACATGAATGACCTGCACAAGTGTGCTGCTGCATTGGTTGAATGCTTCACTGAATACTTTATACCACAACCATGCTGCAGAGTACCGTCAGCAGCATGTTAACAGATGTCAGACCTTCTTGTGGACAGGAGGGGATGCTTGGATAAGCAGCTTTTTTTTAATATACAGTAAGGCAGCAGTCGTCTGCACACTGAGGGAACCTGACACAGTAACTGTAGCATTCACACAGCACCCTCCTCCTTGGGTGGGGATGAGGATGAGGCGTCCCTACCATGGATGTATTAAGAGAACTGGATAGAGCGTTGGAGGCGGGGCCCCGTTCATTCCTATGAAAGTTGCTCAGTGGCGCATGAAGCCAAAATGGCTCGACTTCCGAGTGGAAGAGTACCCGGATCTTCCGGCGATCTTCCGCATCCATTGGGCCCATAGAGCAGGCGCAGTACGGGGGTCACGGCCGTCACGTTGTCGTCACAGCTTGCTAACTCCGCCACCAGCCCTCAGTCCAGCCTCGGTCTGGGTCTCATTCACATGAACGGAGGAAGGGAAATAACTCTGGATTCGGCTATCAGTGCATTTTACAACTTTTAGGACCTAATGATTTAAATAAGGGCTAATAGAGTGTTCGTACTGGGAAGTTGATTCACCTCAAAAAAAATTATCCGCTGAGTTACAGACGTCTCTTTCCCAACGTAAGTCTATGGCAAAACGTCTTTTTGGGCCCAATGGCATCACATGACGGACACGGAAGTTGTAGTACCGCTGTTTGGCCACTACGAAAATTTGGCATCAATGACTGGCGCTCTTCCTGGGGGCTTAGGACCTGCTCTCTAGTATATATAAACGGCTCATTCGAAGGTAATTATACACTAAAGAAAACATACTTATTAATATTTTATTCCATTTCTGCCTGTAGATCCCCAGAAATGTTACACACTGTTCCTTTAATGTGTGTAAAAAAAACCCCCAAAAAACCTATCCACTGTGATTAAGAAAAAAAGATCAGGAAACAGTTGAATGGGAGTTGAGTATAGTTCTTTTCCTAGACAGTGTAGATGGTCCTGACCTGCCCTCTGATGGTTGGAACAGAACGTCAACCGGTCTCTCTGGTCCTTGACCTCTGTACAAAACTGACCCGCTGATCATGTTGCTCAGCGACACGGTTTGTTTGTTGTTGATGTCTTGCCATCAAATGAACACACAGCGGCACAGTGAGGCCTCTTACCTTTAAATGAATGGAGTTGTTTGTATTAGTGTAACACAAAGCATGCCAGTTTCCCACCGTCTAACATTGTTTGATTACTGGAGCTCAGGTAACAGTGTTCCCTCAGTACATGTGGGTATCCGTTTGTTGGTGTGCACTATGTGGATGTGTTTTGCCCGTGGCATTAGTTTGGCCCGCTGCATGCGTTCTTGTGCAGTTACGTCCTCGCCTCTATCTTCTCATGACAACACATCTGAATTAACTTGAGCTGGGTATGGGCTGAGCCCTGTTAATGCCCTGCACCTGTCGCACACCGCTCCAACCTGAATACTGCATGTCCACCTAGGACAGTTTGAGGACACAAACTGAAACCCAAATACATCTGAGCACCAACAAATCAAACTAGTCTGCCATTATTTTCATTCAGTTATGAGATGGTCCTGACGTTAGTGGGCATTAATAGACGTAGAGTCTTTGTTCACCTCAGTATAAAGCTGGGTTCACATCCAAAATCACTTTATTCTACATAATAAATATGGGTGTGTGTGAGGCTGTAATGTTATACAGATACAAAGCCTCCTACAAGTACAACATGAAGCCTCACTTAATCAGGTGATGTCCCCATATGAGGTGCAGGTGAGAGACAGTCAGCCTCTGCTATTGTGCGTTTTCATGATGGAAAACACTGCTACTATACCACAAAGCTATTGTACAATCGACTGTGCAAACAGTGCAAAAGGCTGAACAGTTGATAAGCAACATTGTATGCACATGTCAAAGACAGATATATGCATATGCATTATTTTCATCATATTTAGTGAGCCATGAGCAACTTGTGTTCTCTCTGCGGTCGCTTTACAATTAAATGTATCACACAAATGGAATTAATGCACATTTGGTTTGCATGTTATGGATTGATTTTGTAGAATTAAAAACATCAGTGAAATTGGCTAACAAACTAAAGAATGGTTTTATTTTTTAATTCTGTCTTCCCTGTTTTTTATTTTCACTTTATATCATCCTCAGATCACTCTAGAAAACCATGTGATCTAAAATATATGTGAGGTGTTTCTGTAAATACAAGTTAATGTGTGGGAAATGGAATATGTATGGCCACCATCAATGTAGTTTCTTCCCCAGTGTCAAGCTGCATATACTGTACGTATACACAGATGGATCACAAATAAAAGGGAAAACCCAACATGTAGTGTGGTAAGGTGGATGACCCAGCCCCCCACTGCCTTCACTTGTTCCTGTTATTAAGGTGCAACGAGACAAACACAGACATGTCTTTCCTGTCCTCTAAGCATTTGAATTAAAGGGTATGGAATATGGAAGTGCACTGTAATGTTCGACACCTTTATTATCTTAGCACAAGCCTCAAGTAAAAAT
This sequence comes from Sebastolobus alascanus, assembly GCA_916701645.2. Lineage (NCBI taxonomy): Eukaryota > Metazoa > Chordata > Actinopteri > Perciformes > Sebastidae > Sebastolobus > Sebastolobus alascanus. Next base: position 414,297 of record CAKAOJ020000375.1, read on the forward strand.
GTTAAGCATCAGTTTTGCAGAAGGTGAATGTAAAAAAGGTTGAATTAAAGGTTGTGATTTCCCCCCCCTGACCCACAGATCATCCATAAGCCCTCTCATGATCTGAAGCAACAGTTGGCCAACTACTCCAAGCGGGTGGCGGGCTCCGTCACCGAGCTCATCCAAGCTGCCGAGGCCATGAAAGGTATGTTAACCTTTGACCTCTTCAGCAAAAGAATGACGGCAGAACAAAACTACATTCCTCGGGGTGTCTCTTTATGTGTCCGTTTACATTTAATGGTGTCAGTGTTCTTATTGATCTGTCTAAATGGTTCTGGATGTAGCTGGATAACACCAACCCCGACCAAACAGTTGTCACCAGTAGTGAACTTGAATCATGGTAATAAGACAATTACAGTTAACACTTCATTTTACAGGTCCGCAAATTTCATGGTAATTAGGTGATAAATAGCAAGTAACGTATTTGAAATTTCTTTGGAATTACTGCCAAATTACCCCAATATGTTACCCAACATTGTGTTACCCAAGTTTCATACATATGTTAATGACCTTTAAGAAACACTGCTGATGTAAGAATTTTTTTAAGCCACTTGGTGTACAACTGAAAAATTTGACTTGATCCCCCCAGTGGAGGTATCAAAATGCACACTGCCTTTCAGACATGCAGAAGACGTCTTAAATAGCCCAGCATCAGTTCTTATTTAGAGCTCTTCATGCAAATGAGCCCTGACAGTAATCTGAAGTGGGATTAGTTCATGCTCTCCGTAGAGTTCTATAGTTTCACACAGCTCCGTTCTGGGATCCCCCTCTGAAGAGTCAAGTACAAATTACATTGAACCCAAGGCGATTCCATGAATGCATCATCTGTCAAACGGAGGGAAAGTCATCCTTAGAGCTTTATACCACAGATCAATGTCCCTCTGCTCCACTTTAAGAGACATTTGCTGCAACTGAATCCTGCTGCCTGCGTGGCTGTAGGTTCATGACTTCATTCAATGTGAGAAGAGATGCGAGAGCTGTGATTGATGTGCAGGATTGGGGTTCAAGCAGATGTTACCTAATTCAAATTCAGCATCAAATCCACCTATCAAATGTGAATCCCTTCAAACACCTTCTCTAATCTATTAAGTGTTAACCTTCAATTTTGTGAGTAACTGAATATGTGTAATCACCTGTGGTTGGCAGAGAGACACCCTGTAGATCCAACCTGAAAATGAGATGAACAACAGAAGATATGAAATGCTGATGACACTTTACACACCTTATTTTTAACAAATACTACAGGCCCTGATTTAGAACTACTGTAATCAGGTTGATAAGCATGACATACTGATATGAAGTATATCTGGGAAACTCCTGATACAATCATAGAGGCAGTTTCACCATCACTTTGAACTACAAAAAGGTAGGCAGGAGTTAGAGAGTGGTGCTTCTGTCTCTAGCAAACCATCTTTGACACTATCATAGAGCACATAAACAAGACAGGTTATGTATTTGGCCTTTTGGCAAGTCACCTATGGATGCATTGCATATCCATAACGTACTGCATACTATTCCATACAAAATATTCATGTAGAAGACTTTGCTGTTGGATAATAAAAAAAGAACAAGGCTAGGAGGTTCATTAGCCTCAGAGCTTAGTGAATCTGGATCCAAAACGTAAAGTGCTTATTGGAACCGGACCCTGCTGACACGGCATGATTGGAGTGCAAAGTTCTCTTGGATTTGCCATCAGTACCTTTCCTAGCCTGGTGTCATTATATCATGGACACGGAGACTGTGTGTTTGTGATACACTGGAGGGTGCACACTTAAAGAACACATTGCCCCAAAATTGTTGCAAACATATTACACCTATAAATAGAAATGTGTTTAAATATTGATCGCTACTAATTGGCCAAGTTATGCTGGATAATCCACTCTCCTGTGCTGTTCTAAAACGTAGCACAACTGGGATAATTAGGCCACTGTGTGTTCAGATTTGATAATCATGCAGCTCAGTGAGGATTGTCCATTAATTTGTCAAATCTTGACTCACTCACGAGTATACACTAACAATTAAAAAAATATATAATAGTAATAATATAGCACAATGCATGCATTGAATGCAGCTCAAATTGCTTTGCACAAAAAAGAAGACAGGACAAAAATAGAATAAAAACAAAAAGAAATATACATAACTGGAAGATTGGCAGAGGACGATCTTAATGTGTGCAACGGTACATAAAAAGACTTCATTCTCTGCTCAGGTAGACATTACTCCTCTATATCTTTACATAGACAATAGTTGCTGATGATATATTAATACTGTGATATAGAACCTTGAAGTAGCAGAACTTTAAAATAAATTCTGATACTGAGAGCTATATTATCATTACATCATACAATAGTTCAGCTAATAGGAATCCTGGGGAGTGTAAAATGTTGGGTGTTTGTGTGTGTGTTGTAGGCACGGAATGGGTGGACCCCGAGGATCCCACCGTCATCGCAGAGAACGAGCTGTTCGAAGCAGCGGCAGCTATTGAAGCAGCTGCCAAGAAACTGGAGCAGCTGAGGCCCAGGACCAAACCCAAGGTTAGAGGGCTTTTTACAGAGCAGCAGCAGTCACACTGAGCCTGTTAACCTCACCACAGGGTCACATACAGTGTGTGTGTGTGTGTGTGTGTGTGTGTGCGTGTGCGTGTGCGTGTGCGTGTGCGTGTGCGTGTGCGTGTGCGTGTGCGTGTGCGTGCGCGTGCGCGTGTGCTGCACGTCTATCAGTTCCTCACACCATGAATGATGGCTTTCCCACAGACCCTGTTAGCATTTTAATATCCCTCCATTTCAAAGTGCTGTAGCCCTGTTCCATCCATTTTAAGGATGGCAGCGTTTTGTGTGAATGAATCGTCCACAGATCATCACAGCCCTGTAACACAGTGTGTTTATTGACTGTTGGTTTCCCTCTCTTGTAAACAGGAGGCAGATGAGAGCTTGAACTTTGAGGAACAGATTCTGGAGGCAGCCAAGTCCATCGCAGCTGCCACCAGTGCTCTGGTCAAAGCTGCCTCAGCAGCACAGAGGGAGCTGGTGGCTCAAGGGAAGGTACGTCTGAATCCAACTAAAGGATGAATATTCTTTGAGATCTACTTATATTGCAGGCAACATTTAAGCCCTCCACAGTTAACAGAGGGTTAACTGTGAGTTTCTCCTGCACTGTGCATCATCATTTCCCCCAAACAATAAAGCCAAAACATGGTTATATGATAAGCCCATTTCGGCCCAAATCTTTCTTTCCACCAAAAACACCGTTGTTGCCTTCCAAATGAGAAGGTTTGGGACCCATGTACAAGCCTAGAACTGGACAGCTAGGACCCCATCACACATAGTAACATAGCTGACCTTGAAGGGCCTTGAAGGAAACTTGGAGAACTATTAATCAGTTGCTGCATAGAGAGGAAAAGCTCACGCAAAAGATGTTTAAAAATCATACAAAAAATTACACCACTATCTCAGAGTCTTAGGATACTACACACAATATATATATTTTGTCAATGCTAGTCATTTTCTTGCAAACAAGTGTGTTTTAGTAGAAACTGAAGCTAGCTGATCATTGTCTGGGAACCCAGCGGCTATCGTCTGACGATGATTTAGCTTTTTATTGGTTTAAAATGAGCTTGTAAACTGGCTACTGATAAAACCATCCGGTCGTACACGTCGCATCTCAACTCCAACTCCAGTCTCACATCTCATGTTGCTAATCAGACTATAAACAATGACCCCGTCACCCCAGAGGCTTATCTGTCATCAGACTGATAGACGATGGGTTCAGAGATTGAAGTTGCCCTTCCATGTCATTCTTATCCCCTCTGTGCATTTTCTGTTTTTGATATCCTTGACTGCTTTGGCTACACAGACTTGAAGATTGATGACTCTGAGCCAGTTTTCCTGTATTTTCAGGTGGGAGCGATCCAAGCCAACGCAGTGGATGATGGACAGTGGTCTCAGGGGCTGATTTCAGCTGTAAGTCTTTCCCCTCAACGTTTAATTAAGCATGTTTCAAAGTTATTAGTAAAACACCTTACCGGCGATGCCTTTGACTCCTCAGGCTCGAATGGTTGCAGCAGCAACCGCCAACCTGTGCGAGGCAGCCAACTCTGCGGTGCAGGGACACGCCAGCGAGGAGAAGCTCATCTCGTCGGCCAAGCAAGTGGCAGCCTCCACGGCTCAGCTGCTGGTGGCCTGCAAGGTCAAGGCTGACCAGGACTCCCAGACCATGAAGAGGCTCCAGGTCAGCCCTGCATGTTCACACACACACACACACACACACACACACACACACACACACAAACCTCTGTTTGTTTAATGTACTGTGCTGTTGTTACTCTGGCACATCAGGACACCTTAGTTAGTTCTCTGCCATATAAAGGACAAAGCCTCAACTGTCCGAGGGGAAACTGAGAGCTCAGTCATCCAAAAAGGTCCAGCAACACTTACAGTAAACAGAACAACATGTTTCAGCTTGAGGCCGTCATCAGGCTCAACATGAAGGCCTCAAGCTGAAACTCGTTGGTCTTTTTCTTTCTCCATACACCTTGGAAGTAGGTGCTGGAACTACCACTCTGCTCAGTCACCCCTATCAACTGATGTAAGTGCAAAGGGGGAGAGAAAATGGCAGAAGGTGGCATTCATTAGTGTCTACGGTCACTTTCACACCTGTGGTTCGGTTCATTTGCTCTCTCTCTCTCTCTCTCTTTTCTGCAAGGTAGTTAAAAGATGTTTAAACTTGGGTATGATTGAATTTTTTCGGTAGCAAAGTAAGCCAGACAGCCTGCGAACTGCGTCCAACCCTTTGATCCACAGACAGACAGACAGAGTTCAGAGGTCAGAGGTCAGAAAGACTGACACATTGCTGGTTTAGATTCAGATTCAGACAACTGTATTTATCCCAGAAGGGCAATTCAGTTTTACAATCTACAAAACAAGTGAATAAATAAATAAATAAATAAATAAATAAAAAATAAATGAATAAATGAATGAATGAATGAATGAATGAATGAATGAATAAATAAATAACTCCGTCCATGGGCAGAGATGCACACTGGCACCTCTTGTGGCTCAGTGCATACTGACTCAAACGAGGCCAAGGCAAAGAATAAAAATTAACATAGTAATAGAATAATTAATAAAAACATTTTATGCATTCCACTTACATTACTTCATTCAATGAATGAATAGGCTTACCGACTCTTCCCTTCTCCCCCCGGAAATATGACTTAATCACAGTAAATAGTTACCATTAGTTACCATGGCAACAGAGTTTGTTTGCCATTTTCTCAGGACTGAAAAGCCAGTGTTGGGTTCAAAGTTAGCTCCCTAACCCTCTAAATCCATAGTGAGATGTGTCATGGTACCTGCTGAGGGAACAATAGTCCCATCACAACATTAGCCATTCTGCGACAGCTGACGTTGTTGGATAGTCTATTAATAGGCCCGACTTTATAGGGTTACAGGTGAGCTGCATGATCTGCACAGCTGCTACATCAGGATTAGTGTGCTCTATATTTAGCACAGGTAAGACTTCCTTTTACACACTGCTGCATTTCAGTATTTTTAAAGGGCAACTCCGGAGATTTATTATTGCATTTCCATAAAGTTTTGGGACTCTCAAGAGACACATTAAAAAAAGTGATATCCTGACTTTAATCCTTTGTGATTCTCCTGAGGCCTGAGTTACAAACTGCTCAAGTCAGAGCTGAGTCAGCCCTGATGACAACACTATGACATCATCAGGATTATTTTCTCCCCATGGACTCCCCATGACGAGTAAACTCACCTTTAAATTAGCGGAGTTCTGCTTTAAAAATACGTTTTTCTCTCTAAACTGCACTGAAAGCACTGATTCACTGATGGAAGTCATGTAGCACAGATGGGCTGCTGTGACCTTTATGTGTAACTGATGCACAGTCCCAAGACATAACAGAAACTACAAGTATCTCCTGTCACCCCATCCACCCAAAAAGACTATATTTAAGGCTGTGTGTATGCTAGCTGTGAGCAGGCCATCTCATATTCTCCGATCCAATCAGCAGTGGCTTATCTCCTCCTCTTCTGGGCCTGCAGCTGCCACCACACTAATTCCCATACATTTATGTCTACAGGAGCTCTGGAAACAATCCACCAGTCCGCCCGTGGCACCAGAACTGGAAACATTAGCCCTGATCTATGATTACACCAGCAGCATTTGCTCTCTTCACTCTTTGCCGTGGTGCTTTTTAAGGTTGTAATTATTCCGAGTGATGAGTAATGTCCAGTCTCTGAGGAAAGGTGGCTGTTTTGACTCTTCCTGATGGCAGCAGGTGGTTCAGGGAAAGGCTGACTGGCTAATACACTGAGGTACCAGTTTATTTGGTACCACCTACAATAATGCAATATTAATTTGCAGCCAACCTGGGAGTGTTGACATGTTATTCCAGTGCATTTCAAGATGGTAATCTAAATTGCTAGCCTTGTTGTCACGTTAGATAACTGACAATTAAACAGGATTCTCCTGTCTTCAAACACCAGATTGTAACCTGTGAAGAAGCAATAAGTTGGTGTGTAAAGATCCACGCATGAGACACGACATGACTTTGTCCATCTTGCAGTAGTTGGGTTGTCGTTACGTGTGAGTGAAATGTGAGCCGTTAGGTCACGGATGTAGACAGCTGTGAGGATTTAAACTGATGAATGTCTAAAAACACGGCTGAAGTGTGGACAGTCAGGAGGAAACATACTAGAGGAACTTTCTCTCGGGGCTGTGATGGGACGTCCCTGGATTTTTATTCCACTTAAAACATTTTAACAATGGATTTGACGTGCATATTTAGAACATCAGCTCCCTCATGGTACCTCCAGCGCTGTGACAGTCCCAGTTTAGTGTGTGGCCTCTGTGTGTACAGTACAGCTGATGAAGGTTGTAGTCGATGTTGTATGTCAGGGCCAGACTAACAGTAACATTCCAGCCAAAGATAAACCAGTAGAGGAGGATTCACAGTGTCTGATTTCAGCCTACGGAGCCGCAAAAGGAGAAAACTCCTCTTTGTTAGAGCCGAGCCGCCCAGTGAGACAAATGTTTGGCTTTGAGTGTAGTTCAGCGAGCTGCTCCTCGTTGCCTTTTACAGTTATTCTCAGGCGCTGAGCAGGGGAAAAAAAACCTGTTATGGTTTTCTCTCTGGTGGAAGTTCTCATTCCCTTTCCAGGAGTTGCTGTTCACAAGGAGCACAGTTGATGTGTCTGCTGTCTCAAGTCTGCATGAGTCTGTTTCCACAATCCCTCACAGACTGAGGGTGTTTTCACATATAGTCCTTTTTAAACGAACCAAACTCAGTCCTCTTAAAGTGGACCAAAAAGTGGACCAACAGAAAAGGGAATTTGAAACGGGACTCATTTCTCTTTCTGGTCCACTTCAGCTCTAATGGGGCCTCAGTCCTCTTTCTGTTCACGCTATAGTTCCTCATAACGCCCATAAACATCGGAGTGGTATATATGGAAAATGCAGCTCTTTCATCAAGTTGCTTCCACCGGTGTTTTACGGTGTTTTAGGATGTCCTAAAAAATGCTGACTAATCGCTGTGAGTTCATTTGGAGGGCTGAAAACACCCTAAAGTTAAGCTCCACTTACTAGCTTTTTCTGGAACTTTCAACTGTGAAACGCTCCTCTTTTTTTTGTTAGTTTACGGCTTCTAATGTCAACAATGAAACACTCATGTTTTGAATCCTGTGTGTGTGTTTACAGACTGCTGGAAATGCTGTGAAGAGAGCCTCTGATAACCTGGTGAAGGCAGCACAGAAAGCAGCGTTTGATGCTCAGGACGACCAGGCCGTGGTGGTCAAGAGTAAGATGGTGGGAGGTATCGCTCAGGTGAGTCAGAGATCACACACATACTGTATGTACATACACACCTGCTGGTGTTTCCACCGTGTGCTGACAGACTGTGTTGCTTTGCAGATCATCGCCGCTCAGGAGGAGATGCTGCGGAAAGAAAGGGAGCTGGAAGAGGCCAGGAGGAAGCTGGCCACGATCCGACAGCAGCAGTACAAGTTCCTCCCCTCGGAGCTGCGGGAGGACAGCCAGGAACAGTGAGAGCGAGTGTAATGCAGCAGTAATGCAGCAGTGATGCGTGGAATGCTCAGGACCTTCCCCCGGCTCCATGTAGGGAGAGGAGGCTTCATGCTCCAGTCCACCGTCATCTATCAGGATGCAAACTATCAATCAGTTTCTGTATTTAATTTTTAAAGTCAGACGTGTAATGATGCCAATGATTATGAATTTTGATAATACAGAAATATATATGCCTTATAATAAGTCCTTATTAAGGTATCTGTGCTTTTGATTATACATGATCATATACTTTTCAATATATCAGGCTCTTGTTTATCTGGATTGCATGTCTTTGGCCCTGTTCAGACCTGGCATTAACATGCGTCCTCAGTGATCAGATCACAAGTGGACAGCTTTAAGTACGTCTGTTCACACCTGGTATTAGAATGCGTCTCCACACGAGTGGCCACTTGTGATCGGATCTCACTTCCCCGCTCTGTATGCAAATAAACACGTAGTAAGCACACGGCCAATACAGCAGACGTTGTGACGTAATATTAAATGAATGTCAGTAGTAATATCCTACATATTCGTATTTTAATAACATCAAAATTAAGGGAGAGCGGGGGATGAGAGCGAGTGAGCGGGCGGGCGTCAGCTCTGTGCAAAGCAGCGGAACAAAAAGACCGACACATCTCCGACAGTATGATAATAATGCACTTTGCGTGCCTAGTCTGATAGTCTGTATATTATGTAGCCTATAGATAAGATATATTTTAATAAAATACAATTGTACCGACAGAATACAGTAGAGCACAGAAGCCGTTTCAATGCTGCGAGGCAGACAAGCGCTCGCTATTCACCTGAGGAGCGCAGTGAGACCCTGCGGATCACTCTGAATGTGGTCTGAAGGATCCGATCTCAATGCGCGTTGAGTGCGTTCACACCTGTACTTAGAGCTGTCCACTTGTGATCCGATCACTGAGGACACACGTTAACACCAGGTCTGAACAGGGCCTAAGTTGTGTACATGCTAGAATAACTAAATCCTGCCGATAAATTCTGCTCGCCTTCCCAGTTAGAACTTTATATTTTAGAGATATGAAGGCCAGCACAATTTAGTCGTCTATGCAAATCATGCATAATCTATGCAAATTTTCTATGCAGATGTTTTTTTGCGTGTGCGTGCGCGTTTCGAGGCGAAGAGACACGATGTCTCAGTGATGGTTGGTTGTGAAGCAGAGGTCTGTGGCGACCACATTGACAGTGTGTCACTCGTCATACTGTTTCAATCTGAAATAAGGACAATGATATAAAATGCGGTTTTAAAGTTTAGATTTTGAAAAATTAACTTTGCAACGGAACAAATCCGAGTGGAAAAACAGTATTTTTCTAAAGATTGAGCTATGAAATGTATTAAAAAGGAATTTTTCAATAAGTCGCTATCTTAGTAAAAGTTTTTTGTGTCAGTATTTAGTTTCAGCTACAGTGTTTAGGCCTGGATTCGATTAGAATACCTGTTTGTGTAAAGATTATGAAGCCATATATTTAACTGCAAGACATTTGATCATATTGACTGTATTTGTTTCGTGAGTCGCTCCAGTAACTTGTTATCTGTGCCAATATTAGTGTTTAACCCTTTCTCGTCACGGTACCATCCTATGATGCTAGTCTGAGGTATACATGATGTTTTGGCTCCCTAATGCGCTCCTGTTAGATATTACTTACACTTTATTTCTCATTACGAGGGGCCTAATGTTGGCTCACTGTGTGTTCCCAGTATATCAGTGCTTATAAACCAACCATTTACCCTCTAGATGCACTTAACTCATTTCAATAATTTATCAGAGCATCATTTACATGCACCCGAACACCACAAGTGTCTTTATTTTCTTTTACATTTTCTTTTTACATGGCAAAGCTAGAGCAGCGTGGCAGATATCAAAATGACTGTAATCATACGAAGCCTTTTTTTTTATTTTGCTCACCGTTTGACTTAAATTACAGCAGCACCACCTCATGGGCACTGTACCACAGATTTATATTCAATAAAGCCCGTTTTCAGTGAAACTGTTGACATCCATTTCTTAACAGTTTGACACCCTGTACACAGGAGGAAGAGGTTCCTCGACAATACTTTACTCAGGGTATAGCTACTGAGGAGGAAACATAATGCATTCTGTCCAAAAGTTCATATTGAACGATCTCTTTTACTGTCTGATTTTCACTTTTTATTCCTACAGTATCTGTTGCAACTGAGGCTACGTGGAGAAAGACAGATTTGTGCTGCTACTTCTGTACAGAGGTGTGTGTGTGTGTGTGTGTGTGTGTGTGTGTGTGTGTGTGGATGCAGATGCAGATTCTGAGTCTGGTGGTGGGATTGTGATGTGAATGGCTTCGCAGTGCACAATTGTGACGAATGTCGATCTAGTAGAAGTAACATGAATTCCGATATGACTGTTCAGACTGAGGCCACAATTGCAAACAATCAGACCTGTATCTGATCTAGGACCACATGTATGTGAAAGTGGCCCAAATCTGAATTGAAAAGATCAGATTCCATGTGATTTGTGCTGTTCACACTGTTCTGAAAACCCCCCCAAAAAAAATCTGATTTGGGCCACTTTTGCCTGCAGTGTGAACGTAGCCTTTAGCCTTATTGAGGTTTAGCTAGGCATGTGTGGATTAACCTCCTTTGGGGCTCTTGGACAAAAAATAAGTTGCTGGGCTCCTATTAACTGTTCCTTCCCTTCTCTGTGCATTGTGTACAAAAGTCATCTGCATACTTGTCAACCCTCCCAATTTTCCCGAGAGACTCACGTTTTTCATTGCCCTCTCCTGGTTTCCTCCCGGGTTCACAATTCTCCTGTATTTCGTCCGATTTATGGCAATTTTTCACACTTTTTTTTTTCCTTTTCCTTATCTCAACCTGTCTCTGGCACTGTAAAGCATGTAAAAGAGAGTACACCAAATTTATTTTCCCGGCGGAGGAGAGCTGCTCGCGACACCGCGGTGCGGTTTGAGATGTGCTCGCCGCACATCACAGCATCACAGCGAATTACTCTGTTTTTTGTTATTCAGTCAGCGCCTGACTTCCACTTCTGCTCCTGTCATAATTACTACATTCGCTAGAGGTCGCTGTTCTTTTATACCTTCTTTCGATGATCTACTATGTGAATAGATGATAAAACCTACTAGTGGGTGTAGTAGGCCCCTAATAACCCACATCTATGGGGCTTATAGCGACTGATAAAGCCTATTTAATAGCCTGGTGACAGTCTAATCGGCTGAAAGTAGAATAAAATAGAAATACTCAAGTGAAGTACAAGAAGGCCTACCTCAGAATTGTACAGTAAAACAAAGTACAGTACTTGACTAAATGTACTTAGATACTTTCCACCACTGACCATATACTTGTTTTCTTATTTCCACTGATTTAAATACAATTTTCATTTTAAAAGAGAAGCTTTTACTTCTGTAGGATGTCTGAATTCTGCCATCTGATCACGATGATATAAGACTTCAGACTCCTTCCTGAAGATGAATGTTTTCACTGTCTTCTCATCATTGTCCCTCAGGGTCAACTAGTTGTCCACAGAGCTGTCGGCTGTGAGTTTTACCTGTGCTGGTGTCTCTCAGGTGGAGCTGTCAGCTGTGAGTGTTACCTGTGCTGGTGTGTCTCAGGTGGAGCTGACGCACCTGAATGGGATTCATTCACACATGCTGAAGACAAGACGTCACGCGCACAGACTGGACAACTGTCGCTGCCTAAATATGGGCAACGTCCCCGCGCGGATCCTGGCTGGAAAAAAAGTGGAGGGGCTCGTGCAGCTGGTATTCCATCCTCGAGCTCTTCCCCGAGCCTCTCAGACAAGCAGCACGCGCGCTCCTGTCCACCTCCGTCCCCTCTCGCAGACCGGTGCCTCTGTCTCTTGTCTCTGCAGGACTAACCGAGCACACTTTTTCCCGCTGCCCACTGAGAGAAGACAACCTGAGCAAACATGGAGGCCATCAAGAAGAAGATGCAGATGCTGAAGCTGGATAAGGAGAACGCGATCGACCGGGCAGAGCAGGCTGAGGGGGACAAGAAGGGAGCAGAGGACAAATGCAAACAGGTACAGACAGATGGAGCTGCTACCAGCTGTTCCTCACCTGAAATCAAAGCATGCCTTCTCTTAAAAGTTCTAGAATTTTGAGAATTTCTTTTGGTAAATAAAGTACATATGATACGTTTATTAATGGAATGTTTTGAAACAATGTTTCAAGAATAGTAACATAAAAAGAGAACTCAATGTAACAAGTAGGTAAAGTCCAATGTAAAGCAAGAGAAGAACAATGTTGACCAAGTCTGTGTCAAGTTTGTCAAGAGTTTAAATCAGAGAACTATGTAAGCAATAAAGCACTTAAAGCTGCAGTGGGTAGAAATGGAGCAAATATGATAAAAAAAAAAAAGGTATTTTTATAAAACAGTCACTATATCCTAACAGTAGTGCATGAGACAGGTAATTTGAAAAAAAAAAATATCCAGTGTGTTGCTCTTAATGGCATCTGCAAGATATCACAGACCACAGAAAAACAACCAATCAGAGCCGAGCTGGAGCCTTGCCGTCTCTAAGCAGCTGTCAATCACTCGCGAACTCCGATCAAACGGTCAAACTAAGCAGCGCTGATCAAATATGAATCAATATTCTTTTACTGTAATGCCTATTTCTCAAATGTTTTCAGAAAAATCTTGTAGTATACTGTTTAGCTGTAAAATGAGAAAGTTTGTGACCCGACCCAAGCACCGCCCACCAGCCGGAGCAAACTTTCTCATTTTACAGCTAAACAGTACACTACAAGATGTTTCTGAAAACATTTGAGGCGAGAAAACTAGGCATTATAGTAACAGAATATTGATTCATATTTGATCAGAGCTGCCTAGTTTGACCGTTTGATCAGAGTTTGTGAGTGATTGACAGCTGTTTCCGTTGAAAGAACGGCCAATAGGAACGCTCTCTCTCTGAAATGACCTGTGATTGATCAAAGTCTCCCGTAACGGGCTAGATTTTTTAAAGCCTGAAAACAGAGCCATGAGGAGGTGCAGAAGTCTAGTTTTCTCTCAGAACACTTGAATTACAATATGCTGAAAGGTTATTATGGACTTTTTTGCCCAATGATGCCAAAAACATTCTAACTACTGCAGCTTTAATACTGGCTAAAGTTAGGCGATGATAGCAAACTTTAGATAGATACTGTTCTTTACTTGTTTGTTACCATTAGTTCGTCTCTTGTGGCCACATAGCTTCTGTTAATCAGAAGCTACATAGCGGTAGTGTTGCTTTAAAGTCATGAACAAATTCTTTAAATGTCTTCTAAAATGCACAGGTAGCCAGTGGATGTTTTTGAGGTAATTAGAAGCGTGTGTGTGTGTTCATTACACATTAGTTTGTCCAGCAAAGAGCTGAAAAAGGTCCCACCCAGTATCTTAATTTTAGTATTTTTTTTAGGGTCATTTTATCCGTTTAATAGTTAGTTGACAGTAAGAAGATGACAGGAAATGAAAGGGTTAAAGTTGTAGGAAGAAAACAGACAACTCCCAGACCGGACAACTCCGTGGTAGCGACTTGTCAATCACAACGTAGCCCCGCCCTAAAGCATCCCCTGCTTTATGGTCTATTTGACTCTAAATGGGACCATAACTTACTAAATGAATATCATGCTGTATTGAAGAAGACTTGAAACTAGCGATTGAGACCATAAACTCATGTTTACAATGTTTACTGAGGTAATAAATCAAGTGAGAAGTAGGCTCATTTTCTCATAGACTTCTATACAATCAGACTTCTTTTTGCAACCAGAGGAGTCGCCCTCTGCTGGCTAACAGAAAGAATGCAAGTTTAAGGCACTTCAGCATTGGCTTCACTTTTCAGACCCTGAGGATGCCATCACAATAAATCCCTTTTTTTGGATCTTAATGACCCCATAACAGAAAATATCAATCCAACAAGCACACATGTTTGTTTATATGTTTAATGTAAAAAACAAAATACAGGCCAATATATCATCATTGGTACAAAGCATCCAGCATCGGTCTAATTGAGAACTAAGTGAGGATGAGAAAGAGCAGAACAAAGTGAGATACAGTAGTTAAAAATGATGACTCCACTATATTGTGTATATTGAAAATAAGATGAGGCCTAATATGGAGCCTTGCAGTACACCATATCTCACAGAGATGGATGTGTACAGGGCCGTCAAGGCTCAGACACATAAACAAAGGACTGTCTATCAGAAAGCTGTACTGTAATCCTCATGATTCCAAAGACAATGAATTCAAATGTCCTGATCAACTGTGTCTATTGCAGCACCATGTGCTGTACAGCTGTCTGGGATGGGGGGGGGGGGCGGGGGTTACTGTAAGATCATGTGGTTTTCATTGGGGGGGCTTTAAAACAAGTTGTACCTCCTCCGGTGTTTGGTAAGCTGAATGTAGAGAACTTGTAATTATGAATGGATAAATGGAAAAACAACACAGCACAATATTAAAAGTGTTGCACTGAAGTTATTGAATTCTTCATATAATATCAAGTTTGTCCCGAGGGCAGCTAGAGATAATTTATTCGCTTTACTCACTCTTGTCACACAGCACATTTAATCCTCTCATGGCACAGTGCCCTTGCAGACTTCATGTGATGATGCTGAACATGCCATGGAGCATATGACCAAAGTTGGTGAGGGCTCAGTATGTAGGTTCAGAGGGTGGACATCATCGCATTCTCATACAACAGTTCGTATGATATCTTCTATCTAAAAGTTATTCCTCCTTTTTTGTTGGTTTTCCTACAAATGTCCAGCAACACGTGTGTAGGTTAGATTTAGGTAAAAAAACGACTTGGTTAGGTTTAGGTAACAAAACTTCTTAGTTAGGTTCAGGCAAATAAACTACTTAGTTAGGCTTAGGAAATGATGGACTTAGTTAGGTTTAGATAACAAAACTACTTAGTTAGGTTTAAGAAATGATGGATTTAATTAGGTTTAGGTAACAAAACTACTCAGTTAGGTTTAGGTAACAAAACTACTTGGTTAGGTTTAGGTAACAAAACTCCTTAGTTAGGTTTAGGCAACAGAACTACTTGGTTAGGTTTAGGTAACAAAATTACTTAGTTAGGTTTAGGCAACAAAATTACTTAGTTAGGTTTAGGCAACACAACTACTTGGTTAGGCTTAGGAAAAGATCGACTTGGTTAGGATTAGGCAAGAAAACTACTTAGTTAGGTTTAGGCAGTAGTGACGGTGGTTTGGCTTAAAAATAACCCAGAAAGTGATGTGACCTAAGTACGTCAGTTACATGACAAATAAATCAACGTTGACTTCTGGTTTCACACGGGACACAAGCTCCTGGGTGAAAGTGCGGTATTTTTAGACCTACCCATTAACCCCGACCTCCTCCCTACGCAGCATTTACCACTCTTTATACTTCCTGGTTCATGATTACAAGAATTACACACAAATGGATTTTGTGGGGTATACACGAATTACAGTACTATTCATAGGTATGGCTACCAACAGTATGTGAGACCAGCCTGATCCAGTACATTCACAATTTGCTGTTAAATCCAGTGCTTATTGTTTAAGCTAAAGAACACAGTCATATTCCTTTATGGGGGATTTGCAGTCTTTCCTGTGCAGCTCCACGGTGTAATTTACAAGATCACATAGCAGATAGCAGTTATTCATCTATTTAATTGTCCACATAACATTTGTTCCCAGGGGATCCCAGCTTGGAGTCATTACAATGCATGGACAATCACTTCAATCTGCGTAGGAGCACTGGATACTGGCATGTCTATTTCTGTGGTCCCTCTAAAGACCCCCACCTTCTTTGAATTGTTGCTCCTCTCAGAAAGACAGTCAAGGCTGTTGGTTTGGGAGCTGCCACAATGTCGACTGTCGGATCAGGACTGTCCCGGGCTATTTGTGACTGAGAGGCCTTACATGGCTACAGGCTGGGAGAGACTGACAGAAGTGATATAGAAAGGACATTGTGGTCGAGCCACATCACTGTCATTTACAATTGGCTTTTTATAGTTCAAGAAGCTTTGGTTGCAAATGGCAACTTGCTGAAACAATCTTTGCAAATGAGTCATAAATGAGCCTGAAGTCCAAAATGGAAGGGGCTCATCTCAGCACTCTGCTTGTTGGATTGATATTTTCTGTAATGAGGTCATTAAGATAAAAAGGGGTTTATTGTGATGGCATGAATATGCTCAGCAGATTTGATGACAGTCTGCCTATTAGTCCCAAACAGTTGTCAACCTCCGGTTCTGAAAAGTGAAGCCAATGTGGAAGAGCCTTAACAGCCAGCAGGGGGCGACTCCTCTGGATGTTAAAAGAAGTCTGATTATATAGAAGTCTATGAGAAAATGATTCTACTTCTCACTTGATTTATTACCTCAGTAAACATTGTAAACATGAGTTTATGGTCTCAATCACTTCAAGTCTTCTTCAATACAGCATGATGTTCATTTAGTAAATTATGGTCCCATTTAGAGTCAAATAGACCATAAAGCAGGGAATGCTTCAGGATGTGGCTACCAGGTCGCTACCACGGCGTTGTGCGGTCTGGGTGTTGTCTGTGTTTTCTTCCTACAACTTTAACCCTTTCACATTGTGTTTTCAGTTCATTAAAGTTAATTAGAAGCTTTTTGGTCGCCTAAAAACGTCTTATTCAGTGTTCGGGTTGTACTTAGCTCCACTCTCTCGTGTCACTTCTGGTTACAAAATAACAACATGGTGACGGCCAAAAATCAAGATGGCAACGGCCAAAATGCCAAACTCGAGGCTTCAAAACGGCAGTACACAAACCAATGGGTGACTTCAATTTCATAGTAATATGTCTGTTAGACTTTGAGATTTCTTGTGTATAATTGAGATGGCAAACTTTTGAACTTTTTACGTGACATGCTCACTGTTAACTGTAATGTTTAGGTCTTGTCCACACGTATACAGATGTTTTTGAAAACAAATATTTTCCTCTACATTTTGGCCTCTCGTCTACATGCAAACAGAGTTTTAGGTCACTAAAACAGCGATATTTCTACTATGTTTAGGAAATAAGGACATCATCGCCTCAATTTGCACATGCCCATTGTTGCCTTGTGTAATAAGCATTCCATGGTGCTAAAGGAAGGGTCAGTGGGAATCTGGTTAATTGACTAAAATATGATGTTCATACACGAGTAATTTGGATTCGCAAATACATTTGAGGGAAAATGAACATGATCGCCTACGATATCGACGTTTAAAATGCTCCGCTCATAGAAAAACTGCTGCATTAATCAAGTGCTTCCTAAACTAACAGCTAGAGATGAACCGTCAATCAGCAGCCGGTCGAAGCCGGACGCTTTTCAGCAGTCTCATATATACGTTTTTTGGCGAGAAACTTGAATAAATCCAGTTGTTTGAAGGAGATGTTTTCACAACAATATAAAATAGATATTAGAGAAGAAATATGATCTGTTTAACTTCCTAAAGAGCTTATAATACAGTATATAGAACTACTAATGCCAAGATTGTTTTTAATCAAAGCAAATAGTTAAATAAAAATACAATCATTTTCTTTCCTAATCATTTGAATTGTGTGTTTTTTAAGCAAATAACCACTATGGATGACAATAACAGGTAAAAGGATAATATTTTGGAGTGTAGCACAACATGGAAGTGAAAGCAGTGCTCTGTTTATTTAAATGTGAAATTGCAATTAAAATATTTTGTCCCTAAAATCAATGAATAATCATGATAAATAATCGTGATCTCAATATTAATCAAAACAATCGTGATTATCATTTTGGCCATAATCGTGCAGCCCTATAAATGTTTTTTGTAGGAGACAGGGTTTGTTGAGATATCTTACGTGTTGGACAGAGAATATTATCCTCACAGGCCTCGCTGCAAGTGGTATAAAAAGAGTTATTCTTGTTCTAAATGATTTCAATGTCATTTATCTGACATGTTGTGTTTCTGTGTATGTTGATGTACTTGGCCTGTAGCTGGAGGAGGAGCTTCTGGGTCTGCAGAAGAAGCTGAAAGGAGTGGAGGATGAGCTGGACAAATACTCGGAGTCGCTGAAGGATGCCCAGGAGAAGCTGGAGCAGGCAGAGAAAAAAGCAACAGATGTGAGTGAAGGGAGCTGATGCAATGGGTCACATTACTGCAGAGAGGCGACTATATTAAGACCACATTAACCTATTGTACTAAGTGCGGTCACATCTGATCCCCTCCACGGTAACACAGGGGCCATGTTGTTGACTACATGTGCTGTCAATGTTTCATATATCACTACTCAAACGGTTTCCTTCAGGTGTTGTAAAAAAAGTAGCACCAGGCTACTTAACTTGAATTACTGCACAGTTGTAAATTTAGTCCATCAGTGACATAACTAGTGATATAAACCAACAGTGTCAAGTCTTAGCTCCTTCTGTGTTTCAAATATGCACAGAGCAGCTGTCAGTCAAACTTTACACTCTCACATCTCATGTCCAATAATCACAACCATATCAATGTTGACCTTCAGGAGCACAATTTAAAGCAGATTGTGCTAAATCTCCAAATCTTTAGTTGCAGTTGAAAAGTGCTGCTGAGTAGCCGTCTCACCGCTGACAGCAGCAGCAGAGGCTGTATTAAATCTGTCAAGTGGAGTATCAGATTCTACCAACATATCATAAAGCCTGTCAGCACCTTGTGGCAAATGCCATCTAACCAATCTGGGGAGCTCAACGTGGAGGATTTGGTTTCTTTAGTCCTTGCTTGACACCAGCCTGTGCAGATGCTGCTGTACTGATGTCATGTGGAGCCCCTTTGAGTACACACTGTGGGCTAAGATAAAAGTACTGTTTAGTACTGGTTAACATAACATCTACGGTGCTTATAGCGACTGATAACGCCTATTTAATGGCCTGATAACAGTCGAATCGGGTGCAGCGCAAGTTAGCAAACCTACTTCCTTGCATTTCAGGGACCTTGTTTCCCCTAAATTGGTGTTGTTGGTTAGAGCTTCCTCCAACAAGCTTGGAAGACACTTTTAACCTTCTACCTAAAAAGTACTATCTCCTACCTAAATGTCTGTAACTAACCATGTTACTGATGGAACTTATTGGTATAGCTACATACCCTGGGAGGTAGTACTCTATTCCTAACTACTACTGCAAGTGTTCATTTAACTTTCTACCCTGACTTGGTGAGTGTAATGTTAGTGGTTTACATTATGTCTAAGCTCAGAATGTGCTTTGAGGCCCAGGGCCAGTGATTCTGGACAGTTATGACAGGTTTCCGTGAGTTATGAGTCACAGCATTTCTGACCAATTATAGTGCAAAATATCAGAAGGACGTAGGAACGGGTGAGGTCTCACTTCATTTATCCTGAAAGGAGTGGGACCTTCCTGTGCACGCTGTTACGGTGATGTTACCAAAGATGGAAAAGAATTGAAGCAATGCATGAATTTGTTTATGCTTCCACTGCTTACAGAGTCTGTGTTCACTCCAACATCTCAGCCTCAGGACATCAAGTTCTACATGTTTGCACTGTACACGCAGCAAGAGAGAGATGATGCCATTTACAGTCTGCCGTGTCTGAGCAATTATCTTTATTTTAAATAGCTGCATTATATAGTTATGGGTGTGTAATTATATACTATTTTATATATTATAATCTTTGAATGCTCTAAAGCCATGAAGCATTTCACACAAACAGAGTTCATAGACCACACTGGCTTGCTTTACCATTAGTCAAATGAGGCTTTACCATACCTGATAAAGAGAAAAAATAACAATAACTAAATTACACCATGAATATTAATATACTCTACAGCAATACCAAATTCAGCACAGGGCACTGTTTATTTATATCTGGGGTGTTGTATATGAATTGGTTGAGAGTGAAAGCAGTATTTGAAAGTAACCTAGTCAATATACATCCTGCATGCTGTATACTGTATACATCTTATTGTTTCAACTGCCCCCATATGCTGTTAAAATCTCTAACGTTGCTTGTAAAAATATCAACATGACCTCACTGACTTTGTCCCAGTATTTCAAAACATTGGCAGGTTGGATCAAAGTGATGTCAAGACATCAATTTTGACACACTGGACTAAACAGCACATTATTAAAAAATAGGTAAACATGATACAGGTAGATGTAATTACTGTGGGCAAGAGGAAACGGTGGAGCATGTTGTATTGCATTGTGAGAGATATGAGGAAGAAAGAAGGCATTTGATTCAAGGCCTTAAAGAGGTTAAAGCACACCTTGATTTAATAGATATTCTACAAAAGAACTCACTAAATTAGTGTTATACAATATTATTTCTTAGACAAATTAATATGATTGAAAAAATATGATTTTTCAAAATTATTTATTTGTAGTTATTGTTTTTTTAATTTTATAAATACTAGCCATTCTGATCCACACTACAGTCCAGTAGGTGGCGGTAATGCATCTTTAAGCTGGTTTGCCACCCGCCAATATACACCGAAGAAGAAGAAGAAGAAGAAGAAGAAGAAGAACCAGGAGAAGCAGGAGAAAAAGAAGAAGAAGAAGAAGAAAAGTAAACAAAAAAAATGGCGGAACATTTGCCTACAGGAGCAGCTTTCGCATCCAAATGTAAGTAAATGATTGTTCAACATGCATTTGTAAGACTATACGGATGGCAACCAGCATGTCTTGCTGTCCAGATACTTAAATTGTTACAAACTTAAAACAATCGCGTAACGATCTCTGCTTATTCAAGCGAGCTAGCTTTATTGATGTATGTGACGGTCTGTGGTTAGACTTTTAAAAGATGATTAATTGGAATTACGCCATACATTTACTTATGAACGTAATGTAAATGGGTGTTATACCTTTTTTTTTTTTTTTTACAATGTTTATATAATGCATGTCATATTAGAACTCAATGGCATTTTTATTCTTAGCTATGGGACTGATAGGGGCAAATGGCTCAACCCTAATGGGTTTCTTTCCCTCCATAAAACCCTCTAGATGGACTCTTCTGTGTGTGGGACCTCTCACCAGCCACATGCTTCCAGACAGGCCAGTCAGCAGCAAGTTGACAGAAGACTGCTCCCACCTCCTAAACAACTTTTTAGTGATAGTTATATCAATCTTTTCAGCCCATCTTCCAGCCCACTGTGAATGTATAAATAGATAGATTATCAAATAGCTCCAGCACCATTTATTATCCATCTTTGCCACCAGGCGGCTCCAGAGCCACAGGTTGCTGACCCCTGCACTAGAATGTAGTGTTAATAACTTGTGGTAAATAAGCCTATATATACTTGAACATCCACAAATTTGTTTCTATTTCAAAGCATGTATATGTATATTTTCCTATGCAAAATGGTAAAATAATCTGTATGCATGTTTTATTTTATTAATTTTATTTGCTGGCTTTTTAAAAATAATTTTTGTTCGTATTTTATATTTTAGTATTATTTTTTTGTTATTTACATTTTTTTTTTTTTTTAATCTTACTCAATTTCGAACCATCATTCCCTGTGTAGATATATTATCATAGGTTATATTGTCTAGGCAGTGAGGGTGTGGGAGAAAGTGAAAATGCTCTATGTTAAATGTCTGTGAATATTGTTCCTTTTATTAAATAAAAATATTATCAACAAAAAAAAAATCAGGTGTGTCGATCATTTATTTTGAAATTGCGACCGGAAGAACCCGTCGCGTTGATGCTCCGGACCTCTGACCGTTGCCACGGAAACCCCGTTCTCTTAATACATCCGTGGTGACACCTGGGAGAAGAGTTTTGAGTGCTCGCATCATGGCGACTTTAGCGTCTATGGACGCGGTGAGGAGGAAGATCCAGACGCTGCAGCAGGTGGCGTTCGAGGCGGAGGACCGAGCCGGGCAGCTGCAGGGGGAAGCGGACATGGAGAGGCAGGCCAGAGAGAGGGTACGCAGAAAGCTACAGTCAAGCGTACAGCACTGTAGTCCAAACTAACTCGAAACTTGAACCAAACAAATGTGTTCAGGCTCTCCATCGACCTATTTCTGCAACAGTAACCTGTCTTCACTTCTTTGGTGCTTCTGGACTGACTTCTTTTCCTTTTCCTTCTCTGACTGCTCCCAGAGGGCTGGATTTTATTTTTTATTTTTTATTTTTATTTGATAGGGATGATGCAGTTAGTTCATATGCAGGGCATGAAATTGATTGAGAGTTTATAGCTAATTTTCAGCTCTTGTCCCTAGTTGGGCTTTTACATGTTCAGTGTAATTAAAATACACAGCTTTCTATATGATAAAATCTCAATACACTATAAATATGGGAAATGGGAATACAATAAAATACACATCAGACAATACACATAGCCTACTAATTATCGTTGTGGCTGTAATGTGACTTCAGGCTCTTATCTATAATATCTTGTGTGTGTGTGTGTGTCTCCCTACAGGCTGAGGCAGAAGTGGCGTCTCTGAACAGGCGTATCCAGCTGGTGGAGGAGGAGTTGGACCGAGCTCAGGAGAGACTGGCTACCGCTCTGCAGAAGCTGGAGGAGGCTGAGAAAGCTGCAGATGAGAGCGAGAGGTGAAGAGCTTCTTGTCACTTGAATGATTTCCGTTTGTGTTGCACGGCTGGATTAAACCAACCATATCATTTGCACTCAGTGGTGCTGAGGAGGGTGCTGCTATCACATGATAAAAGGGACATCAATGCATACCCTTTATATGGAGGGGTTGAATGGAACAAATAACATGCTCATGATTTTGCTATTCTCGGGGCCTAGATGGTGGCAAGTCTGGTCAACCTATGTATAAACTGAAATGGCTCTTGCATTTTGAAGTATTCTTGAGGCCCTGTATCAAAATCTAGTTTTAATGCCTTTATTATTTCACACTATGACTGAGGTAATCACCAGGGTTGCATGTAAAGGCAGATTTCAAACTAGTGTCAAAAATTCAGTTTTTGAGACAAAATTCTGAGAATGCGTATTTCATTTAGACAACACAGAGATGTCAGTATTTTCGTTTAATATAGATTGATTGCTCCATAAGTGACAAACTGATGTTTGAAATGCTTGATTTCCATTGACTGCAATGGTTCACATGAGGATAGAATTCAAAATGCTGTCAAATACAGTTTTTGAGATAAAATAACCACCATCTACCATGACCTCAACATTTTGTCATTTATTTTCATGAACATTGGAGCTTTATTTAGCGAGATTGAGCAGTAGCTGTGTACAGTACTGTTTACACTAAAATGTTTTGATGCACTGTGGGCTCAATTTTTGATAATTCAAAAATCTGTCTGGATGGTTTGTGGAGGACAGTCTGAAGATGCAGCAAGTTTGGTGTCAATTGAGCAAAAAATATAGGAGGAGATAGGTTTAATATGTTTTACAGTTTTTGATTAAAACAGAGTGATGGACACAAGTATAGAGTTGTTTCTGACTGTCTGCTCCTCTTCCTCCTCAGAGGAATGAAGGTCATAGAGAACAGGGCGTCAAAAGACGAGGAGAAGATGGAGATCCAGGAGATGCAACTGAAGGAGGCCAAACACATCGCTGAGGAGGCCGACCGCAAATATGAAGAGGTGGGGGAATCACTGCTTGATGTCATAAACATACAGTAAGCTGTGTCTCAGTTCCACACTACAAGCTACTACTACACACTCAGGTTTTCAATATGTTCATACTGGAAAAGTGACTGAAATAAAGAACATTAGAGACATTAAAAAAGAAGTAGGTAAACGTGTGTTTGTCATTGCAGACTGACAACAGATTATATGTCAGATGATCACGGCGACATTCAGCTCAGATATTATGATGTCACTGTGTCACAGGGATAATACACCAAATGGTATAAAGATGATCTGAAAGTAATAAACACATTTTTTATTTTCAACAATATTTTTATTATGCTTTTAAACACAAACACAGACAAAACCAACACAAATCTCACCACATCAGACTTAGAAAATATCATAGCATCTATGTATGTATATGTATAAGGATAAGAAGGAGGTGCTCAGTCCGTTACAGTTGACTACAATCGACAGTGATGCAACAAAACATTTTAAGAAAAATAAGAAAACAAAACAAAATAAATAAGTCAGTAAAAGTAAAAATGTCACTTTGCCAATTTTAAATATTGCAATCTATTAGACTCTTTAGTACAATATTTGTAAGTCTTTTACCAGCATATTTAAAGTAGGATTTCCAAGAAATCACCCAGTTCCCATTTAAATATGTATGTTAGATATTCCATTGGTATTAGCTCAAATATCAGTTTATGCCACCCCACATTTGTTGGTGGTTTATCATAAACACACATTTTAAAAAGCATGACTTATATCTGTAGGTTTACCATACTGACAGTTAAGATTTTAGAATATTTGGTAATGAGCGAGTAATGAGTTTACGACTTGGACTTGACTTGAGACTTACTTGGGATCCATCCATGAATACGGTACATACTGTATTGCCAGTGAGGATAACTGCTAAAAGTTAGTGTAATGACAGATCCTCTGTCTAACCAGAAAGAGAATTGGAGGGTGAGTTGAGTGTGTGTGTGTGCTGATTGTGTGCAGGTTGCACGTAAACTGGTGATCCTGGAGGGTGACCTGGAGCGTTCAGAGGAGCGCGCTGAGGTGGCCGAGGCGTAAGTCAACACCTCACACCAACACGAGAGCCACTGTTCATTATTCATGTTGCCATAGTAGAGATCATGTGATCGCTACTATGGCAACATGTGATCTTACACATTCACTGTTCATTGATGAGTTTCTTACTTTACAACAGTTTGTAGTTTGACAGTAGTGGGAATTGTAAGTGCTGCATGGACTCTTAACAACTGCAATCAATGATTGTTTTTGATTAATATACTTTTTTCAATAATTTTTTTAATCATTTAGGTTATAAAATGCCAGCAAATCTTCACATTGGAGAAACTTGAATTTGGCACTTTGCTTTATAAATGACCTAAACGATTAAGCAATTAGTCAAATTGTTGTCAATTTATTTTTTGTTGACCGACTAATTGATTATTCACCCAATCATTTCAGCACTAGTGCAACGTATTGTTTTAGTCTAGCATCATGTGTGATCACAAGCTTTAGGATATAACGAATACACTAATCCCATAGAGACCAACCTGGTTGTGTGTTTTCATGTAGTGCATGCTTGGATACACCAGAGGCCTGTACTACGAAGCAGGATTTGGGGTTAGCAAGGTAACTTCAGGTTTAACCCTTCAGGGTTTTCCATCCTACGACGGTGGTTCACTTCTTACCGGGGTAGATCGCCATGGTAACTTACGCTGAACACCTAACTTGCTCCGGAGCAGGTTATGTTCCAGGTAAGAGATCAACTCGTATTAAAGCACCTCCTACTGACAATCGGAGCTCAGTGTGCGGATCATATGATAATATCACACAAATACGAAGATGTTAAAGTCATAATCTCAGCTGAAAGGAGGCTGAAATAGGCGCGCCACATTGTTGTCAAAGGGCGTAATCAAGTGTAATCTATTTATCCATTATACTCTGAAAGCTTTTTATAATATCACCGCCCCATCTAGACGACTTTATCTGACTTTTCAGTTCATTAAATTTATAAGTCTGTTAATTAACGCATTCACGCATCGTCATTTTTTTCTTTTGCCAGCTGTCCTTCCTGCATTTGGCAGCTTCAGCTGTGTTAATTTTAATCTGGATTGTATGTTTAACTTCTTTGTATTTGTCTAATATTATATATGCTCTTGGTTTGTAAAATATGCCGCTCTGCTGACGGTAGACTTGTCCATGTTTGTGATCGGTCATATGCGGCAAACACCGCCCCTTTCAAGTCATTGCCAGATGGAGAAACCCTGAGTTACCGAGTTAATATCCACCGTCATAGGGATCTCGTTTTTTTAGGGTTAGTTAAGCCAGATAACGAGGTATGTTGAACTCGCTTCGTAGTACAGGCCTCAGCACCGGCTGTATGGGACTTGTTACTGTTTGTTGTTGTTTTATGGCTGCCTGCCCACTGACCCCACTCACCCCGACCTCCTGGACTAACCCCTTCAGGCGAGTGAGGGAGCTGGAGGAGGAGCTCAGACTAATGGACCAGAATATGAAGTCCATGATGTGCGGAGAGGACGAGGTACTTACTGTTCGAACTCCACCAAGGTCTAATTCTGCTCCTCTGACCTGCAGCCTCTCAACCCCTCTCTCTGTTTCCTGTCTAGCCTGCACTTAGCCTCAAGCACTTAACCCTAGCACTAGCACTTAAAGGACAAGTCTGCTGATATTCTGTATTATTTTTCTTGTTAACAAATCCCATGAAAAGGCCAAAACCAACAATGACTTGATTTAAGGGCATAGGTTAGGTTATCAGAAGTGAAGTTAAAGTTAAGGTTACATTATCCCCAACAGACACATCTGTGATTACTGTTCAGTTCTAGTGTCTTTTTAGGACAATGTTTGCCGTGAATGAAAATGTAGATTAAATTGTTTTGTTTTTTTTACCCAAAAAACATTTCGAGGAGGTGACAGTACTGTAAAAAAAGTACTCATTGTGCAGTAAAATGCACTAAGCGGTTACAGATAATGGATGGATGTATTGATGAAAAAAGTGCTTGTGTTTGGCTAACGTGTTAAAAACTAGAGTGGCCATCTGTTTTACGAAATTACTGATTACTGAATTTATTAGTTACTGTATGTGGCTGAGAGCCACAGACAGAGAGGGGAAGTCTGAAAGTATTGAGAGATGCAGCTAATGTTGTTGGTTCGGGTCTGCACATGGAACTTACTGGAAAACTATATAGAATAACAACAGACTTATCTTTTAATTTGTGATTAATCTATATCTTAATTTTGGCTGGAATCCACCAGCCAACCATAACTACACTTTCCATTTAAAAACTTTGCTAAAAGCCTCTTTCGCTGTCTTGCTCAGAGTCCGATGTAAGCAGAGCAGCTCCAGGACAGATGTCCATCTTCTGTCTCTGTGTAAGACAGGATGTCGGAGTGGTCCTTCAAACAATGTCAGGGTTTGAGCTCTTCTGCTTTCCTGCCTTTCAAATCACTACTCTTTCTTCTCTTGCTTTTCCTCTCCCTTACCTTGCTCAGTAAATCGGGTGACCTTGAGGAAGAGTTGAAAAATGTCACCAACAACTTGAAGTCACTGGAAGCCCAGGCTGAGAAGGTACAGTAGGAGCTGAGGGGCATTCAGCCACAGGCCAGACCAGCCAGTCACAGCACACATCCAGTCCTCATTAGAGACGTAGAGACCTGAGAAAGAGTTCAGAGGAAGGTTCCTTGAACAAATGAAGCTGTGGGTGTGGTCCAGGGATGCGGTCGAAAAGTCTTTTTCTCTTAGGAAGGTTCCTAACGGAGTGAAATGACCCGGAAGTATCTCAGTAGCAGCCATGATAAGAGCTGTATGAATTCTCGAAATGTTCAGGAAAGGTGCTTCAATGCTTCCTTTCTTATCTCCTTTAGCATAGGATACACTGGACCATTAAAGTTAGGTTAAGATTAAAGTAACATAATAACAAGTTTCAAATGCCCTTCAGCTGTCTTAACATTTCACTATTTCACACCCAATTATGCATAATTATCCGACTTGCTTTTCTTAAAGAAATTCAAATAATATCCCATATTTATATTCATGAAGTCTGTCTCCTTATACAGGAGTTGTAAATGTATTTTAATACCTTTTATGTTTGGATTTCAGTACTCACAAAAGGAGGACAAAT
Organism: Sebastolobus alascanus; assembly: GCA_916701645.2. Taxonomy (NCBI): domain Eukaryota; kingdom Metazoa; phylum Chordata; class Actinopteri; order Perciformes; family Sebastidae; genus Sebastolobus; species Sebastolobus alascanus. The sequence continues at coordinate 442,089 of CAKAOJ020000375.1, forward strand.
ACGAAGAAGAAATTAAAGTTCTTACTGACAAACTGAAAGAGGTGAGATTTTCTTTCTGTTGCTTAACTCCTCCATGTGAAGTTAAAGAACAACAGTGTTCCTACAACATGTCCGACTGTGTGCTGACACATGGTGTGCTGTGGTTTGTGTCGCAGGCGGAGACCCGTGCCGAGTTTGCCGAGAGATCTGTGGCCAAGCTGGAGAAGACCATTGATGATTTGGAAGGTATTTAACACTCACTCACCTGTGTAACATTTCTGCTCACTGTCCTGCAGTGAATAATGTTAAAGTAACAAACAGCTTCGCTAGTTCCAGTTCTGCTGTTGGAACTGAATTGATGACTGGCTGGACAGCTGTGCTGTGTACTGCAGTTTATCACCTCTAGAGCTGGGCATGCGCTGTACGATTTTAGCCCGTTTCTGGCCCGAATTTTGAGCCTTATGACTAATTTTAGAGTCTGATCGAATTCCAGCTTTGGCGGCCTCAAGAGGGTCACCTGAATGCGCTAACCATTTCATTAATAACTGATCTAGGAAGTGTGTAGGCATGGTATGGCCTGAGTAGATCCTGGTGTCTCTCTGGCATGTGTGTAGCATTCATTGATGACACTGCATGACCTGTTCAGTTTGAGTGTGCCAGTCTGTAGAGATCAGGGGTTACATCATTTGGCTGAATGAGCTGTAGATGTGTAGCTGTTGTGCTCGGTGAAATGCAGTAACCTGCTGATGTGATGACATTAACTCCAGGGACTGTTGGTCGTTCAGTTCAGCCAATTAGACTGTTGTCAGGCTATTAAATAGGCGTTATCAGTTGCTTTTTTTGCCTAAACCTAAATAAGTTGTAGTTTTATTGCCTAAAAATAACTGTTTTTTTGCCTAAACCTAATGAAGTTGTAGTTTTGTTGCCTAACCTAAAGAAGTGATAGGTTTGTTGCCTAAGCCTAAAGAAGTTGTAGTTTTATTGCCTAAACGTAAAGAAGTTGTAGTTTTATTGCCTAAACCCAAAGAAGTGATAGTTTTGTTGCCTAAACCTAAAGAAGTTGTAGTTTTATTGCCTAAACCTAAAAAGGGTGTAGTTTTTTTGCCTAAACCTAAAGAAGTTGTAGTTTTATTGCCTAAACCTAAGGAAGTTGTAGTTTTTTTGCCTAAACCTAAAGAAGTTGTAGTTTTGTTGGCTTAACCTAAATTAAGTTGTAGTTTAATTGCCTAAACCTAACTGTTTTTTGCCTAAACCTAATGAAGTTGTAGTTTTGTTGCCTAAACCTAAAGAAGTTTTAGTTATATTGCCTAAACCTAGTTGTAGTTATATTGCCTAAACCTAGTTGTAATTATATTGCCTAAACCCAAAGAAGTGATAGTTTTGTTGCCTAAACCTAAAGAAGTTGTAGTTATATTGCCTAAACCTAGTTGTAGTTATATTGCCTAAACCCAAAGTGATAGTTTTGTTGCCTAAACCTAAAGAAGTTGTAGTTGTATTGCCTAAACCTAAAGAAGTTGTAGTTTTTTTGCCTAAACCTAAAGAAGTTGTAGTTGTATTGCCTAAACCTAAAGAAGTTGTAGTTTTTTTGCCTAAACCTAAGGAAGTTGTAGTTGTATTGCCTAAACCTAAAGAAGTTGTATGTTTTTTTGCCTAAACCTAAGGAAGTTGTAGTTGTATTGCCTAAACTTAAAGAAGTTGTATTTTTTTTTGCCTAAACCTAAAGAAGCTGTAGTTATATTGCCTACACCTAAATAATTGGTAGTTTTGTTGCCTAAACCTAAAGAAGTGGTAGTTTTGTTGCTTAAACCTAACTGTTTGTTATGCCTAAACCTAAAGAATTTGTAGATTTATTGTCTAAACCTAAAGAAGTTGTAGTTTTTTTGCAGAAACCTAACTGTTTTTATGCCTAAACCTAAAGAAGTTGTAGTTTTATTGCCTAAACCTAAAGAAGTTGTAGTTTTATTGACTAAACCTAACTGTTTTTTATGCCTAAACCTAAAGAAGTTGTAGTTTTATTGCCTAAACCTAAAGAATTTGTAATTTTTTTTGCCTAAACCTAAAGAAGCCTTTTTGTTTGTGTTCAAAGCGAAACGTTTCATGCAGTTTTACATGTTAGAAGATGTTGCTTTTAAGTTTCACTTTTACAATGTAGTAGGCATAGTAGGCCAATATTAACCCAAATCTATGGTGCTTATTGTGACTGCAGCCTATTCAATGACATGATAACAGTTGAATAAGTTGTTCAGTTTGAGGGTTTCCACTTTTGATTAATTTTCTGTTTCCTGTCCTTTCGCCTCATTCTGTTTCCATTCTGTGCATCTGTCTGCTTGGTCCCTCGTCTCTCTATCTGTGTGTGTGTCCTCCTCCTCCACCTCCAGATGAAGTGTATGCTCAGAAGCTGAAGGGCAAGGCTCTCAGTGAGGAGCTGGACCTGGCCCTCAACGACATGACTACACTGTAGCGCCTCTCACTTCCTCTTTGCTCCTCCTTCCTATCTGAACTCTTCTCCGCCTGCTTGCTGTTGTTTTGTTCCATTCCACAGTGGTATCAGGGGCTGAAAGATTCTAGAAATGCAATGTGCCAAATCCACCCATCCTTCAGTAAGCTGTAGCTGTGTTACAAAGCACTAGTCTTTGTACAGAGGGTTAAGTTATTGCTCACCCAGTCACTGCTGTGTCTGCAGGTTCACTGAGTTAATGTCCTCTCTTTATTGAATACCCCCCCACCCTCTGTAATAAATGTATTAAAGCTCTCTTGACTTTTCTGTCTCCTTCCAGTCTTGTCTTCTTTCTCTTTTGTTTACTTCTTCTATTAAACATTGATAAACAGCACACCATAATGTTGCCTAGTTGTAAACGGAAATAAGCTTTGATGCACAGCAACGCTATCCGTCTCTCCTCCACTCTACTGAGCTCCGTATGGGTACTTTTTTTAAAATTATTTTTTATTGAAGATAATTAATTTACAAACATCAAGGCATAGTTTCATAAACTCAATAAACACCTCTTAACATACAAAACAAATTAGATTCAATTATATAAAATTACATTATTACAAAAATAATAATAAGACTGCATTCTTCCATAGTAGCTCTAGGGGTTGGGTGTTCAGTTCTTCATAAGCACTGAGGAGAGACTTTGCATGTTTTCCTTTCATTAGTCTTAAAGCACTGAGACGATTGTCCATAAGGTCCCTTTTGAAAATAGAAAATAAGGGTTTAATTTTCCTTTATTTAGATGTTATGTTGAAAAAAATGTTAAAAAAGTCATAGTATAGTATGTCGAAAAAAGTGTCGACAAACTATAGTATGACTTTTTTACCACTTTTTTTCGACATACTATATGACTTTTTTACCACTTTTTTTTGACATTATATGTTTTGACTTTTTTGACATAGTATACTATTACTGCTTTCGACATACTATACTATGACCTTTTTCGACATACTATATTATTACTTTTTTACCACTTTTTTTGACATACTATGCTTTGACTTTTTTTGACATAGTATACGATGACTGTTTTCGACGTACTATACTATGACCTTTTTCGACATACTATAGTATGACTTTTTTACAACTTTTTTTGACATACTATGCTTTGACTTTTTGATCACTTTTTTTGTATTACCTTTTTTTTAAATCATTTTTTCAACATACTTTACTATGACCTTTTTTCGACATAATAGAATGACTTTTTCACCTCTTTTTTTGTAATACTATACTATGACTTCTTTTTTAACATACTATATGACTTTTTTTTAACACTTTTTTCAAGATACCATACTATGACGTTTTTCGACATACTAGACCTTGACTTTTTTTTACCACTTTTTTTTTACATACTATACTGACTTTTTTCGACATACTAGACAAGGACTTTTTTTACCACTTTTTTCGACATACTATACTATGACTTTTTTTAATCACTTTTTTCGACATACTATACTATGACTTTTCTGACATACTATAGTATGAATTTTTTTAATCACTTTTTTTCGACATACTAGACTGAATTTTTTACCACTTTTTTCGACATACTTTACTGACTTTTTTCGACATACTATACCATGACTTTTTTTGACGTACTATACTATGACTGTTTTCGAGAACCTATACTATGACCTTTTTACCACTTTTTCCGACATACTATACGATGACCTTTTTCGACATACTATAGTATGACTTTTTTACCACTTTTTTTTTTTACCACTTTCTTCGACATACTAGGGTATGTCGAAGAAAGTGGTAAAAAATTCATGGTATAATATTTCGATAAAAAGCCACATTATAGTATGTTGAAAAAAGTCATTGTTTAGTATGTCGGAAAAAGTGGTAAAGAAATCATAGTATAGTCTGTCGATTAATTTGGTGGAAAAAAAACTCAGTTTAAAATTTCAAAATTTTCATGAAAAAATGTCGAAAATATTCGTAAAAAAATGTCATAGTATAGAATGTCGAAAATTTTCATGAAAAAAGTCATACTATAGCATGTCGAAAATTTTCGTGAAAAAATGTCGAAAATATTCGTAAAAAAATGTCATAGTATAAAATGTCGAAAATGTTCATGAAAAAAGGCATAGTATAGTCTGTTGATTAATTTGGTGGAAAAAAAACTCAGTTTAAAATTTGAAAATTTTCATGAAAAAAGTCATACTATAGCATGTCGAAAATATTTCATGAAAAAATGTCGAAAAATATTCGTAAAAAAATGTCATAGTATAGAATGTCGAAAATGTTCATGAAAAAAGGCATAGTATAGTCTGTCGATTAATTTGGTGGAAAAAAAACTCAGTTTAAAATTTAAAAATTTTCATGAAAAAAGTCATACTATAGCATGTCGAAAATTTCCGTGAAAAAATGTCTAAAATATTCGTAAAAAAATGTCATAGCATAAAATGTCGAACATTTTCATGAAAAAAGGCATAGTATAGTCTGTAGATTAATTTGGTGGAAAAAAAACTCAGTTTAAAATTTCGAAAATTTTCATTAAGAAAGTCATACTATAGCATGTCGAAAATTTTCGTGAAAAAATGTCGAAAATATTCGTAAAAAAATGTCATTGTATAAAATGTCGAAAATTTTCATGAAAAAAGGCATAGTATAGTCTGTCGATTAATTTGGTGGAAAAAAAACTCAGTTTAAAATTTCAAAATTATCAAGAAAAAAGTCATACTATAGCATGTCGAAAATATTTCGTGAAAAAATGTCAAAAAATATTCGTAAAAAAATGTCATAGTATAGAATGTCGAAAATTTCAATGAAAAAAGGCATAGTATAGTCTGTCGATTCATTTGGTGGAAAAAAAACTCAGTTTAAAATTTCGTCAATTTTCAAAAAAGTCATACTATAGCATGAGTTTTCATGAAAATTGACGAAAATTTAAACTGAGTTTTTTTTCCACCAAATGAATCGACAGACTATACTATGCCTGTTTTCATGAAAATTTTCGACATTCTATACTATGCCTTTTTTTACGAATATTTTCGAAAATTTTCATGAAAAAAGTCATGTCGAAAATATTCGTAAAAAAATGTCATAGTATAGAATGTCGAAAATTTTCATGAAAAAAGGCATAGTATAGTCTGTCGATTCATTTGGTGGAAAAAAAACTCAGTTTAAAATTTCGAAAATTTTCATGAAAAAAGTCATACTATAGCATGTCGAACATTTTCGTGAAAAAATGTCGAAAATATTCGTAAAAAAATGTCATAGTATAAAATGTCGAAAAATTTTCATGAAAAAAGGCATAGTATAGTCTGTTGATTAATTTGGTGGAAAAAAAACTCAGTTTAAAATTTCGAAAATTTTCATGAAAAAAGTCATAGTATAGTCTGTCGATTAATTTAGTGGAAAAAAAACTCAGTTTAAAATTTCGAAAATTTTCATGAAAAAAGGCATAGTATAGTCTGTCGATTAATTTAGTGGAAAAAAAACTCAGTTTAAAATTTCGAAAATTTTCATGAAAAAAGTCATACTATAGCATGTCGAACATTTTCGTGAAAAAATGACGAAAATATTCGTAAAAAAATGTCATAGTATAAAATGTCGAAAATTTTCATGAAAAAAGGCATAGTATAGTCTGTCGATTAATTTGGTGGAAAAAAAACTCAGTTTAAAATTTCGAAAATTTTCATGAAAAAAGTCATACTATAGCATGTCGAACATTTTCGTGAAAAAATGTCGAAAATATTCGTAAAAAAATGTCATAGTATAAAATGTCGAAAATTTTCATGAAAAAAGGCATAGAATAGTCTGTTGATTAATTTGGTGGAAAAAAAACTCAGTTTAAAATTTCGAAAATTTTCATGAAAAAAGTCATGTCAAAAATATTCGTAAAAAAATGTCATAGTATAGAATGTCGAAAATTTTAATGAAAACAGGCATAGTATAGTCTGTCGATTCATTTGGTGGAAAAAAAACTCAGTTTAAATTTTCATCAATTTTCATGAAAAGTCATGCTATAGTATGACTTTTTTGAAAATTGACGAAATTTTAAACTGAGTTTTTTTTCCACCAAATGAATCGACAGACTATACTATAACTGTTTTCATTAAAATTTTCGACATTCTATACTGTGACATTTTTTTACGAATATTTTCGAAAATTTTCATGAAAAAAAGTCATGTCGAAAATATTCGTAAAAAAATGTCATAGTATAGAATGTCGAAAATTTTAATGAAAAAAGGCATAGTATAGTCTGTCGATTCATTTGGTGGCAAAAAAACTCAGTTTAAAATTTCGACATTTTTGTGAAAAAGTCATACTATAGTATGACTTTTCATGAAAATTGATGAAAATTTAAACTGAGTTTTTTTTCCACCAAATGAATCGACAGACTATACTATGCCTTTTTTCATTAAAATTTTCGACATTCTATACTATGACATTTTTTTACGAATATTTTCGAAAATTTTCATGAAAAAAGTCATGTCAAAAATATTCGTAAAAAAATGTCATAGTATAGAATGTCGAAAATTTTAATGAAAAAAGGCATAGTATAGTCTGTCGATTCATTTGGTGGAAAAAAAACTCAGTTTAAAATTTCGTCAATTTTCAAAAAAGTCATACTATAGCATGAGTTTTCATGAAAATTGACGAAAATTTAAACTGAGTTTTTTTTCCACCAAATGAATCGACAGACTATACTATGCCTGTTTTCATGAAAATTTTCGACATTCTATACTATGACATTTTTTTACGAATATTTTCGAAAATTTTCATGAAAAAAGTCATGTCAAAAATATTCGTAAAAAAATGTCATAGTATAGAATGTCGAAAATTTTAATGAAAACAGGCATAGTATAGTCTGTCGATTCATTTGGTGGAAAAAAAACTCAGTTTAAATTTTCATCAATTTTCATGAAAAGTCATACTATAGTATGACTTTTTCACAAAAATGTCGAAATTTTAAACTGAGTTTTTTTTCCACCAAATGAATCGACAGACTATACTATGCCTGTTTTCATTAAAATTTTCGACATTCTATACTATGACATTTTTTTACGAATATTTTCGAAAATTTTCATGAAAAAAGTCATGTCAAAAATATTCGTAAAAAAATGTCATAGTATAGAATGTCGAAAATTTTAATGAAAAAAGGCATAGTATAGTCTGTCGATTCATTTGGTGGAAAAAAAACTCAGTTTAAAATTTCGTCAATTTTCAAAAAAGTCATACTATAGCATGACTTTTCATGAAAATTGACGAAAATTTAATCTGATTTTTTTTTTCCACCAAATGAATCGACAGACTATACTATGCCTGTTTTCATGAAAATTTTCGACATTCTATACTATGACATTTTTTTACGAATATTTTCGAAAATTTTCATGAAAAAAGTCATGTCAAAAATATTCGTAAAAAAATGTCATAGTATAGAATGTCGAAAATTTTAATGAAAAAAGGCATAGTATAGTCTGTCGATTCATTTGGTGGAAAAAAAACTCAGTTTAAAATTTCGTCAATTTTCAAAAAAGTCATACTATAGCATGAGTTTTCATGAAAATTGACGAAAATTTAAACTGAGTTTTTTTTCCACCAAATGAATCGACAGACTATACTATGTCTTTTTTCATGAAAATTTTCGACATTCTATACTATGACATTTTTTTACGAATATTTTTGAAAATTTTCATGAAAAAAGTCATGTCGAAAATATTCGTAAAAAAATGTCATAGTATAGAATGTCGAAAATTTTAATGAAAAAAGGCATAGTATAGTCTGTCGATTCATTTGGTGGAAAAAAAACTCAGTTTAAAATTTCGAAATTTTCAAGAAAAAAGTCATACTATAGCATGTCGAAAATATTTCGTGAAAAAATGTCAAAAAATATTCGTAAAAAAATGTCATAGTATAGAATGTCGAAAATTTTCATGAAAAAAGGCATAGTATAGTCTGTTGATTAATTTGGTGGAAAAAAAACTCAGTTTAAAATTTCGAAAATTTTCATGAAAAAAGTCATACTATAGCATGTCGAACATTTTCGTGAAAAAATGTCGAAAATATTCGTAAAAAAATGTCATAGTATAAAATGTCGAAAATTTTCATGAAAAAAGGCATAGTATAGTCTGTCGATTAATTTGGTGGAAAAAAAACTCAGTTTAAAATTTCGAAAATTTTCATGAAAAAAGTCATACTATAGCATGTCGAACATTTTCGTGAAAAAATGTCGAAAATATTCGTAAAAAAATGTCATAGTATAAAATGTCGAAAATTTTCATGAAAAAAGGCATAGTATAGTCTGTTGATTAATTTGGTGGAAAAAAAACTCAGTTTAAAATTTCGAAAATTTTCAAAAAAGTCATACTATAGCATGACTTTTCATGAAAATTGACGAAAATTTAAACTGAGTTTTTTTTCCACCAAATGAATCGACAGACTATACTATGCCTTTTTTCATTAAAATTTTCGACATTCTATACTATGACATTTTTTTACGAATATTTTCGAAAATTTTCATGAAAAAAGTCATGTCAAAAATATTCGTAAAAAAATGTCATAGTATAGAATGTCGAACATTTTAATGAAAAAAGGCATAGTATAGTCTGTCGATTCATTTGGTGGCAAAAAAACTCAGTTTAAAATTTCGACATTTTTGTGAAAAAGACATACTATAGTATGACTTTTCATGAAAATTGATGAAAATTTAAACTGAGTTTTTTTTCCACCAAATGAATCGACAGACTATACAATGCCTTTTTTCATTAAAATTTTCGACATTCTATACTATGACATTTTTTTACGAATATTTTCATGAAAAAAGTCATACTATAGCATGTCGAAAATATTCGTAAAAAAATGTCATAGTATAGAATGTCGAAAATTTTCAATAAAAAAAAGGCATGAGTCTGTCGATTCATTTGGTGGAAAAAAAACTCAGTTTAAAATTTCGAAATTTTCATGAAAAAAGTCATACTATAGCATGTCAAAAATATTCGTAAAAAAATGTTATAGTATAGAATGTCGAAAATTTTAATGAAAAAAGGCATAGTATAGTCTGTCGATTCATTTGGTGGCAAAAAAACTCAGTTTAAAATTTCGACATTTTTGTGAAAAAGTCATACTATAGTATGACTTTTCATGAAAATTGATGAAAATTTAAACTGAGTTTTTTTTCCACCAAATGAATCGACAGACTATACTATGCCTGTTTTCATTAAAATTTTCGACATTCTATACTATGACATTTTTTTACGAATATTTTCGAAAATTTTCATGAAAAAAGTCATGTCAAAAATATTCGTAAAAAAATGTCATAGTATAGAATGTCGAAAATTTTAATGAAAAAAGGCATAGTATAGTCTGTCGATTCATTTGGTGGAAAAAAAACTCAGTTTAAAATTTCGTCAATTTTCAAAAAAGTCATACTATAGCATGAGTTTTCATGAAAATTGACGAAAATTTAAACTGAGTTTTTTTTCCACCAAATGAATCGACAGACTATACTATGCCTGTTTTTATGAAAATTTTCGACATTCTATACTATGCCTTTTTTTACGAATATTTTCGAAAATTTTCATGAAAAAAGTCATGTCGAAAATATTCGTAAAAAAATGTCATAGTATAGAATGTCGAAAATTTTAATGAAAAAAGGCATAGTATAGTCTGTCGATTCATTTGGTGGAAAAAAAACTCAGTTTAAAATTTCGTCAATTTTCAAAAAAGTCATACTATAGCATGAGTTTTCATGAAAATTGACGAAAATTTAAACTGAGTTTTTTTTCCACCAAATGAATCGACAGACTATACTATGTCTGTTTTCATGAAAATTTTCGACATTCTATACTATGACATTTTTTTACGAATATTTTTGAAAATTTTCATGAAAAAAGTCATGTCGAAAATATTCGTAAAAAAATGTCATAGTATAGAATGTCGAAAATTTTAATGAAAAAAGGCATAGTATAGTCTGTCGATTCATTTGGTGGAAAAAAAACTCAGTTTAAAATTTCGTCAATTTTCAAAAAAGTCATACTATAGCATGAGTTTTCATGAAAATTGACGAAAATTTAAACTGAGTTTTTTTTCCACCAAATGAATCGACAGACTATACTATGCCTGTTTTCATGAAAATTTTCGACATTCTATACTATGACATTTTTTTACGAATATTTTCGAAAATGTTCATGAAAAAAGTCATGTCAAAAATATTCGTAAAAAAATGTCATAGTATAGAATGTCGAAAATTTTAATGAAAACAGGCATAGTATAGTCTGTCGATTCATTTGGTGGAAAAAAAACTCAGTTTAAAATTTCGTCAATTTTCAAAAAAGTCATACTATAGCATGACTTTTTCACAAAAATGTCGAAATTTTAAACTGAGTTTTTTTTCCACCAAATGAATCGACAGACTATACTATGCCTGTTTTCATTAAAATTTTCGACATTCTATACTATGACATTTTTTTACGAATATTTTCGAAAATTTTCATGAAAAAAGTCATGTCAAAAATATTCGTAAAAAAATGTCATAGTATAGAATGTCGAAAATTTTCATGAAAAAAGGCATAGTATAGTCTGTCGATTAATTTGGTGGAAAAAAAACTCAGTTTAAAATTTCGAAATTTTCAAGAAAAAAGTCATACTATAGCATGTCGAAAATATTTCGTGAAAAAATGTCAAAAAATTTTAAAATTTAATGAAAAAAGGCATAGTATATTGTCGAATTTTGGGAAAAAACTAGTTTAAATTTCGAAATTTTTGGAAAAATCATTTAAAATTTGAATTTTCAAAAATTATAAATTTAAAAAGATTTTCCCCCAAAAAGAACGAAATAAACTAGTTTTTTTTAAAATTTTCGACACTATACTATGCCTTTTTTTAAAATTTTCGAATTTTCATGAAAAATTTCAAATTTTCTAAAAAAAGTCATATATAGAAAGTCGAAAATTTTTAAAAAAGGCATAGTATAGTTTTCGAAAATTTTTAAAAAAAAAAATAGTTTTTAATTTCGTCAAATTTTAAAAAACTATTTTAAAAAGATTTTCATGAAAAAAGCAAAATTTAAATATTTTTTAAAAAATGTACAGATATAATGCCTTTTTAAAGAAAAAAGGCATTTATATTGCATTTTTTTAAAAAAATTTTAAAATTTTCGAAAAATTTTGTGAAAAATTCAAAAATTATAGTATGAATTCGAAAATTTTTTGAAAAAAATAGTTTTTTTCCACCCTGGTGGGAAAAAAACTCGTTTAAAATTTTAATTTTTTAAATATACTTTTTACGATTTTCGAAAATTTCGAAAAAAACTGATTTCAAAAAAATGCAATATAAATGCCTTTTTAAAGAAAAAGGCATTTATATTGCATTTTTTTGGGAAAAAAATTTTAAAAGTCATGTCAAAATATTCAAAAAATTTATAGTATAGAATTTCGAAAATTTTTTTGAAAAAAATAGTTTTTCCATCATTTTGGGGAAAAAAAATAGTTTAAATTTCGAAAAATTTTTAAAATCATCTATATATGACTTTTTTGAAATTTTTTAAAATTTAAACTGGTTTTTTTTAAAAAAATGCAATATAAATGCCTTTTAAAGAAAAAAGGCATTTATATTGCATTTTTTTGGGAAAAAAAATTTTAAAAAATTTGTCAAAAAATTTTTAAAAAAAGTCATATATAGAATTTCGAAAATTTTTGAAAAAACTAGTTTTTTTCCACCCTTTTTGGGAAAAACTCGTTTTAAATAAATTTTCGAATTTATACTATAGTAATTTTTTTAAAATTCGAAATTTTAAAAAAGTTTTTTACCAAAAAAATGCAAGTATAATGCCTTTTTAAAGAAAAAAGGCATTTATATTGCATTTTTTTAAAAAAAATTTTAAAATTTTTTGAAAAAAAATTTTTAAAAAAATTCTAAAAAATTTTAAAAAAATGTCGAAAATTTTAATGAAAAGGTTTTTTCCACAAATTTTTGGGAAAAAAACTCGTTTAAAATTTTCAATTTTTAAAAATCATACTTTTTAGATTTTCGAAAATTAGAAAATTTTTCATTTTTTTAAAAAATGAAAAGAAGAATTCAAATTTTAAAGAAAAGGCATTTATATTGCATTTTTTTAAAAAATTTTAAAATTTTTATAAAAATTTTTAAAAATATTCTAAAAAATGCATTTATAAATGTCGAAAAATTTTAAACTAGTTTTTCACCCTTTTTGGGAAAAAAACTAGTTTTTTCTAAAATTTTTAAAAATTTATACTATGATATTTTAGAAAATTTTCGAAAATTTTAAAAGATTTTTTCAAAAATGAAAAAAGCTATATATGTGTTTTAAAGAAAAGGCATTTATATTGCATTTTTTGGGAAAAAATCATTTAAAATTTCTAATTTTCAAAAAATTTTAAAAAATGCTTTTATAAAATGCGAAAATTTAAAAAACTAGTATTTTCCACCCTTTTTGGGAAAAAAAAAAAATTTTTTTAAAAATTTTGCAAATTTTAAAAGCATTTTTAGAAAATTTTCGAAAATTAGAAAATTTAAATAGTTTTTTCAAAATGTCAAGATAAATTGTTTTTATGAAAAAACGACATTTATACTTGACATTTTTTTAAAATTTTAAAATTTCTGAAAAAATTTTTAAAAATATTCTAAAAAATTCATTATAAATGCGAAAATTTTAAAAGAGGTTTTCCCAAAATGGAAAACCCTTTTTAAAATTTTTGCAATTTTCATGAAAATTTTTTAGAAAATTTTTAAAAAGTCAAATTTTAAAATATTTAAAAAATGTCAAGATAAATTGTTTTAATAAAAAAGGCATTTATATTGCATTTTTTTAAAATTTTAAAATTTCTGAAAAAAATTTTTAAAAAATTTTAAAAAATGCTTTTATAAAATGCGAAAATTTTTAAACTAGTATTTTCCACCCTTTTTGAAAAAAACTTTTTTTTCATAAATTTTGAAACATTCTATATATGACTTTTTTAAAATTTCGAAATTTTAAAAGATTTTTTTAAAATAATCGAAATATATATGTGTTTTCATTAAAACGGCATTTATATTGCATTTTTTTGGGAAAAAAATTTTTAAAAATTGTCAAAATTTCTAAAAATTCATAGTATGAATTCAAAATTTTAATTTAAAAAGGTTTTTTTCCCCATTAATTTGGGGAAAAAAAATCGTTTAAAATTTTGAATTTTCAAAAATTTATACTATGATTTTTTTAGAAAATTTTCGAAAATTTAAAAAAGTTTTTTCCAAAAATGAATCGAAATATATATGCCTTTTTTTGAAAAAGGCATTTATATTGCATTTTTTTGGGAAAAAAAATTTTATTTAAAAATTTTAGTCAAATTTTCTAAAAAAAAACATAGTATGAATTTTAAAATTTTTGAAATTTTTAAAAAGTTTCATTCATTTTGGAAAAAACTCATTTTTTTCTTAAAATTTTACATTCTATATATGACTTTTTTTGAATTTTTAAAATTTTAAAATTTTAAAAATTTAAAAATTTAGTTGTTTAAAATTTTTAAAAATATATCTTTTTTTGGTTTTAAAAATTTTAAAATTTCGTAATTTTAAAAAAGTCATAATGTATGTTTCAGAAAATTAATTTAAAGATTTTTTTCCCTAATGGATAACACCGTTTTATTTGAAAATTTTGAAACATTCTATACTATGACTTTTTTGAAAATTTGAAAATTTAAAATTTTTTCCAAAATAATTTGAAAAAATGCTTTTTCAAAATTTTGAAAACATGAATTTTTTCGAATTTTTTTGGGAAAAAAATCATTTAAAATTTCTCAATTTTCAAAAAAAGTCATATATAGAATTTTCAAAAATTTTTGAAAAAAATAGTTTTTCCACCCTTTTTGGGAAAAAAAACCGTTTAAAATTTCGCAATTTAAAATATACTATTTTTGAATTTTTGAAAATTATGAAAATTTAAATGATTTTTTAAAAAAATGCAATATAAATGCCTTTTAAAGAAAACGACATTATATTGCATTTTTTGAAAAATATTTAAAACAATTTGTAAAAAAATTCTAAAAAATTCATGAAAATGCGAAAATTTTAATGAAAAGGTTTTTTTCCCCATTGGAAAACCCTTTTTTTAAAAATTTTGCAATTCTAATATACATTTTTTCGAATATTTAAATTTTTAAAAATTTCAAAAAATTTAAAAAAAGCATAGTATAGTGTAAAAATTTTTGAAAAAACATGTAATTCGACATTTTGGAAAAACTCATTTAAATTGATTTTCAAAAATAATTAACTTTTTTAAAACAAATTTACGATTTTTTCCAAATAATCGACAATATACTATGTTTTTAGAAAATTTTCGAATTCATATAGCATTTTAAATATTCTAAAAAAGTCATATATAGAATGTCGAAAATTTTAAAAAAAAGGCATAGTATAGTTTTCGAAAATTTTTGGGAAAAAAAAAAAAGTTTTTAAAAATTTTGAAATTTTAAAAAAATCATTAATTTGAATTTCATGAAAATAAATTAATGAAATTTCAAAAAAATGCAATATAAAGTTTTATAAAAAGGTTATATAGTTTCGATATTTTTGAAAAAAAATCATTTAAAATTTCGAATTTGTGAAAAAATTTATAGTTTAAATTTCGAAATTTTTAAAAGTTTTTTCCCAAAGAATCCGTTAAACCTTTTTTAAAAAAATTTAATTTAACATGACTTTTTTGATTTTTTAAAAATTTTGAAAAATACAGAAAATTTCAAAAAATGCAATATAATGCAAATTTTATAAAAAGGCATTTATACTTGACATTTTAAAAAATCATTAAAATTTCTAATTTTCAAAAATTTTAAAAAATGCTTTTATAAAATGTCGAAAATTTTAAAAGAAAAGTTTTTTTTCCACCCTTTTTGAAAAAACTCCTTTTTAAAATTAAATTTTCAATTTATACTATACATTTTTTTTAAAATTTGAAAAATTATAAAAAATCGAAAATTTTAAAAAATAATAGTAAATTGAAAATTTATGAAAAAAAAAACTATTTAAAAAAACCATTTAAAAGTCATTTAAAAATATTAAATTTTATAAATTGAAATTTTAAAATTTTTTCCCCAAATAAAGAAATTACTATTTTCATTAAAATTAACTATCTATTTTTTTAAATTTTTGAAATTTTAAATATCATTTTTTGATCGAAATTTTAAAAAAAATCATATAAATGTCAAAATTTCTAAAAAAGCATAGTATAGTTTTCGATTTTTTGAAAAAAAACTAGTTTAAATTTCGATTATTTTGGGAAAAAATCATTTAAATTTTGACATTTTCTAAAAAAATCATAGTATGATTTCGAAAATTAAGAAAAAATAGTTTTTTTCAAATTATGGGGAAAAAATCCTTTTTATTAAAATTTTCACATTTTTTGAATTTTTTCAATATTTTCATGAAATCATAATTTTATGTAAAATTGAAAAAAATTAAATATTTTTTCCAAAATTTTAAAGAAAAAGATATATAGTTTTTCATTAAATTTTGGGAAAAAAAATCATTTTTTTCGAATTTTTTGAAAAATCATTAATAGCATTGAAAATTCGAAAAAATGTTGTATAAACAAAATTTCAATAAAAAGGGTGTTTCTGATTATTTTGGAAAAAAAACATTTAAATTTCGAATTTTCTGAAAAAGTCATTGGAAATTTTAAAAAAAAATTATAGTTTTTTTCAACAAATGAAAAACTATATATGTTTTTCATTAAAAATTTTTTCAAATGAATTTTTTAAATTTTAAAATTTTTAAAAAAGTCATCAAAATATTTAAAAATCAATTAATGTAAATTTTTAAAAAAAAGGCAATATATTGCCTTTTTTGAAAAAAATTCATTTAAAATTTTTTTGAAATTTTTGAAAAAGTCATACTATAGTATTTTCAAAAATTGAAAAAAATTTAAAAGTTTTTTTCCAAAAAATGAAAAAAGGCTATATAGCCCTTATTATTTTGGGAAAAAAAAATTTTTTAAAATTTTGAAAATTTTTTGAAAAAGTCAATTGAAAATTTTCTAAAAAAAACAAAATTAAATTTAAATTTTTTTTTAAAAAAGACAGATATACTTGCTTTTTTAAAAAAATTTTAATTTAAATTTTTCAATTTTTTTCAAAAATTTTTAAAATTTTCATGAAAATTTTATGAAAATTTTTCGAAAAAATTAAAAGTTTTTTTCCAAAAAATGAAAAAAGGCATATATGTTTCATTATTTGGTTTAAAAATTTTTTAAAATTTCGAAAATTTTTTGAAAAAGTCATTAAATATTTTAAAAATTTTCAAATTAAATTTAAATTTTTTTTTAAAAAAGACAGATATACTTGCTTTTTTGAAAATTTTAATTTAAATTTTACATTTTTTTAAAAATATTTGAAAATTTTCATGAAAAAAAATGCGAAAAATTTAAAAGTTTTTTTACCAAAATTTTAAAGAAAAACATATATCTTTTCGAAAATTTTTTTTAAAAATTTTTTAAAATTTCGAAAAATTTTATAAAAAAGTCATTCAAAATATTCGTAAAAAATGTCATAGTATAGAATGTCGAAAATTTTAATGAAAAAGGCATAGATAGTCTGTCGATTCATTTTGGGGGAAAAAAAACTCAGTTTAAAATTTCGACATTTTGTGAAAAAGTCATACTATAGTATGACTTCATGAAAATTGGGAAAAATTTTAACTGAGTTTTTTTCCACCAAATGAATCGACAGACTATACTATGCCTGTTTTCATGAAAATTTTCGACATTCTATCTAACATTTTTTTACGAATATTTTCGAAAATTTTCATGAAAAAAGTCATGTCAAAATATTCGTAAAAAAATGTCATAGTATAGAATGTCGAAAATTTTAATGAAAAAAGGCATAGTATAGTCTGTCGATTCATTTGGTGGAAAAAAAACTCAGTTTAAAATTTCGAATTTTTAAAAAAATCATACTATAGATGAATTTTCAAAAAAATTAGAAAATTTAAATATTTTTTAAAATGAAAAAAGGCATATATGCTTTTTCATAAAATTTGGGAATTAAAACCCTTTAAAATTTTTGAAATTTTTGAAAAAAGTCATCAAATATTCTAAAAAATGTCAATTTAAATTGAAATTTTTTTAAAAGGAAAAGAAGCTTCATTCCTTTTAAAAAAATTTTATTTAAATTTGACATTTTTTTAAAAATCATATATTATGATTTTATGAAAATTGAAAAAATTTAATAGTTTTTCCAAAATTTTATGAAAAACTATATATGCCTTTTTTGAAAAAAACCATTTAAATTTAATTTTTTAAATATTTCAAGAATTTTCATGAAAATTCGAAAAATTTAAAATTTTTTTAAAATGTCGAAAATTCAAAGGCCCCTGAAAATTTTCGACATTTTAAAAAAACTTTTTAAATTTTCGAAATTTTCAGAAAAAGTTCAAATATTTAAAAAAGTCAATATAATTGAAATTTTTGAAAAGATGATAGCTTATTTTGGTAAAAAAATTTAATTCTTTTTAAAAATTCTAAGATATTTTCATGAAAAAAGCAATTAAACTTGATTTTTTTAAAAAATCAAGTTAATTCCTTTTCATAAAATTTAATTAATATGACTTTTTTTGAAAATTTAAACTTTTTTAAAAATTTTAAAAAAAATTGAAAAATATACTATAGATGTCGAAAATTTTCGAAAAAAGCATGATAGTTTCGAATATTTTGGGAAAAAATCATTAAATTTCGTCAATTTTTAAAATTATTGTAAAAATTTGAAAATTTAAAATTTTTTTAAAATAAAACAATATCTTATGTTTTATGAAAATTTAAATCTAATTCTTTTTTTACAAATTTTAAAAATATACTATGCTTTCAAAAATTGAAAAATTTATATATGATTCGAAAATTTTCAAAAAAAAGCTTTTATAAAATGTATTCATTTTTAAAAAATCATTTAAAATTTCGAAATTTTCATGAAAAAAGTCATATATATGTCGAAATATTTGTAAAAAAATGTCATAGTATAGAATGTCGAAAATTTTAATGAAAAAAGGTATAGTATAGTCTGTCGATTCTTTGGGGAAAAAAAACTCAGTTTAAAATTTCGACATTTTTGAAAAAGTCATACTATAGTATGACTTTTCATGAAAATTATTGAAATTTAACAATTTTTTACAAATTCATGGTTTTCATAAATTTCCTTTTCTAAATTTTTTAAAATTTCATATATGAAAAATTTCGAAAATTTTAAAAAAAGCATAGTATAGTTTTCGAAAATTTTCATTTTTAAAAAAATAGTTTAAAAATTTCGTCATTTTAAAAAAAATAAATTTCAATTTAAAATTCATGAATTAGAAAATTTAATTTTAAAATGAGTTTTTTTCCACCAAATAATCGACAGACTATACTATGCCTTTTTTCATTAAAATTTTCGACATTCTATACTATGACATTTTTTTACAAAATTTTCATGAAAAAAGTCATACTATAGCATGTCGAAAATATTCGTAAAAAAATGTCATAGTATAGAATGTCGAAAATTTTAATGAAAAAAGGCATTATAGTCTGTCGATTCATTTGGTGGAAAAAAAACTCAGTTTAAATTTCGAAATTTTCAAAAAAAATCATACTATAGCATGGAAAAAAATTTTAAAAAAATGAATTAAATTGAAATTTTTTTAAAAGGAAAAGAAACTTCATTCCTTTTTAAAAAAACCATTTAAAATTTCAAATTTTCATGAAAAAAGTCATACTATAGCATGTCGAAAATATTCTAAAAAAATGTCATAGTATAGAATGTCGAAAATTTTAATGAGGATAAAATTCGACTTGTAAAAATCGTTTTAAATTTCGAATTAAAAAAGCATTTAATTCGAAATATTTTTAAAAAAGTCATATATAGAAAGTCGAAAATTTTAAGAAAAGTATAGTAATTGTCGAAATTTTTTGAAAAAAATAGTTTAAAATTTAATTTTTGTGAAAAAAAATATTTATATTTGAGTCATACTATAGCTGACTTTTCATGAAAATTGACGAAAATTTAAACTGATTTTTTTTTCCCCCAAATAATCAGACTATACTATGCCTTTTTTCATTAAAATTTCGACATTCTATACTATGACATTTTTTTAAATATTTTGAAAATCATAAAATGTCAAAATATTCGTAAAAAAATGTCATAGTATAGAATGTCGAAAATTTAATGAAAAAAGGCATAGTATAGTCTGTCGATTCATTTGGTGGAAAAAAAACTCAGTTTAAAATTTCGACATTTTTAAAAAGTCATACTATAGTATGACTTTTCATGAAAATTGACGAAAATTTAAACTGAGTTTTTTTTCCACCAAATGAATCGACAGACTATACTATGCCTTTTTTCATTAAAATTTTCGACATTCTATACTATGACATTTTTTTACGAATATTTTGAAAATTTTCATGAAAAAAGTCATGTCAAAATATTCGTAAAAAAATGTCATAGTATAGAATGTCGAAAATTTTAATGAAAAAAGGCATAGTATAGTCTGTCGATTCATTTGGTGGAAAAAAAACTCAGTTTAAAATTTCGCATTTTTAAAAAGTCATACTATAGTATGACTTTTCATGAAAATTGACGAAAAATTTAAAATGAGTTTTTTTTCCACCAAATGAATCGACAGACTATACTATGCCTGTTTTCATTAAAATTTTCGACATTCTATACTATGACATTTTTTTACGAATATTTTCGAAAATTTCATGAAAAAGTCATGTCGAAAATATTCGTAAAAAAATGTCATAGTATAGAATGTCGAAAATTTTAATGAAAAAAGGCATAGTATAGTCTGTCGATTCATTTGGTGGAAAAAAAACCTTTTAAAATTTTTAATTTTTAAAAAAGTATACTAAAAATGACTTTTAAATGATTTTTAAAATGAATCGAAAATTCTATTTTTTATAAAAATTTACATTCTATACTATGACATTTTTTTGAAATTTAAAATTATAAAAAATTTAAATATTTTAAAAATTCATAAAAATGTCAAAATTTATAAAAAGCATAGTATAGTCTGTCGATATTTTGGAAAAAAACTCTTTAAAATTTAATTTTGAAAAAATATTAATTGACTTTTTGAAAATTTAATAATATTTTTTTTCCCCCAAAAAAATGAAATAACAGTTTTTCAAAATTTCGACACTATACTATGCCTTTTTTTAAAAATTTTTGAAAATTTATCTAAAAATTTTTTCAAAAAAATTTTTGTAAAAAATTCATAATAGAAAGTCGAAAATTTTTAAAAAAAGGCATAGTATAGTTTTCGAAAATTTTTGGAAAAAAATAGTTTAAATTTCGACATTTTGTGGAAAAAAAACTAGTTTAAATTTCGAAAATTGTGAAAATTTTTAAATTAAATTTTTTTTCAAAAATTTAAAATTTTTAAAATAGTTTTTTTCCCCCAAAAAAATTTTTGACACTATACTATGCCTTTTTTTAAAATTTTCGAAATTTTATAAAAAATTTTTTCGAAAATTTTCGAAAAAATTCATAAAAATTTTCGAAAATATTTAAAAAAAAGGCATAGTATAGTTTTCGAAAAATTTTGAAAAAACATAGTTTATTTCGATTTTTGGGGGAAAAAAAACTAGTTAATTTTCGAAAAAAATGAAAATTTAAACTTAGTTTTTTTTCCCCAAAAACGAAATAAACTATTTTTTCCCCCAAAAAAATTTTTGACACTATACTATACCTTTTTTAGAAAATTTTGACATTCTTTATGAAAATTTTTTAAATATTTTAAAAAACATAGTATGATTGAAAATTTAAAAAAGGGGTTTTTTTCATTTTGAAATATTTTTTTCGAATTTTGAATTCTATAGTATGATTTTTAAAATTCGAAATTTTATGATTCAAAATATCGAAATATATATACTTTTTAAATTTTGAATTATATATTTTTTCGAATTATTTGGTGAAAAAATTTTTTAAAATTCGAAAATTTTAAAAATATTTTTTCCAAAAAATGAAAAAGACAATTTAAATGTTTTTTCCAAAATGTTTGACACTATACTATGCTTTTTTTAAAATTTTCGAAATTTATACATGAATTTTTTCGAAAATTTTCGAAAAATTTTTATAAAAAGAAAGTCAAAAAAATTTTTAAAAAAAGGCATAGTATAGTTTTCGAAAATTTTAAAAAAAACAGGTTTAAATTTCGTCAAATTTTTTAAAAAATCATTTAAAATTTCGAAAATTTTATGAAAAATTTTTAAAATATTTTTTCCAAATATGACAATTATATTTTATTAAAATTTTAAAACTATGATTTTTTCGATATTTTTAAATTTTAGAAAAAATTCAAATATTGAAAAAATGCAAATTTTATTTTCAAAAAATTTTGAAAAATTATATATATTTTTCATTTTGGAAAACAGTTTAAAATTTTTTTTCATAAAAAATATTACAGAAAAAATTTAAAAAATGTCATAAAGAAAGTAAAATTTTGAAAAAGTATAGTATAGTGTCGAATTTTGAAAAAAATAGTTTAAAATTTCATTCATTTGGTGGAAAAAAACTAGTTTATTTTAATTTGAAAATTTTTAAAATTAAATTTTTTTTCAAAAATTTATGAAAATAACTAGTTTTTTTCAAAATTCGACACTATACTATGCCTTTTTTTAAAATTTTCGAATTTTAATAAAAATTTTTTAAAAATATTTTAAAATTTCATGAAAAAGAAAGTCGAAAATTTTTAAAAAAGGGATAGTATAGTTTTCGAAATTTTTTGAAAAAACTAGTTTAAATTTCGTTTATTTTAAAAAAAAACATTTAAATTTCGAAAATTGGAAAAATTTTTAAATTAAATTTTTTTTCAAAAATTGACGAAAATTAACTAGTTTTTTTTTAAAATTTTCGACAACTATACTATGCCCTTTTTATAAAATTTTTGAAATTTTATAAGACATTTTTCAAAATTTGAAAAAAT
This sequence comes from Sebastolobus alascanus, assembly GCA_916701645.2. Taxonomy (NCBI): domain Eukaryota; kingdom Metazoa; phylum Chordata; class Actinopteri; order Perciformes; family Sebastidae; genus Sebastolobus; species Sebastolobus alascanus. Next base: position 464,443 of record CAKAOJ020000375.1, read on the forward strand.
TCATGAAAATTCGAAAATTTTTGAAAAAAATGTATAGTTGAATGTGGGAAAAAATTTTAAAAAAGGAAAAATATATTGTATTATTTTGAAAAACAAAAATTTAAATTTGGGTTTTTTTTAAAATATCAAAGACTTAATGCCCTTTTAAAAGAAATTTTTTTTACCAAAAAATCAACTATACATTTTTTTCAATTAAAAATTTAATTCTAATATGAAAATTTTTTAAAAAATTTTGAAATGTCGAAAATTTAATAAAAAATGAATGTCATATTTTGAAAAAATTTTAAAATAATTTCAAAATATCTGTAGCATGGGTTTTTTAAAAAATTTACAAATTTTTTGATTTTTTTACAAATTTGAATTTCAGAAAAGCTTTTCATTAAAATTTTCGTTTAAAAAAAATTTTTTAAGAATTTCGAAAATTTTAAAGAAAAAAGGCAATTAGTTTTAAAATTTGGGGGAAAAAAAACTCAGTTTAAAATTTCGAAAATTTTATGAAAAAGGCATATATAGTTGCTTTTTATTTGGTGAAAAAAACTAGTTTTTTTTCCAAAATGAAAAGCATACTATGCCTGTTTCAAAAATAAATTTTAAATGACATTTTTTAGAATTTTCGAAAATTTTAAAGAAAAAAGTATGTCGGATATTGTAAAAAAAACTAGTTTAAATTTCGAAATTTTTTGAAAAAGGGATATATAGTTGCGATTCATTTGTGGGAAAAAAAAATAGTTTTTTTTCCAAATTTCATGAAAAAATCATCTTTTCATTAAAATTTCGAAAATTCAATTAGAATTTCAAAATTTTCATGAAAAAAGTCATGTCGGAAATATTCGTAAAAAAATGTCATAGTATAGAATGTCGAAAATTTTAATGAAAAAAGGCATAGTATAGTCTGTCGATTCATTTGGTGGAAAAAAAACTCAGTTTAAAATTTCGAAATTTTCATGAAAAAAGTCATACTATAGCATGTCGAAAATATTCGTAAAAAAATGTCATAGTATAGAATGTCGAAAATTTTAATGAAAAAAGGCATAGTATAGTCTGTCGATTCATTTGGTGGAAAAAAAACTCAGTTTAAAATTTCGACATTTTTGTGAAAAAGTCATACTATAGTATGACTTTTCATGAAAATTGACGAAAATTTAAACTGAGTTTTTTTTCCACCAAATTAATTTTCGACATTTTCATGAAAAAAGTCATACTATAGTATGACTTTTCATGAAAATTGACGAAAATTTAAACTGAGTTTTTTTTCCACCAAATGAATCGACAGACTATACTATGCCTGTTTTCATGAAAATTTTCGACATTCTATACTATGACATTTTTTTACGAATATTTTCGAAAATTTTCATGAAAAAAGTCATGTCGGAAATATTCGTAAAAAAATGTCATAGTATAGAATGTCGAAAATTTTAATGAAAAAAGGCATAGTATAGTCTGTCGATTCATTTGGTGGAAAAAAACTCAGTTTAAAATTTCGACATTTTTGTGAAAAAGTCATACTATATGACTTTTCATGAAAATTGACGAAAAAAAAGAAAGAGTGATAAAAAGTCATAGTATAGTATGTCGATAAAAAGTCATAGTAAAGTATGTGAAAAAAAAAAAAAAGCCATAGTATAGTATGTCGAAAAAAGTGGTAAAAAGTCATAGTATAGTATGTTGAAAAAACGGACGTTGTTCACAATTCTGTTTTGGAAATGTATGCAAATTAGCACATATTTGATAAGATAATGCCTCATTCGCATATTTAAACATTCTTCAGACAACTTGTAATACAAAAAATAGTTGTCTTAATGCCAGTAATCAGCTGGGGACATTTCATGTTGACAGCTATTAGTTAAATTTTTTACCCTATTCACTTGGGGTGTCTCTCCTTTAATGATAGGTCGATTATTTGATTAACAGAAAATTAATCTGCCATAATTTTGTTAAGTGACTAGTCATTTATGTCATGTATTAAGAGAAAACACCAAACAAAACTTTTGTCTAAATATATAACTAAATATATTTGTGTTTGGGATCGTTAGTCGGACAAAACAAGTCATTTAAAGGCCTCATCCTCGGCTCTCGGGACAATTTTCATTTTTTTCAAATATTTTAGACTTAATGATTGAATGATTAAATAATCGATAATGACATTTCTTTTCCAGGAAACTTCCTAGGAAATTACAGTTTTGTAAAATAAAGTGTTATTGAAAAACATATTGTTTTGTTAAATCAGGTTTGCGATCTTCTCTAGCAGCATTCATTATTCTCTTTTCATCCTCTGAAACCTGCTGATTGAGCTTCTCGTCTATCTTTTTAGCAAACCCTGTTATGGTAATGCCACAATGCACAGACTCTGCATAAAGACTGTAGAATTAGAGGGCCTGTGGATTTTCTGTATCTTCACTTCCAGACAGGAAATGTATTTGGAAACTCAGCTGTGACTTTGTTTCCTCCTCCAGAGAAACTGGCCCAAGCCAAAGAAGAGAACCTGGACATGCACCAGGTGTTGGACCAAACCCTTCTGGAGCTCAACAATCTATAGAGACCTTTTCAAAGCTAGATGAAGGACAGCAAGGTTTTATCTCCCAGCGAACACCCGCACAGATGGAATCTTAATGTAACATCAACAGTTGTTATAGTAAAAAGTCATGTGAGGATTGGTTCAGATGTAATAGATCCCCTTAAGTGACATGAGCAACAAAGTGTTGTAAACTGAAAACTATTTTGTGTGCACTAGAAACTGTTGCATGCTCTGTATAGGTCATCCGAAATGATCTTATTATCAATAAAAAGCTCCTTGCAATCACATGTAACTATCTTGTGTGCACTTGAAAGTCACTCATGGGCACAACTATTTCAAGAGCAATTGTTTCTGCTAGAAAAGTTTGGTAACACTTCATTTTACAGGTCCGTAAATTTCATGGTAATTAGGAGATAATTAGCAAGTAACCTATTTGAAATTTCTTTGGAATTATTGCCAAATTACCCCAATATTTACCTCAATTTCATTTAAAATTACTTTATTATAAACATTATTTAATAATTATATTCCACTATTTCCCAATAGCTGGTAATTTATTTAATACATTTCCAGGAAAAGAATACAAAGTTAATTTATATGCTTTATTTCCATGTCTGCTGATAAATAGATAATAATTAGCAAATACCTTCTTTGAAATTTCTTAAAAAACTCCCTGAATCATTACATTAGCTACAAGGTTACATTTGTGAAGACAATAAGTCACACAATGGTGAGATTTGTGCCTGATCAGACGTGTCTTCTATTAGTTTTGATTTGACACCTCCGATGAAGAGAAGCACACAGCCGCTTCTCAAGCCTAAGGGCTCTATTTTGATGATTATATGCTATTTTAGCATATAATTATTAAATAATGTTTATAATAAAGTAATTTTTAATGAATTTTGAGGTAAATATTGGGGTAATTTGGCAGTAATTTCAAAGAAATTTCAAATAGGTTACTTGCTAATTATCACCTAATTACCATGAAATTTGCGGACCTGTAAAATGAAGTGCAACCAAAAGTTTCACTTGTTTGACCAAACATGGTGAAACATTTCTTGGATATATTCATGAATGTAGCAGATTGTCATCTTTTAAGAATAATGATAAGAAACTGAAACTCATACAAGATAGTTGCTACTGCACACAAGGAACGTTTCTCCTTCATACGCCATAGTTCCTAGTAGAAACCTTTTGTTTTTTGAATGATTTCCCTTGGTTGATAAAGTGTGATACAGGAATGCCCCTGTACGTAGTCATTTAAGCCATTTGGCAGATATATTAGGCATTTTACAACATTAGATTATTTATGGAATTCAAGTTACCAATAGAACAAATTACTAGAAATAAAAGATTTTCCATATTGAATAAAGTGATGGGAGCTGTAATACTGACATGTAACCTAACTGAATAAAGGTTTTGTATATTGTTAAAAAAAAAAGGAGACATAAATCCAATGAATTCCAGCTAGATATTGCGATGAAGAGGTGAGAATGACGTACAGCAGGTCTCACCTTAGTGCTGGTAATGAGGGAGTAGCAAACACTGATCTTTCACTTTCCCATATTTAGCCTGTTGGTTCAGGGATCCAACCAATGACCTCCCTAACGTTTAGGCCACCACTGCACAGGTAAGTATATGAGTAGTACAGCAAAGTCAAATGGATGATATCAGGATAAATGTACAATCTCTTTTTCAAACATACACCCACAAGAATAATATGATAAATAAATACGAAGCACAACCCCAACACATACACAACAAGAAAAAACAAGGCAAAAGTGAGCATGGCTCACATACCAACGCTCACTGCTTGACCCCTACTAAAGTAGGGCCAACGGTTTTGCCATTTTGGAACTAATGGAATTGGTCTATTGAGCACAATCTAGCTTGATATTATCAAAAATTTGGGCACCCTGGACTTCTGACCCCCCAAAAGGCACAACTAGACCACACTGTCAACCATCATACCAAATCTGAAGTTCCTAAGTTAAATAGTTTCCGAGTTCTACTCCTGAAATGAAAGTGTAACACGCAAACGGACAGAAAGACGGACAGAAAGACGGACAGAAAGACGGACGAACGGACGGAAGGACAGACACGCGGAGTGCTATATACCCTACTGCGTTGTCGCGGGGGTATGATAAACAATCTACTCGATAACAAAAGGGACTTCTCAATTACAACCTCAGGATAGCGATCACACGTCATAAGAACAAAGATCAGACTTATAACACTCAGTCAGTTGTAGCATTAAGGACAACACACATGTACTTTGTGAGAGTTAAACATTTGGAATAAGCCAAATATAGACAGCGAACAAATATGTAGTTAAATTATTCCAGTATATTATTCTAATAATATAATTTGTCCTTTATGGAAACCATAAAATGGAGCTGATCAGAGCATCCCAGAGAAGAATTTGAAATGAAAGAAAAACAGTTTAAAACAATATGGATCATTCATATATGCATTTGAAAATAAGCTACCAAATTGTTGTCTCGTATCAAAAGGGAAAACAATGTATAAGAAAAGAAATACAAAGTATGTGTGAGGGTATGTTACTTACAAACTTATGTTGCCTTTGCGGATCTGCTCACACTGAGTCAATAACCAGTATTAGTCCCAGGAATATTTTGCCCACTAGGTGTCTCTCGTGTCATATATATGGAGCATTTACTGCCATAAAGATGTTTTTCTTTACACACCCCTATAATTCATTTATTAACTGTAAATATGAAACAAGTCAACTCACTGTTTATTTTTTCCCAACAACTCTGTGGCCATTTTCTCTGCTAATAAACAAACAAGTAAATTAATTGATAAATAAAACGCCATAATATTGAATAATCAACTGTTAAATACTAATAAAAAAACTACCCATCCCAAATCCCAAATGAGTCTATTTGAATTCCTCGTATTAAAATGTTAAAACTGTTTGTTCATAAGAGGTCTAACGGGGATTTAGACCAAACATTAGTAGCGTCAATATGTAGCTTAACATACATTTCTTTATCTGTGAAAAGGACATATGCATAGCCCATATTTTGGTAAGTTCCGTATTTTGTCACCTTCATCAAACTTGTAAGCAAACTGGCAAAGAGAGAGTTTTAATAGAGTCAGAAGAAAAGAAAAATACTGTATATATTTAAAGAAAATACTTTTTGCATATATTATTGTTATTTTTGGTCTGTGAGAGCCCACACAATGAGGAAGTAAAGCCACTGTCAACCGGACACAAGGGTTAATAATTAAATGAATTATTCCCTCGGTTCCAGATTTCAGTCTTTGGCCCTATTAGTCCCAGGAACATTTTGTCCACTAGATGTCTCTCCTGTCCTATGAAACATTTGCTGCCATAATGAGTTTCTCTTCACAGCTAAATACACGTCTCTAAGGAAGGCTGTGCTGTAACATCCTGAATATGAAGCTACAGTAATAGTGTAATTTCCGTCTGTTGATGGGAAAAGAAACCAGATGTGAGTGTGTAACATCTCTATTCACCACAACTCAAGTACATAAAAACAAACAAAATAATAACATCATGGCCTCGAGGGTCCACTGAAGAGTTTAGTCACGGCCAAAAGTCCCTTCAACGAGGACCACAGATGTGACTCACACAAGATGTCCAGGGATATAATTGGACTTCCTGTTCCCGGCTACCCCGACCAAAAACCACAATGTCTTTATAACCCTATAGGATTTACATTGTGTCGATTCAGTGGTGAGTGTGGCTGTGACTCAGTCAAACATTATGGGCTTCTCTATTGTTGTTAAATGTATCACTGTAGGTTTTTTTTTGTTAAAGCACAACACAAACAATAATTTTAACAAACTTCACTATAACAGTGTAACCTACCTATAGCTCCTGTACATTGGCAATGGGTCCATCCCATGTTTTGCTTTGAAATCTTTCAGATATTTTTGAGATTAAAAATAACAAATCTTTACACAATATTTGCACAAGATTTTTGATAAATAATCATCTAACTAACATCTGACTAAGTGGGCAAAGGCAAATAATACAACAGCTATAACAGCCTGTTAAATTCAGAAAATTACAACACTTTACTGTAAAACCAGGAAAAGACAACACTTATGCCATATTACGATATCCAAAATCTAAGATTATATCTAGTCTCATATCACGATATCGATATAATATTGATATATTGCCCAGCCCTAACTATGGGTACTGTATTGGTATCACTGTTGGTTATTTATCCAAACTAAAAACATTGTATGGTTGTGTAAACTGTTTAAACTTACAAGTCACTATTTTTTACTGATTGTTAACTATATGTGCATCCTATGAATGTCATATGACCATAATTTTGTACAACAAACAATAAATGTGTGACAGTAAAGGTAAAACTTAAGCTTGTGGTCAAAATATCCATACTTCTTGCACCACTGCTAAAAAATAACTAGTACACCCATAGACTGTATATAAAGATGGACAATATGACAGCTCCCCAAAAGTGAAGCCAAAACATCTGGATCGCCCCCTGGTGGCTGGCTGCAGTATAGCTCATAAGTCCCGCCCCCTCCATGTTAGCGGATGGGACATGGGCCAACCTGAAAAGTCAAAGCACACGTCAAATACATTTTTCCTCAAAATGGTTGCTGTCATTTTAGGTAGTTCTTATCACGCTGATGTACGTTCAAGTGTTCATTTTTTGGATAAGCTTGGTTTTAATTAGTTATTTGATGCTATAAAAAACGGCTGAGACGTCATGATTGACAGCTGTGAGGCTCTCTCGCTGACCAGCTTCGGCAGCGCACGGCTAGCGTTTGGTTTGGGCAGGTGACCTCGATACCGCGGCTCCACCGCCCGATCACTACTGCGCAGACTCTGGCTCCAAATGACGTCAAAATCTCAAGATGGCAGCTAACGTATCCGAGATATTTTGGCTTCACTTCTGTACAGTGGGAGGAAGTGGAGACGCGTCGTCCATCTATATATACAGTCTATGGTAGTTGTCAAATTGGAGTAGGCTAGAAAGTATCATATCTCCTTCTGAAATATAGTGGAGTAGATGTATAAAGTAGTTTAAAATGGAAATATTGTACTCACACAAATACTCCAACCTCAAAAATTCAAATCAGGTTTGTATGAGTGTGGGAGGAAAATGCCTTTGGGAGACACTGTCCTCCACCTCCACATCTTTTTGCATTCTCTCTCTCTCTGTTCATTTCCTGCTCGGTGCCCCCCCCCCCCCCCAGTGTAAACACACCCATTGATTCCAGTGAGAGAGGACTGGGAGCGCAGGAGGAGGACCGACACACAGGAGCGGAGCAGCAGCACTGGAGGAACGCCTCCAAACATCTCATCCTTTCACATTAAAGCCCGTCTATTTCACAGCGTTGCCTTTATATATACATGTTTAATCTCCGCTATACGCAGACAACACAGTGTAGTGTTTGATCTGAGGAAAACGGCCTCATCCTCACCGACTATCCGCCAGCATTTCGGAAATAAACCAAGGAGTTGTTAGTCCCCGAGCGCAAAGGCTTGCATCGTGGCTCTTTCAGAAGTGGCATGTTCGAGGGATACCGCGGACACAATTGAACTCCTGCTTTCACCCAAAGAGGTAAATATCACAATAAATCACACCCCTACACCACATGATGTATTATAGCATAATAACAGATGGTTATATTGTAACAGCGTCCCTTTCTCATCAGCTGATGATGGAAAGCTCGGGTGCCAAGGCAGAAAAAGCGCATCAGAAAACAGACTAATGGAGAAAAGATTGTTTACATTCCTTGGTTATATCAGTATTATGTTATAGCTATAATTTACCCAGCGCCTATTTCTTTATTTTCATGAGATCTCCTCCCAGTCCTTTGTGCTCTCCTCGGCATCTTGTCCCTGCATTCTCATGCATGCTCGAGATGTTTTACATGTTTTAAAGGCGACATCAGGTGTGGCGCGCTCTTCTCGGTGATACACACTGTACTATCTAAGTGTCAGCAGGGTTTAGGTTTTAAACACCTCGCTCAGATGTGTGCGGACAGCTGGGGAGAGACTATAAATCTGAGATTAAGATTGATGCACACATGCAGATCAATAGCTGCTGCTGTGTCCTCTTGGTTTGCATCTTGTTTCTATTTTTTTTTTGGTGGCAGATGAACAGAACAGAACTGGCCCACATAAGCCTGGTGTTTACTTTTGAAGTCTCTCCCACCAATCCCTCTTCCTGAGTCCACGGTTGACTGTGAACACCTGGCAATGATTTTAAACAGACTGCAGCCAGCCAGGCCTCAGATATAGAGTCCAGAAGCAGCATGTGTGCATGCCTTTTTACTGTGTTGCTTTGTGAGTGTGGCATGTAGGCGCTTTCCTGTTATGTGGATGACAACTCTCACAGCCGTCCAGCCCATCGCTCACTCTCTGCTGCTGCTGCTGCTGCTGGTGGCATATTATCTCCCTCTCAGGGCACGCTGGTGTGAATGTACTGACTCAAATACAACACCATGAGCACTGATTGTAGGTAATAATAATGATAGTTATTAATTGATTGGTTTTAGGGCTGAAACAAAATTTAATTAGCAATTTATCCGGTGATTACCTTCTTTTTTTTTTAAATCTAAAAATGTTAAAACTTGTGAAAAACTGTCCATCACAGCTTCCCAGAGCCCACAATGACGTCTTCAAACTGCTTGTTTTATCTGACCAACAATCCAAAACCTAAAGGTAGTCAGATTACTATGATATGTGACGAAGAAAAGCAGCAAATCCTCATATTTGAGAAGCTGAAGCAGAGAATGTGCAGCAATTTTTAATGAATGAAACGACTTATCAATAATCAAAACAGTTGTTGATTAATTTTCTGTCGATAAACTAAGTGATCGTTTTCGAGGCAGTTGCTTTATGCTGAAATAAGAGTTTGATTGGTTTTAGGACTGAAACTAAAATTAATTAGCAATTAATCCGATGATTAGCTTTTTTTAGTCTAAAGATGTTAAAACTTTGTGGAAAAAAGGCCCATAAAATTTGATTGATTTTAGGGCTGAAACCAAATTTAATTAGCAATTAATCCGGTGATTACCTTTTTTAGTGTAAAAATGTTAAATCTTTGTGAAAAACTGTCCATCACAACTTCCCAGAGTCCACAACGACGTCTTCAAACTGCTTGTTTTGTTGACCAACAATCCAAAACCTAAAGGTAGTCAGATTACTTTGATATCTAACAAAGAAAAGCAGCAAATCCTCATATTTGAGAAGCTGAAGAAGAGAATATGAAGCTACTAATGAATGAAACTACTTGTAAATGATAAAAATAAAAGTTGCTGATTAATTTTCTGTCGATCAACCAAGTGATTGTTTTCGCACCAGTTTCTTTATGCTGAAATAAGAGGCTTCTGCATTTTTACACTCACAATGAATATGCAAATAACCTTCATGGTGCTAAATAAACTGTCATGTAATAAACTCTCTTCACTATAACACCTATGCTATCACCAAAGCCATTTGTTTACTCTCATTTAGAGCAGATATAAGACTGACAGAGTTGTCAACATTATCTTAACTTTTTCAAAAGTTTTCCTTGATGGTCCAAAAATAATATCCCTATAATTAACAGCATTTGGGCTGCAATAACAATTAATTTAATTTGGGATTAATCTGTTGATCCTTTTCTCTATTAATTCAGTAATTGTTTGGTCTACAAAATGCCAGAAAATAGTAAAACATGTCCATCACAATTTCCTAAAGCTCAAGGTGGCGTCTTCAAATTGCTTCTTCTGTCCAACTAACCTTCCAAAATCTAATCAGTTTACATTCACAGATTAATATAAGCAGCATAGCCTCACAGTTTAGAGCGAATGTTGACTAAAATGAATAAAATGATTTATTGTTGCCGATTAATTTTCTGACGATTGATTGATTCTGCCAGACAGTCGTCAGGCATTTTTCAGCAGCTTGTTACCGTCAGGATCTTTTTACACGCGCTGTAACAGTGTTTACTGTGAACAACCAGATTAAAGGGTTGCAGTAATCTGATTTCCCCAATAAGCTGTGTTTACATGTGCTGGGTTAATGTGCGGAGGGACGTGAGGTAGTTTGCAAATCATTTTCACATTAAATACAGCCAATAGTCTTGGAACTTATGATCAAGGAGTACTGGAATACACAATCTACCAGAGTCCATGTAAGAAAATCATCATTTTAAGCTCTGAAACCATCCAAGTTCTTATTCGATTCCGGCATACAATAATAAAACATCCTTACTGGACAGATGTTGAGGACAAGCAAACTAGTAACAAAGGACGAATTTCCATTTCATTTACAAATAGATGAACACAGGGTTTTCAGGACCTGCAGGTTTAGTTGTTAATCCAGGCTTCATCCTTTAATATGCAAAGTATCTGGTTTACTGCGCCTCTTCAGCTCTCATGCACTCACTGTGTGTATGAGTGAGCTCGTTCATCCAAGGGCAACTTTGTTTAATGTTTGAAGAAATGCAAAACACCTTTCGTGATGCACACTAATTTTTTTTAAATCAATGTATTTTCACGATTCCTCCTACGAGCAGAAGATTATCATGCTGCATACTTTCCACTAATTGAAGTGTTTATCTGCCTGTCAGCTACTGAAGGTTATATTTATTAACATGCTAATTATTAGCATCTGCAAAACCCTCTCCTATTTAGTGCCTGATTTATTAGGGGCACTTATTCAAATCAAGCCATTTACAACTTGCAATTAGAAAACATGAGCTGGAGTATCGGTGCAGTGTGTGTAAGTGTGTGTAGGAGGTGACGTGTGCAGGTGAAAGAGCTAAGAAAGGCGAGGGTATTCTCATTATAGCTGAGCCAGAGGCCACACGATGACGGGTTGCCAGTTTTGTCAGTGCTGGAATGCAATAAATCCTGTTGAACCAAGGTTGCGGTTGGTTTTGTATTTAATCAAGTTGTGATGAATAATGTTCTTACTCTTGAATGTATTTCATATATAATGTAATAGATTACTTTAAGATGGAATACATTCCTTATTAAGACTAGAGTGTGAAACATTTACCTACATTTTGTTTCCTTTAAAAATGTTTCACACACTGTTTATTCTTCGGCTATGAGTGCGTTTTACAACTTTTAGGACCTAATGATTTAAATAATGGCTATTCAAGAGTTACAGCCGTCTCTTTCCCAATGTATGTCTATGGGAAAAAGTCTTTTTGGGCCCAATGGCATCACATGACGGACACAGAAGTTGTAGTACCGCCGTTTGGCCCCTTCGAAAATTGGGATCAACGACCGGCGCTCTTCCTGCGGGGCTTGGGTGACACAGCAGAGCAGACAGCTAGCAGCTAGCAACCTGGTACGGCACCCACCTGTCACTCAAAGCGGCCACGTCCTCAGTCATGCCCAACTTTAAGCCTTAATATAAATTAAACGGGTGCGTTATATAAACTCCCCCCCTGCCCCCCCCGTAGAGTTGTCATGAACATATTAGGATATAGAGATCAAAACCGTTTTTTGGTACCAGGCTGTAAACATGTTTATTTCTACTGTAGAGTTGGGCATTTTAACACGGGGGTCTATGAGGATTGACTCACTTTTGGAGCCTCAAGTGGCCATTTGATGAACTGCAGTTTTTGGCACTTCCGCATTGGCCTCATTTCTCAGCACCGAAGGTTACTGCTTGATTTGAACTGAATTCAATCTGATCACAGCTGCAGCTCTTTGCTGTCAATGAGAAAACTACAATCATGTTACAACCACCTCATGCCTGTCTCGATACTAAAAAGGCAGATTTGGGGTATAATGAGTATAATTGGTCTTAAGGTTTACTCTCAAGCAATCTTGATCACTCCCTTAAACCATTTGGAGAGACCTAGAAGAGAACTGACAATGTCTGGTCAAAAAATCTGACAGCTGTGGATTTACCGGGTCAGACGGGGACTCTGGAAACAGTGCGCGGGAGGCACTTGACACGTCTAGAAATTGGGTGGAATGAATGTGAGCTCTGAGCGAGGACAGGGCAAGGACAGTGAAGATGGGAGCTGTGACTTTCCGGGAGGGAGTAAATTCTGTGCATTACTCAGAGGCTTAAAGGAGTCCTGCTGTCTCTTTCTTTCCCCTTTTCTTAAAGAGCTCTGCAAAGGGACTCCTACTTGTAAATCATGGTATCTCTAAAAGAGAGGGGGATTAGTGCTGCTCGGGGTTGAAAGTAGAAAAGCCTCGTGGTCTCTGCGAGAAGACAATTGTTATCTGCTTGACCTTCATAACTCCCAGGCGTATGCTGTTTTGCAACTTATAATCACTGGATATCTTGCTTAATGTCTCTCTAACTGTTGGGAAGGATTGCAGTACTAACCAAAAAATGCACATCATTCATCAAATTATGAATATTAGGGCTGCAAAATGTAATATTTCAGCATCAATATCACACTGTGCCTATACAGTCGGAGAATACAATTTAATAAGAGAAGTTAGACCCACTTTATCTTCAGTGAATTTAGATGGAGATTGAATGATAGAAGATAAATTCTTACTCTAATGATCTAATTTCTTTCCTCATACTCTGTGTCTTGACAGCAACAGGCTCCCATCATTACTGATAGCTTGCATCCTCTTTACGGGAAACTCATTATTATGATCTCTCTTCTCACAAAATGTTCTTCACCTACACTAGCAGATATAATTTATGTGTCATTTTTTAACGGAAGACTTTTTTCTTTTTGTCTTACTGGCACATCAATGTCACCCCTTTATTGCATTTCAAAATGATTTGTTTGTTAGACTGTCTTTACTTTGAGTCACAGGAGAATGCCTCTTCTGATGGCTGTCTCAGCTTTATGATGGTAGCAACTTTGAGCAAAGAACTTTTAAGATGATTTGAATTCATAGACTGAAATATAAATTTAAAGACAAAAAACACATAAGAAAATGTACAACCTGCACTGTGACAACTATTCCCTCAGCAACCTTGTGTAACGCACTTTAAATATGAAAGGCATTAAAGAGAGATTTTTCTTGTCTTTTCTTTTTCAGGATTCAATGAAAATGTCCGTGTGTGTCCATGAGAACCGCAAATCACGAGCCAGCACCGGCTCTATGAACATCTACCTGTTCCACAAGTCCTCCTATGCCGACAGTGTACTCATGCACCTCAACTCACTGCGGCAGCAACGGCTTTTCACTGACGTCCTGCTTCATGCAGGCAGCCGCTCCTTCCCCTGCCACCGGGCCGTGCTGGCTGCCTGCAGCCGCTACTTTGAGGCCATGTTCAGCGGTGGGCTGAGGGAGAGCCAGGCCAGCGAGGTCGACTTCCGTGACTCCATCCATCCGGAGGTTTTAGAGCTCCTGCTGGATTACGCGTACTCGTCACGTGTGGTCATCAACGAGGAGAACGCAGAGTCACTATTGGAGGCTGGGGACATGCTAGAGTTTCAGGACATCCGGGATGCCTGTGCTGAATTCCTAGAGAGAAACCTCCACCCGTCTAACTGCCTTGGCATGCTGTTGCTGTCTGACGCCCACCAGTGCACCAAGCTGTCAGAGCTCTCCTGGGGTATGTGCCTCAGCAACTTTCCCACCATTTGCAAGACAGAGGACTTCCTCCAACTGCCCAAAGATATGGTGGTGCAGCTTTTGTCACATGAGGAGCTAGAGACTGAAGATGAGAGACTGGTTTATGAAGCTGCCCTTAACTGGATCAACTATGACCTGGAAAAGAGGCACTGCTACCTTCCAGAGCTCCTGAGGACGGTCCGTCTGGCCCTGCTGCCCGCCATCTTTCTCATGGAGAACGTTTCTACAGAAGAGCTGATCAACACCCAGCCCAAGAGCAAGGAGCTGGTGGATGAAGCCATCCGCTGTAAGCTGAAGATCCTGCAGAACGATGGCGTCGTTAACAGCCCGTGTGCTCGACCGAGAAAGACCAGCCATGCCCTATTTCTTCTGGGAGGGCAGACTTTCATGTGTGACAAGTTGTACCTGGTGGACCAGAAAGCCAAAGAGATCATCCCGAAGGCTGACATACCCAGCCCCAGGAAGGAGTTCAGTGCCTGCGCCATCGGCTGTAAGGTGTACATCACTGGTGGAAGAGGCTCAGAGAACGGTGTGTCCAAAGATGTGTGGGTCTACGACACCGTCCACGAGGAATGGTCGAAGGCGGCACCCATGCTCATTGCCAGGTTTGGCCATGGCTCTGCTGAGCTGAAACACTGCCTCTACGTGGTAGGAGGTCACACGGCAGCAACCGGCTGCCTCCCGGCTTCTCCGTCTGTATCACTCAAACAGGTGGAGCAGTTTGACCCAGTGGCAAACAAGTGGACCATGGTGGCTCCTTTGAGAGAGGGTGTGAGCAATGCAGCAGTGGTCAGCGTCAAGCTCAAGCTCTTTGCCTTTGGAGGAACCAGTGTCACCCACGACAAGCTGCCCAAGGTGCAGTGCTACGATCCGCAGGAGAACCGATGGTCTGTGCCCGCGTCCTGCCCGCAGCCGTGGCGTTACACGGCCGCCGCCGTGCTGGGAAACCAGATCTTTGTCATGGGTGGGGATACAGAGTTCTCAGCATGCTCGGCTTATAAGTTCAGCAGTGAGAGCTACCAGTGGACTAAAGTGGGCGATGTGACGGCCAAGCGGATGAGCTGCCAGGCTGTGGCATCGGGGAACAAACTGTACGTGGTGGGTGGGTACTTTGGCACACAGCGGTGTAAAACTCTGGACTGCTATGACCCCACGTTGGATGCCTGGAACAGCATCACTACTGTGCCATACTCGCTCATTCCCACTGCATTCGTCAGCACCTGGAAACATCTGCCTGCTTGAGCCCCAAACCCTCTACCTACACCCTTTCCATGAGGTAAGTTTGACCTCTCTCTTTGTCTGTTTACAGGACTTTGGGATTACTACTGCATATATAAAACAAGTTACATAAAGTTGGGTCTGAAGACTAGAAATTTGAAAATGAAAAAAAACCTGGGGGTGTAGACTTAGAAAGAAGTGAGCTAGCCAGACCTCTATAGCCTGCTCCACATCTCTGCATGAGGCTAGCGGCTCAAGGCTACATAATACACCCAAATGTCCAACCGTACTGTTGGCAGTCGAGTTGCATTATGGGGAATGTAAGTGCCAGGATTTGACAAGGAAGAAGAATGGAATAAAATCTCTATTTCTGCTGCATCGATGTTATTAAACTCTCCTAGTGAGTTGGACAGATGCATCTTCTCCCTGTCTTTTAACCATCTGTAAAACATTGATATTCAGTTGCATGTTTAATGTATTCACTCATGTATTTATTTGTCTGTAAATTAATTAGAGCCCAATCAATGTAGGATTTTAGAGGCAGATAAAAACCATAACGATATATTGGCTGATATTCCATCTTCACACTTCTTATAAACATTTTGGCAGTGATCCTTCAATTCTGGCAAAGATACACAAAGAGGTTAAAAAATACAGAAATATGCAACCTATCAAAGAATAATGTACTGCAATCTCTATTTGTAATTCTGTCAGCATATATGCTGGTACTGACAATAACAGCTGCAATGAGTAGTCGGCTAATCGATTAGTCGATCGACAGAAAAATAAAATTTAGCCTCTAAAATATGGAGATTACCTGCTTTTCTCTGTTTTATATCACATTAAAGTGAATATTATTTAGGTTTTGGACTGACAAAAAAACGATTAATCAATCAATCGAGAAAGTAATCAGCAGATTAATTGATGATGAAAAGAATTAGTTGCAGCCCGACTGACAATCTGTGATACCCAGTATTGATCAGGTTCTGATATACATTTATTGGGTCTTTCAAGCTTGAGATTTTCAGAAATCCTGACAGGATAAGCGGAGTCATCTCAGAAGAAGAGAGGAAGCAGCACTAGAGGAGGGAGGGTGGGGGTGGATTGATAGGGGCTTGTGTGCGTTAGTTAAGTGAGTTATGTGGCTGTGGGGATGGGCCGAAGGACAGAGAGGGTAATTGAAAGAGAATAGGATACTTTTATTGCTCCTGTGGGGGAAATCCCTCTAAGAGGAAAAAGGGGGTCTGCCAATTAGACAAGCCACACACCAGCAGGCTCCAACGCCCCGGCGAGGCTAATCCACTCTCAGTCGCCTTCCTTTGACGAGGTTACGGTCTTTACGCTGGGCGAGAGGGAAGGCAGCCGGCGACTCACGCGGTGTCGGAAACCATTCATCATGAGTCGCAAGTGGAGGTGACTGAGAGCAGTGGCAGCAGGGGAAGTGAGGAGGGAGAGCTGTAGGGCTAGACTACACTCCCCCACCCCCCCCTCCGCTCAGTCAGACACACATCATCCTTGATAGTTGTGGTCCCGCTCTGAAAATTTCCCGTAGTCTCTTCTGCCTCCATCTATGTCTCATTACAACCCTGCTCTCCTGCTCTGATGATAAACAAGCCAGATGCATGTGGAGCATGAGTAGTCAGCAGGCAAAGCTGATCTTTCTGCATGCTGCAGACTCACGATCACATCACATCACACGATCACTACACCCAACACTGATGCCCCCTACACACACCCATGCAGGCAGTTCTTTTCATTTTGCTGTATTTATCGAAATGGCTGTGGGCCCTCAGCTCCTGAGAAAGCCAAGGAGAGAAGTAGAGTGACTCCCCAGCTGTCCAGCACAGTTTCCCATTCGATAATGCCAGGAAGCAGCTTCACTGCTGCGATACTGTGATGTTCATCCTCTCCACAGGATGAAATATTTGTTAAGACTTATTATTCCCTTTCTTTTCAGTGACTCATCTCTGAAAAGGAGAGACTAGACTGAAGGTCTGAACTATCTCTAAGCCAACCTCAACACAGTGCTCAGCGAAGGATATATAATCCTGCCGCTAATTTAATACAGAATTTGTTTTTGGTGCGCCCTGCCTGTCATGGCAACTGACAGTCTACTCACTGAAAGACGAAAAGTGGAAGAATGGAAAAGAAGGCTGACTGTTTAGGAATGAAAGGGGAAGGAAGTATGTTAGACCTCACAGAAGGAGCTTGTAGCTGTGACAGAAAGAAGAAGTTTGTTCTCAGTTTTTCCCAGGGGAACAACTCCAACTTTTAGATTTATGTATTTTTTTTCCGTTGGAAAGCGCTAAGTAGGTACTGACAAAATCAAATAGTGCAGTATTTCTGACTGACTTCCTTTATGCTGATAATGTTTCAGGATGACTGTTGTTGGTTTTAGATATTTAGAAGTTACCTACACACAAAAAAGTAAAAGAAACTGACACGCATCAGCCAGGAAAATATCATCTTTAAGCTACAGTATATAACTTTATTATAATAACCAAAATTGCAGAATATATGACTAAATATAGCATCACAACAAATGGTCTAAAATAACCTGAACAGCTTCACCTGGTCTCCAATTAAATCAGGGTGGGTCAAAAAACACCGGACTTTCGTCCAGGAGACCAGAAGCCAACATAGATTTATTTGTCACGTAACTTCCGTACTTAAGTTACACCACTTCTGGAATTATTTGAACCCAAACCACAAGCTTTTCCTAAACCTAACTAAGTAGTTTTGTTGCCTAAACTTAACCAAGTGGATCTTTTCCTAAACCTAACTAAGGAATTGTGTTGCCTAAACCTAACCAAGTTGTTTCCTGTGAAGACGGAAGTTTATTCTGAAAAGACTGTGGAATGAGGAATAACTTTTCGTAAGATATCATATGAACTGTTGCATGAGGATACATTGGTCTGTATGCTAAATATGAAGCTACAGCCAACAGCTTACTAGCTTAGCGTAGTCTCTGCAGCTTCATATTTAGTGTACGGACAAGAGAGTGGTATCAATCTTCTCATCTAACTCTCTGCAAGAAAGCAAATAAGACCTAAATGTCTAACTATTCCTTAAAAAAATCTGTACTTTTTTGCAAAGTCCATATGTGAGAGCATTTAGTCTAAATGCACCAGTGGCAGTGAAGAAGATCAGTTAAATGCTAACTTGAAACAAACTGGAATCCAGTGGAGACATTCCTCTCTTACCCACATTGCTACTGGCTAGAACGTGCTCGTCAAGGTCTACTTATCACTCATCACATGTACGTCCTCTGGCAACGACAGCAAGGGAAAGACCCACGTCCAAACAGAGATAGCTGCTGATATTACATTTACATTGGACACACAGAGCGCTGCCAAGCCTGTAACCATCTGTGCCGTACAGATAAGTACATATTCAGTAAAGGCTTTAAAAAAGGAAAGGTCAGAGTGAAATTCTGAGAGTAAAACACACTCAGATGTGAAAGTGTAGTAGGCTGAGGGAGATATAAGAAGCTTGACAAAGGGCTGTACTGAGGAAACAGAGGAGGTGGATTCACCAAATCTATTCGTCTTAAGAAAATATCAAAAATAGTGAGTATCATGATGTTATGTTTGGTGATACTGTATTTAATCGCCATTAGATATTTGAATCGATTGATAGTCCTATAGTCTAGCAGGAGATACAGAGCGGATACTTTAGCAATACCTTTTCAGTGTAAATTAACAAGGCAGGAACTAAAATTTCGAGAAGGTTGTGAGGTGATCCAGGAACTTTCAGCCTTTTTTCCTTAGATTTATGCTGTATTCCTTTCTGTTTTTAGACTTCCTTTGTACTTTGAATAATTAAAAAGTCACCTTTAAACTGTTGAGCGTTGTTTGCTTTCAGACGTCTTATTTGCCCATTTAACGAGTTATTCTTTTCTTCTCTCCCTCAGATTTCCCTGTTTTGCATCATCTACTGGACTCCCAACTGTGAAGAAGCACACATCATCTTCCTCTGAAAGAGACGCCGAGCAGTGATGTACAGACACCCGCATTCATCTTGATGTCGCAAAGATACAGAAGCTGGACAGAAGCTGGACGCTTTACTGGAATGATGTCGTCTCTCATTTCCAAGAAGGAAGCTGAGGCATACCGTCCAGTTGCTCACGCAAACATACCGAACAAACTGCTGCTTGTTATATGACGCACAAACTCCACCTTGTGTACATCTGGCATATCAGGCTTTCATGCTGCCATACGAGGACTGCAAACATATCACACAATCTGCGTATTTTTCCCCCATTTAGTCATAACAGGCTTGTGAGGATCTGTATTGATGTTTTTCTCTATGATAAAAAAAAAAGAAGAAAAAAAAATACTCTTTTCATCGAGGCTGCAATGTATAGCATGATGGATGTTCTATTAAGATTGAGGGAGGGAGGATGCAATGATTGGTGTGCTAAAGAACAGTGTGAATATAGCTGATTTATAAAAGGCACAATGAAGGAGCAAATCACCTTCTCTCTTCTAATAAGCTCTTTTGTTTTACCCCTTTTTTCTTCTTCTTTCAAAGACGTGCTCTGACACAGAAACAAACCCTCAAGTGTTCCTCTTATGAAGGCTTTGGCAGTTTGCTGTCACTGCGAGCCGCGAGGTGTTGACGACCAACACCAGCTGAGGTTGAGGAGGATGGAGGGGATCTGGGGGGGGGGGGGGGGGTCGAGGTGCCTCGGGGTCACGGCCTTACATGTTTGCTTTTTCGCAGCTACGCATTAACGCCCGGTTAACTAACCCACTGTACACAGGGGCGGTATTCAGTGTTTCAGAAAGAAACACTGTCACATTCAGCTGTACACTTAACGCTGTAAAAGAGCGGCTGTGCTTCTGTTACTCTGATAAAAGCAGTTGCTCGCTTGCTGAGTCATAGCTGAACCCTTTCTAAGAGCATGTCCACTCATAGTGATTCAGTAAAACTGGCATGAACTCCTCTCTGTGGTCACAGAAATCTTGTCACCTTAATCTAAACTGAGAATGAATCAGTTTCTTTTTGCTGCAACGTAGTCTTAATTTATATGACAATGCTTACTCTGTTATGTTAATATGTTTAATCCTATTTATTTCTTCTCTGCCTGCATTCTGATGTGAATGTATGTTCGGGTTGTGTCATGCATGGCCAGGTGTTGTGTTTTATTTGATCTCAGTTGGGCTGCATTTTGCACAATTCAGTCTTTCCCAGGAGGAGCTTTAAACCTAAAAGAGACAGAGGTTAACCTCTCAGAGAGCATGGGCGGGAGAGGAAGAATGGCTCGCATTACTGATGGTGTGAAGCAGTTTAGGCCACAGGGTCGCTGCCCAAATAAGAAGACTGAATGGGGTTGAAAGAAATTTTCCTTTCACAAGCTCTAACCTTGAACCAAGAACCATAAAACAAACGAGGCTGCTGGAACAGTGCAGCATGCGGCCCAGTAACTAATAACCCTGACATGCTTAAGAATGCGACAGTCTTTGCAGCTGTCCCAAGGACAGCTGCAAAGACTGTCACATGTGCTAACTTGGCTCTAACCCACAGTCTTCTTCACCGTTAGGTTGAGAAAGAGTTGAATCCAGTAAGCTGTGCATTGATAAGGGCAGACACCGCAGTGCTTTTCACCACAGTGTTAAAGATGCACATATAAAAAAAGGAGAAAAAAAAACATTGCAAGTTCCTAAAGACCAAAAAGAGAGAATGTCTTAAACACTTGCATATGAAATACTTGGTAAGTCTAATCAGTGTTTTTGTCCAGCCCAGTCGCACAGCAGTTCATGAAGTAGTCACGAGATTTAAGGTATTGATTCGTGTACATAGACGCACATTTTTTTCCTAAAGCTAAGTAGTTTGTTGCCTAAGCCTAACCAAGTCGATCTATTTCTAAACTAAGTAGTTTTATTTTGAAAAGTCTGGAGGGGAAATTGACACGTGCGTCGTTGCTGGACATTTGTAGGAAAACGCCCGAAAAATACGTTGTTGAAAGTCGTGCTGAGCGTCACGAAAAAAAGGGAGATTCGTGTCTTGTACACAAATCAAATAGATTAAATATCATGACTATTTCACGAACTGCTGTGAGACTGTGTTGCTTTGTCTGTATGTCTGTCTAAGTGACCTGAACATTGACGTTTTACGATTGAATATTAATGAAATCATTGAATTTCAATGTAAGAGGTAATGTCTTGGTGGAATATGTATATATTTTTTCAAATGTCCTTCCTTGTGGGTTCATGAAATAAATCAAATATATGGGGATCAATTGGTAAACAGCTCTAAATTCCTGCTGAGCTCCTGAAGCCACAAAAAAAGTTCCTTTATTGGCTATTTCAGGACTTCTGTGGAGACCCTCGGGGCTCCATGATGTTGACCTCCTCCAACCACTGAACACAGAGCCTCTGGCCCCACCAATCAGACAGGAGCATTTCTTACCCATTGAACGCAAGTTTCCCCGGCAACAGAGTAATGAATGCCCCTCCAATTTGCACCTAATTGCCGAGTGGCATTTCACATTTCTACTCTTGCCCTCCGCTTAGCCTCTGTTTCATCTGGAAATCCAGCTGCCTCAGATTGGAGCACAGTATCCTGCTTCGCATAATGATGTAAATTAGACAGAAAACTGTCAATGTGCATCTTTTTTTTCTTTCTCTTTGTCATGTAAGAGTTTAATTTCTATTTTTTATGGCATTATTTTGTACATGTGATTTTTTTCACAATGTGAAATTCATGGCTAATAAACATAAGAGTTTTTTCCTCTTGACTGTAAAGCATTGTGAGTTGTTTTTGGGTGGGAAAAGCAGCTTCAGCAGAGCATAGGGTGCTTTCTCATTACTGCATGTTTCGCATATTTAGGCAGCTTTGGAGTGAATACAAGTGTCCTGAGGTATTTAAGGCAGTATATCATGCGTACAGCTTTTGTTCTTTGGAGGAGGGACTGAAATCATCTTATCTATGCCTCTGGCTTCTAAGCTTCCTGCACAAGAACAGGCGAAAAGCAGCCAGATACTTTCCCTTTCTCCGTCAAGTCACCTTGGCAACGGCAACCTTTATCTGCAAACTGTGGGGGCTGGAGGAGAACATGAAATCTTAAAAAGCACCTCTCTCTATTCTCCTCCCTCCCTGACCTGCCTCCCCTCTCACTTCCTCACGCCCCCTCTCTCTCTCTCTCACACTTTTCATCAGTGAAATGCATCGCAAAGTGGTTCGCCAGCTCGCCCTCCCGCGCTTCACGTTCCCTGGTTTGTAACAAGTCTAATGTCCCATTAGTGAGTGACTGCAGAGCCACTCACTGCATTCCTGCAGCTCTGAGGAGTCTGTTCACTGTTTACATTCTTCGCCCTGACAAGACTGCTGACCGGTGACTCGAGGTTGAGAAACACCAGTTTTACTGGATCCAGACCCTCATGTATTCACAAACAAAATACACCCATATACTAGGGGAAGGGGCAGCTTGAGAAGTAAACAAGATCAGAAGTTGCTGACATGTTATGAGTCATTAAAAATCTAGATAACACTTCATTTTACAGGTCTGCAAATTTCATGGTAATCAGGTGATAATTAGCAAGTAACCTATTTGAAATTTCTTTGGAATTACTGCCAAATTACCCCAATATTTACAATAAATAGTAAATAAAATTACTTTATTATAAACATTATTTATATAACTATATTACGCTATTTCCCAATAGCTGGTAATTTATTTAATACATTTCCAGGAAAAGAATACAAAGTTAATTGATATGCTTTATTTCCATGTCTGCTCATAAATAGATAATAATTAGGAAATAATTCCTTGAAAAATCGCCCTGAATCATTACATTAGCTACCAGGTTACATTTGTGTAGACAATAAATCTTACAATGGGGAGATTTGTGCCTGATCAGAAGTGTCTTCTATTAGTTTTCCACCTCCGATGAAGAGCAGCGCAGAGCCGCTTCTCGAAGCTTAAGGGCCCTATTTTAACGATTAGATGCTATTTTAGCATATAATTATTAAATAATGTTTATATTAATAAATAACGATACATTTTGAGGTAAATATTTGGGTAATATGGCAGTAATTCCAAAGAAATTTCAAATAGGTTACTAGCTAATTATCACCTAATTACCATGACATTTGCGGACCTGTAAAGTTAAGTGTTACCAAAATCTACATTATTTTAAGATGAGATGATTATTCTCTCCGGCTGAGAACCAGCACAAAAAAAAGGGTTGACATTCGAGGTGAAATGTGGGAGCTCTGTGTGCGGGAGGCCCCTCCGTGCCCCCGTGTGATCCAACAGTCACCCCATTAATCAAGACAGGAAGTTGAATTTCCTGTCCGCCAGGAAGTATCTCCGCCCCCCCCCCTCCTCCTCCTCCTCCTCCCCAGAACATACCACTGATGGCTCAACCCTTCAACACTGTGAATCCTTTGGGTGCTGTTAGCTTATGCAGAGCTTGGCTGAACAGACTAGAGTCTAGTATTTTGTGTGGGCAGTCTGTATGTGTGGCCGAGTGTGATGAAAAAACAATGTACCTAAGTGTCGCCGTCGCCTGGCAACACCGGCATTAGCCGCACACATACTCACGTATACACACACACGCATGAACACAAGCAGACAGAGACGATAAATTTAAAATTAGCTGCAGATGTCCCTACACTGCACCGTCAGCATCAGGATGGTTATTTATCATGTCTACTAGATTTAGAAGTAATAAAGTACCTAGAAAAGATATAGAAAAAAGTAGTACAAGCATTATTCACTATGTATATTAAGATGAATTACTAAATATAAAACCACTCATTTGAATGTTTTTATTATGTTATTCAAGAACCTTTAAGGTGGAGAGAACTATAACATCCCTGGACATTATGATTAAGTCTGGTGTCATGTTTTTCTCCTCTTTCTCTGTCAACAAATACAGAAAAAAACAAATCCTCAATACTTAGAAACAGATATTTTCCACACGACCTTCATTTTACAAAATATCTCCGTCATCACTCGCCGTAATATTTACGTGTCACCACAAGTGAGATTACAAGTTAAGGTAATGTAAAGTACTAATTAGTCCGAGAAGTGCTAATAAAACATAAAAAAGCCGGTAGTCCGCCATCTTTGTTATTGTTTTTGCCACATGCTCATTAGGGGTGGGAAAAAATTGTTTCACCAATGTATCGCGATTTTTTTTTTTTTAAACGATTTTGAAATCGATTTTTTAATGCCAGAATCGATTTATATGCTTCTTTGAGTCTATGCGGCGGTAGAAGGAAGTTACGCTTGTCTTGTTGTATCCTGAGTAACGTGACGTCATATCCGTTCAGTATACGTCAACCAAAACAAATCACAGCAAGCCGAAATGAGAAAGTAGAAAATGGCGGATGGGATATTTACCGACAAATTTCATATCGTAGAACAAAACGTTCCACAGACCTTATTTCAGGCATCTAACTAAAAACCCATTGACTTCCAGCAGTGCTAAAATGCTAACTCATTTCTGGGTTTTAGGACTCCTGTAGCACTCTATTAGATTGCATGTAAATAAGATCACACATATCCGGAAAAAAAAAGACCATATCCCTGAGATTTCGTAGGATTTCATCAGCTCGGTGGAGGTGCAGGTAGGTTGATAGAAAGCTGAAGAAGCCTGGTGAGCTTCTGAGCTTTCGCCCGCCCACAAAAAAAATATTCATACCAAGCAGGGTGGAGCTGGTTTAAACCATTCCAGACACACACGCACAGACACTGTGATCATGTCAGGGATGTTTTCGAAATGAGAGCGCCGTCCACTGGGCCGTGCTCGCTCTGACCTCTGAGTTACATCAGCATTCAGACGGGCAGCTGAGGACCAAACCGCCTCAGGCAAGGAGACCGTGTCAGGGGCCAGTGTGTCGCTGTCACATGCCCTGAAATGGACTGTGAAGCAAAGATTTTCAAAACTTTAACTTTACATTTCATTTCATTTGAAATGTCCTGTGGGTTTTTGATGCTACACCTCCATCTATCTCTGTTCCTTCTCAGAGTTAATGTGTTACCTGCTTTGAAATGCCTACTTTAAAGTTGACTGTCCTTTCAAAAGCCCTACAGCCTGCTTATCTGGACCACAAGGCAGGCTCAGGAGATAACAAACTGAGGAAAAGATAGCAGCTAGCTGGACTGCTAAAGATCTCAGATCACTCAAGATTTTCCTTTATCAGAGCTTCCTTTCACCTGCAGTGCCATACAGAGAAATGTCTGGCTGCAGAGATGTTAAGAAGCTGGGACTCTCACTGTTGTTTGTTTCCAGTAGCTCAAATTTCTGTATCTCTTAATGTTTTTAAATGTTTGTTTTTTTTTACTCCATGACTTCATTAGTCCCCTGTTTATCCTCCCCAGCATGCACCCTTCCCCCCCTGCATTATCGTGAGAAGGCTGAATGAAAATGGATGAGAGGTAATTAAGTCGAAGGAGGTCTGCTCCAACGCACAATGGCTCCTCTCTTCTTTTTCTTTTCATTCTTTGCCTGGGCCTTTTGTCTCTCACTTGTGTCATTACTTTAGCCTCCTCCCCGGATAATCCCCGCTGACCCCATCCTTGAAATGTGTGGCCATCCCAGGAAAGATACCCTGCTGATTGGGTTGCTTTGCAGCCACAAGCTAATTTACTGCATGAACATCACCTGAAGTGATTTTCCATCAGATGAGGACATTTAGAAAAGCGCTGTAATTAATGGAACACTGGGGAGCAACAAATACGTGACTGACCTTCACCATTTTCCTCTCGGCTGCTTTGGGAAGATCTCCACAGACTTTTAAAGGCAACAAACTTAAACTTAAAGTTTGATATTTTGGGAAATATGCTTATTCGCTTCCTTACTTACAGTTAGATGAGGAGATTGATACCACTTTAAACACTACAGACAGCAGCTGGTTAGCTTAGCTTAGCATAAAGACTGTTGACAGAGGGAAAAAGCCAGCCTGGCTCTGTCTGAAGGTAACAAAATTGGCCTACAGCACCTCTAAAGCTTGATTTATGCTTGCCACATCCACGAGGGTCGCGAGTACACTGAAAGACACTGAGCCCCAAGTTGCTCCCTGGGAGCTTTACAGCAGCCCACGGCTGCTGTAAAGCTCAGGATGGGTTAAATGCAGAGGTCAATGTACCTGTATGTATAAGACGAATCTGATAACGTTTAAGTTTTCATATTAATTAGAGACGTGCTAGTGGGCAGGGTTTTTTTCCTCCATCTTTTAACTGTTGGACAGAACCAGGCTAGCTGTTTCCCCTTCTTTCCAATCTGTGCCAAGATAAGCTAACTGGCTGATGTTTAGCAGGTATAATGTTCACCATCTTAGTTTAATGTGTTAGCATGCTAGCATTTGCTAATCAGCACTTCAGACAAAGTGCTGGAGATAAGAAGGCCCATGTGTTTTGTTAAACAGCTGGCTCAATACCTGCATGTTGCAACCGTCCTGAAAACCTACTCTCATTTTTTCTGACAGCTGCAGATTTATGAGCCTGTGAATCAAAACACCACTTCACCCTTTGGATATCCTGCAGCTTTATCAGGCTTTCATGTTGATAAGATGTGTTTGGGGGTCATTAGTACATACTTATTAACCGCTTAGGGATGCTTTTAAGACCACTTAGCTTACCTCAGCGATCTCAGGCTTATCTCATTGCTGAAAACCGCAGGAAGATGAAACGCTGCGCGGCTTCATAAGGTAGATGTAATAACAGTCTGGGGTGAGTCACTGCAGGCGGTGTGCTCATAACATTGTTTACGTTCTCTTTGAAATGGGGTTGTTGGGTCTTTTAATCAGCGTGGCTCAAAGGCATTTGCCCTGCAATTTCTGCTGTTATATGGATTTTCACCCGGGTGTGGTTTGAGGTTGGGTAAGGGAAGAGGGAGGAGGGGGAGGAGGGGGAGGGCTCGGCGGTTTAGGTGGGATGATGGGGTGAACTCACTTCACTTTAAAGTAGCATAGCTGGAGTGAAGTCTTTTAAACAGTAAACGTTATTCTCTTCTGACGTGAATGGGAAGCCAAAACAATCAATTAACTTCAGCCTTCTAATTAAAGAGGGGAATTCACAGGAGAGGTGGCGGATATAAGTGAGCGCTGCTATCGTCTTCTATTCTTCGTCAGCTGCCCTTTTCAAACAGACAACACAGGGAACTAGTATGATAGCACGTCAGTGTTGACCTATATCATTCTGACAGGACGCATGCTTTTAGAAATCCTTCAGTAAGTATTCAGAGCATTTCTTCAAGTAAAAGCACAAATACAAAAATCGAAAGTTGAGAAGTATTATCAGCAAAATGTACATATTGAAAAAAATCTGAAGAATAATGGCCACTGTGAGTGCTATATAAAATAGATTATTAGATGGATTTTTAGATTGTTAATACTAATGCAAGTAGCATTTCACTGTTTTAGTTCACTGATTCCCAACCTGGGGGTTTCGACCCCCACTACGAGTCACCAAAGCTTCACAGGGGGTCGCGAGGCCTTCTTGATCTTAAGGGGTGAAGACAGCTTGGGACAAGTTGGGAATGAGAAGGAGTTGGCTGCAACTCTCACCTCTTTTAAATCAAAGCTGAAAACTTTTCTGTTTATTAAATTTATTAAAAAATTTCTAACACAGCACTGTGACTTTTATTCTTGTATTTTATACCCGTCTTATTCTATTTAGCTTGTTTTAATTTCTCTTGGACTGTTTTTAATTGTATATAAATGTCCTTTTATAATGTGTTTCTTTTGCACTTTGTTTTTTTTGTAGAGTATTTTGAATTGCTTTGTTGCTGAAATGTGCTCTACATATAAACTGGCCTTGCGCTGCCTTTATTACCCATCACGCTCAGCAGAGTGACCTTCTCTGATCCCCTGAAACTACCTGTCAGCTAAAGGTCTGCCCTGCTTTCACTCTGACAGACATGTCTGTACAAACAACTCCAGGCTAGGACCTTAATCTGCAAACCAAAACAACATCACTGAGACAACAATTAAAAAAAAAACATAGCTGAAGGAATGGAAAGGCTGTGTTTACCGAGGCTGATAAACGAATGTGTGCTGATGAGAGGTAGCCTCGCCGCAGCTAATGAATGAGCGCGAGAGGAGCGCAGAACTCCAATTTCCCAGGCATTTTTATGAGCACTTGAAGTCAGACTGCGGTTTGAAGTTGCATTTCTCGCTCTCTTTCATCAATTAGGAGAGCCTCCTTCACTAAACGCCTGGCTTAAAGATGTAACAGAGGTGAGGCTGGGACAGCAGTAGGTGGTGGGGGTGAGGGGGGGGGGGATCAGGAAGCCCACTGAGTTTGTAATTAGCAGAGTAATGCAGGACGTCAGACAGCTGGTTGGGATTTTGACTGTTTTATCCGTTGCCTGCCTTCCCCCCGTGGCAGGTTGTTATCTGTGCCTTACAGAGATTTCATTGGCTTCCTCTGACCCCCTGATGGGGGCTCTGAAGCCACATCTCAGGCCCCGACAGCGGGGGACCCCTAAACTTTTAGTATTATTCACACAAAAGGATTCCTTGCATGACTCAGGCATGTGGTCCCCATTGGGGTCTCAGCAAGCATGAGGGAAGATGAAAGCCTGCCTCTCCTTCCTGCTCCGAATGGGTTGTGCACACGCCAACTCCGCTGATGAGTGTCCGCTTTTGTTCTGCACCGGACCACACACACACACACACGCACACACACACGTGTACATAAACACGGCAAACCACACGTGCGCTTGAACACACTTCCAAACGCCCACAGACACACTCAGTTAGACCGCAGTCACTCAGACAGCCAGTCCTCAATGCGCTGTGAAGACTTTTGAAAAACACCCAAAAGCTCTGCATCAGAAATGATGAAAAGTGGCTGACATTTCAGAGGAGCTTTATCACGCGGATTTGCTGATGGCTTTACATCAAACTTCGGTTCTCCTCACAGATGTTTTCCCTCTCTATTTGCTTCATATGGACCGAGTAAAGGAGATGGGGGTTGTATTTGCGCTCTGAAAAAAAAGAAAGAAGGATTTGCATGAAAAAGTCGTCTTTTCAAGTCGCTCTTAGATCGTACAACACACTGCAGAAATTCAAAGTGATCCTGAGAGGATTGAATTTTCCATTTTCATTAGATTTCCTAATCTCGCTTTTCAACACGAATGCTGGGAATATCCTGAAAATACATTACTGGTATTTTAATGAATCACACTGGTAGAGCAGATGTGCTCCACATATGGGATACGTTAGGGGAAATTACTGGTTAAGCACTGTAAACTACTCTTTTCAAGCAACCTGCATCTGAAACCACAACAATGCAAGAAGAGAGCAAACAGACCTGCTATTGCCTCTCTGCAGAGGCAGAACAAACTACGCAGCACTGCATCATGTAGAAGGTATTAGCTAAATTAGCTAAGCAGAGCAGATCCAAACACAAGCCCTCTAGGTTTAGCCACAGTCCACTTTTTATTAGGGCAGTAATTATAATTGGCCTATGCCAGCTACTTCTCAATCCTTAGACCTTGTCATCTTAATCCCGGCTAATCCTCCTTTGTGTTTGCAGAAATTAGTTTGTGAAGTGGGCTCAATCTAGGTCAATCCTTCGGGCACTTTGGAAAGACTGATGGGGTTTGTGTGTGTGTTTGAGTCCCCAGTGACAGATTTGATGGGAGGTTGCATGGAGGGAGGACGGAGCAGGGGTGCAGTGGTGGGCACTGAGTTGGGCAAACACCTATTATCACCATTTTAATTGGAGATTAGCGGGAGGATTTAGCTGCAGAGTCTGCAGGGAGGCAGACGGCAAAGGGTGCTGGCATCACTCTCTGTGGGCATGACTGTGTGTACTGATATAAGCCTGCAAATCTGTCTATGCTCAATGTAGAGAAAGAACAAAAAATAAGAGAGAATGCTGAGAAGACTTCTCCATCTCAAAACGTAGACAACATAGAATGAAATGACAATTTCGATTATGGTGCAAAATGAGTTTGCCCTTTGACAAAGTCACAGGCGATATTCGTTCAGAGGATTCCCGAGGCGGTGACGGAAATGGGTCAGATCATGAGCAGAGAAATACGACTGAATAAAAGAAATGGCCAGCAGAGAGAGAGGTGAGAAGCATTTGTGATGGGGAGGAGAGAGGGAGAGGGCGACACATCGAGCATTTACAATACGCACATGAGTTTGACAGACCTGTGACGGAGATTAAAGGAATAGTCCGGCGCATAACCCCCCGTAAAACCACAACTTGTCGCTTTTACACAAACAAAAGTGATATAATGTGTTAATGAGTGAGCTTTAGTGGTGATGGATTTTGCCTTTTGGGCCCAAAGGCATCACATGACAGACACAGAAGTTGTAGTACCGCTGTTTGGCCACTACGAAGGTTTGCTCCAAAGCCCTCTGCTCTTCCTGGAGTCTTGAGCCAGACTACCTGTTTCCCTGTTTCCATACTTTGTGCTAAGCTAATCGTCTGCTAGCACTAAGTTCATATTTACCGTAACGATCAACTCATCTAACTCTTGCGTATTAATAAGTATAAAATATCAATAAAAGAAGCTATCTCATGACTTCTGCATGTAAAGACAAAGGTTTGTAAACTATAAAACTGCACCTGCATTCATTTCTCCAGTTTATATTCCAGCCAACAAACCAAAGATTACGATTAGAGAAACACTGAACAGTCGATAGTACTGTATTTCTGAGCCTGA
This sequence comes from Sebastolobus alascanus, assembly GCA_916701645.2. Lineage (NCBI taxonomy): Eukaryota > Metazoa > Chordata > Actinopteri > Perciformes > Sebastidae > Sebastolobus > Sebastolobus alascanus. The sequence goes on from CAKAOJ020000375.1 coordinate 495,355, forward strand.
GCACACACAGGCTGAATCAGCAGCCATAGTGCAGGTGCTAATTGATAAGAGTTTTTTTTTATTTCTGTTATCTCATAAGCACAGCGCCTTCGGGTGTTACCTTGTGACTACTGTCATATGGCTCCAAGGTGAAAAGTGGACTCTGTTTAATCTTGCGTGTATAAATTGCTGGAAAGTGCACTGCCATAAAAACGCAAGGATATAACCTTGGCCAGAGTGTGTTGGAGTGTGATAACACACATGGCCCTCAGTGCTAATAGGCAGGCGAGCTGAGGAGGGTTTAGCATGATATACTGTATCTTAACAGGGTTAATGTGCTTGAGAGAATGTTTTTTATCTTGCTTATATGCTCTTTTCCCACAACTGTCTCTTCTCCAGCGCTCTTTCCACCTCCCATGCTTCTCATTTCTCACTGTCCTCCCAACAATCTGTTTCTCAACTCTGTTACTGTCCTGATGTTTCATATGTTTAACCCTGTTGAAGGAACTGTAGGAAGGTCATGGAATGAGTGGCCCTTCTGTTCAACACGAGGAAGATTATAAACACTACTCTAAATTTGTATTATTTAAAGGTTAGGTGAGAAGATACCACTCTCGCTTCTCCATGGGGAAACAGCTAACCAGGCTCTGCGCAATGATAACAAAACTTTTTGGGTCTCCTCATCTAACCTCATCTAAAACTATAGAGTGCTGCAGGGATGACATATTTTTTAGGCCAACCAGGAAGTCAGCATCGCACTGGTTCCCTCAACAAAAAGCCAATGGGAGTCTTCCATTGGATTTTGGATTATTGCAGAAAATAAACTCAAGCCAACGTTAGGCTATAAACGACCTACATCACGGTCGCATGACTTCACGTCACCACCATTAAGCTAAAGGCGGACTAGTGTTCGGTGTGATGACGTTTAGTAGTCTCATTTAGCCACTTATTAGCAACGGCCTTTTTTAAGACACAAAAGCTTCAAAATTCACGATATTTAATGACGTATTTTATGTCGTATAACAAAACGTTAAAATCTCTAAAGCTTAGACCTTATTTAAGACATCTAACCAAAAACCCATTGACTTTCAGACGAGGGAACCGGAAGTGAAAAAATGCGAACTCATTTCCTGGTTTTTGGATTTATTCCTGCAGCTCTCTATTGCTTTAAATAGTCCATGCTACCTATGATGTTGTTATATGACAAAGCCTTCATGGATTCCCTCTGGTAAGAAAGGACATTGTCTTCACAGACTCACGTGTTAGTTGCAGTGGGAATCAGGGGAATGTAAGTATTTTATTAGGTGTGTGGAAAAATCCCCAGTATAACACCTTACCCTGCAGTTCTCATCTTCCCCAAAAGCTTCACACACATTAATCCTCAGCAGTTAGAAACTAGAGCATCTTATATCAAATGGTGAAAGGCTGGGAGGCTGCAGAACTAAAGCACAAGTGAAAATCTCCTTAGTAGTTGCTAAAAGCGTTAGCCCATTTGCAAATAATCTCGCTGACAGTTTGTGGTTTGTTTTACATTTACATATTATTTTGCAGCCCTACTCGCCTTCCTGTGCTCAAACAAAATACGGTTGAGCAAAATATTTTGTTCCTCTGTCCATCTCCAGCTCTGATGTTTCTGTGTCTCTCTCTCTTTCTGCATTTACATCCCAAGAGACACTGACCCACTTTTCAACTTTCAACTCTTCTTGACTTTTGTGTGAGAGCAGCAGCAGCAGCAGCAGCAGAAATCCTCCATCTATCAGATCACATGCAGGGAGCAGATACAACCCCTCTCCTCCCTCATGACTAATCAGCTGGAGCCGTTTTCTTCCCAAAACGCAGCACACCAGCCTCCCCCACAGACGGCGAACTCTTGACTTTACCTCACAATAAGCCCACCATCTGGAACTGACCTACTGAAATGTCCTACGTGGGAGAAGAAGTAAATTTCACAACTGCATCATCCAACTCTGAAAGACTTTCAGAGGAGCGTTTTACTCCTACAACATTGTCGGAGTCACGAGGGAATATGGATTTAAAAAAAAAAAACTATCTCCAGTTCTGCTGCATCAGTTTCTTTATATTTACATTCTGTCTTTTCAAATCCTGTCGCCTACAACAACAAATATTGCGCCTCCCCCGATATGAAAATTGCAGAAGGCCACATTGCGATTTTGATAAAATTTGTGCAGCTCTAAAAACATTAATTGAAAATATCTTTCAAAAAATCACACAAAAAAACAAAAAAAACAGATTTTCCAGGACTTTAAACATCTAACAGTCTTCAGCAGCAGATGGAGTTTTCTCAGTCAGCAAAATGGAGACTTGTTTCCATGACAACTGAGCTTGCTCCACGTTCTGATGAAGGCCATGAGATGCGATCGAAAGCTTGAAAAAAAAGCTACTTTTGTAAGTAGACCTTGAGTTAGGATTTTTTTGTGTGTTTTTGTGCATCAAACTACTATTTCCTTGAGCTACTTTCCAGCTCAAGGATTAATTAAAAAGTAACCGAGAGATGAATTAATCCATAAAATAATCATCAGTTGAAACCTAAAATACAATATATCATAATCATAATACCTCTGTGTTTGTGATTAGTCAGCAGTTTTTTTCTTTTCCGTGTGTATTTATATATCCACAAAAGATGATCTTTTTCCACAGTACTTTAATAATCTTTTATAACATTAGATAGTTTTCCTGCTCTCCTCTCCTCTCCTCTCCTCTCCATTAGCCAGCTCTAAGTAATGCTGACCTGCTGACAGAGTCACCACTTTGGCTCCGGTCCAGTTCAAATGAGCCCACTTTGGCCCTCGTTCCAGCACGGATGGCTCTGGCCTGGCTCTGGCCCATTTGTGATGGAGCAGGTTCACTACATCGGAGACCACTCAAGGTCACCGTTCAATACTAACATTTCTGTTTCCTGAGGCGGGTCGTGTACTGTGTTGTTTTTTTCCCTCTCTCTATCTGACCATACAGAGAATTTAACTTTATTTTTCAGTGGCATTAAATGTCCCGGAGCTAAAGCCTGAAGGCTGACATTCCTGTGGGTTTTATCTTCAGGTTGTGAAGCCAGTTTGATACGGTGTGGCTGTGAATTGTGAGCATCTGTTATCCCAGTATGCCCCTGGGGCTCTCAGTCACTCTGTGGGAAATGACACTGGAATGTTAATTGACCTAGAAATCACTAGGTGTTTTTTCTGTTCAGCTCCAGAGACCTAGAGAGATATACAGACATACATACAGACTATACTGTTCCCATTCATTTCACTACCTTGTAGCTTTATTTCTCTGCTCTGCTCTTTATTAAATAGAGTATCTACTAAAATATCTTCTTAATGTGCCAATTTAACAGTTTTTTGCCTGTACAGAGAATAAAGAAATAATGTGAACACCACGAATATACATATTAGGGCAAATGACAAAAAAAAATGTACCTTAAAGGGAGATTTATCAAATATTGAATACTCTTATCAACATGGTAGTGGACAAATATGCTGCTTTATGCAAATGTATGTACATATTGTTTATTGGAAATCAATTAACAACACAAATCAATGACAGATATTGTCCAGAAACCCTCACAGGTACTGCATTTAGCATTAAAAATATGCTCAAATCATAACATGGCAAACTGCAGCCCAACAGGCAACAACAGCTGTCAGTGTGTCAGTGTGCTGACTTGACTATGACTTACCCCAAACTGCATGTGATTATCATAAAGTGGGCATGTCTGTAAAGGGGAGACTCGTGGGTACCTATAGAACCCATTTTCATTCACATATCTTGAGGTCAGAGGTCAAGGGACCCCTTTGAAAATGGCCATGCCAGTTTTTCCACACCGAAATTGAGCTTAAGATTGGAGCGTTATTTGGCTTCCTTTGCGACAATCTAGTGTGTTGGTGTCTTGGTTGGTACCAATGGATTCCTTAGGTTTTCTACTTTCATATGATACCAGTATCTTCACTCTAGCTTTAAAACGGAGCCCGCTACAACCTAAAAATCACAAGTTGCGTTAAAGAAATTAGTGCCGTTAAAACAAATTTGCGTTAATGCGTTATCCCGTTAACTTTGACAGCCCTAATACGTATATACAGTATCTAAATGAATTTTAGTCACAAACACTGCCTCAAAGTTGGTTTTAATGTTTTTTTTTAATACAATAACAGCTTTGTCAGCAACAGTACAAAAGACAACAACAACACTAGACAACTAAGACAGCTAATAGACTTCAAATCAACTAACAGAGCTCCAAATCATTTGTGCACAAAATGGTTCACTAAAAAAAAAAAAAAAAATATTTAGTATGTCAGCAGACATCGGCATGAAAATCACAAAAATCTGTGTCAATGTCCTTTTTCACAAGGTGTTCATCTTATTTTGTCTACCCCCCTATAATTTGTTCGTTTGGCATTACTGCCACTTTAAGACCTCTCACCAGAAGTGTTTTTCTTTTTTTCTTGTGAATCTATTTTTGTGTTGAAGAGGTGTTGATTCAAGTCTATGGTAATTTGTGTTGCTACAGTTTGTTCTTGTATTGATTGATTGTAGTATAATGCGTCACTGTTATTGTCCCATAGCTCTCAGACAGTATTTAGAGGCTTAGTAAGAAGTGCTTCCTCCAGACTACACCACACTTCTAATACAGCTCACTTTACGGTTCTCGTTGGCACTTCGGTGAAACCCTTGAGAAATGCATCACATTCATTTTATTTGTCTGAACATGGTGGGCGTATCACAGGAATGTGAACTGACCCAAATATCAATGGGTGTTTATCCGTTAAGCAGTAGTTATACATATGCACACACCTGCCAATGTGCTTCAGGCTACTGCCGCGTCCAAAGATGGAAATTCCAGCAGTCACATCTCATGCAAATCAGCTGGTGTAGCTGCTGCTGAGAGGGTCACGGAGAACCACAGGTTACAGTTTAACCCCGCTTGTTAGAGCAGTCGGGTAGTGGCGGAACTGTTAGTCTGCCCGTACACCCCCACACCCCCTCCCGCCGCGCTACATTTCCACACCGAAATCCTAACAAGCCTATTGCGATTCAGGAGAAGGCGTTTAATTTGCCCCGGAGCTAACGTTTTTTCCAGCATGTGTACACTGTAATGAGATTTCCACTGCATTTGAAACCATTCTCACCACATTTGAATAGAGAGAAACTGCTGCAATTCCCCAGAAATAAAACTTTATGGTGAATAACAATAAGTACTGTTGGTAGTCTGTTGGTTTTGCATCATTCCACTGTGCCTGGGTCTCAAGCCTTTGAGGAAAAAGACTCGGTAACATAATGCCTTGTTTCCTCATTACTGCTTGTCTTCTGCTGAGGAGAAATAATGGGATACAATGAGTCACACTGCAGCACTGTGGGCAGGGCAGCTTATTGTTGTTTATTGGGCTTGTTTGGTCTAGAAACGACTAATTCCTGCTCGCAGTTAAAAGGGGATGTAAAATAAATGGAACAAATCAATCATCAGTCATGAAAGACAAACTAGACGGACTGCCTCGGTAGCAGAGGAGGAGTAATAGAAAAAAAAAACTATTAAATGGCATTATTATGAAAAGTTTGCAAATGTTCCTTAAGGTAACAGAGCACCCCCCCATTCATCAAACTGACGGCCAGAGGAAAGATGCTGCTGGTGGGTTAAAGCTCAGTATGATAAGAGAAACAAATACTCAATACTGCAGCAGAATGAGATCCATGAGCTCGTAGAGTTTAACGGTTATAGAGTCGGTATAGCACATAGAAGATAAGTATATTTCTATATTATGACCAGAATCATGTGATTTGCACAACAATATGTTTTATGTGTTTATTTAGTAACATTTTATGAAAAAGCATGTCTGATTTTTGTATTTTATTTTAATTTATGACAAAATTTCAATACCTTTATCAATTATTTTAGTTTATTGCTTGATATAACCTTTTGGCTGAGGTTGTACAGATTTTAGGGATATGAAGCATTTGAAGATACTTCCTGAAATGACATCACAATAAGCAAAAATACTAATGTAGGTACTGGCGGACCATTTCTATAGTTCAAAGTGTTAAAATGATGGTGAATAATGATCAGATAACAACGAGATGGTTGACTGATGGTTAAAAAAAAAAACGTCAGTATTTAAGTGGGATTACAGTTGCACGCAGTAATATCATTGGAAAAACATTACTCCCAGTCTCTCGCATGCAGGTCCAGATGTACCAGACCATAAAGCACTGAGTCAGAAAGGATTGCACGGGGGCGGCTAGAGAGAAATAGACTGTAAGAGCTGATGTATTATCAGAAAAACAACTCCCTGAGCTGAATTAGTCACACCAATACATCAGTTAAAAACACGAAGAGTCACATTTGAGGCAACTCCTCTAAAACCTGACATCACCGGCCTACATCACCCTCCTCCAGCCCCAGTCCAGGGCCTCATCTGTCATAATCACTCGCATATGTTTTGGGAAAGGGCCTGGGGCCGTCCTCTAAAGGCACCCAAACATACCCAAACATACCCGACCTCCCCTGATTAATGTCCCGCAGAACAGAAACACTGCCTGATGCTTAACACACACTCTGCCATGACACTTCTGATTGGCCTAGACCGAGGAAACGGACCCCTCACCCCCAGCCATATGGCTCATTCATAAAAATCAGCATGTGAGAAGATGTGCTGTAATTGTGCAGACATAGACGTGTTAATTTCTTGCGCAAGGTGTTGGCAGATAATTTTAAAGCTTCTTATATAAGATGCTCTAAAGAATGAGGAGCTAACAAAACCACTAACTTCATGTTTTGATGAGATTTTTATCAATGAGCGGCACCTTCTGGCATCTACTGCCTCTTAATTGGAAGAGGTTGAGTGTTTTGTTCGCCGTGCTCAGACCCGAGTGTTTTCTCACCTTTTCTCTCACTGATACACCCCTCCTCCTAACCTCTTTAGCCCTTTGGCTTTGTTACTGCTGGTGTCACCCGCTGGGACAGACTGTCATCTAATTGTTCCCTACCGGGCGACTATTTGGGGGACTAGAGGGAACAACACAGGGGGATGGTACCCTGGAGAAGATTTTGCAATTTAGGCTGCATCCACATTAATGCGTTTTCATTATAAAATTAAAACAATCTCCGTGTACACAAGCGTTTTAGCACCGTTTCAGAAATGATCTCCGTCCACATCTGAAAACACATATCACATGACCATTCAAGTACACTGGGCATGTGTGTGCCGGTGTAAACAGGAAGCAGATTGTCTATTCGGCGGTTGGTTGCTTAGTTGCAGAAAATACAACGTTGAAGGAGGAACAGAATTTTCAGAACAGAAAAAAAACACAAAATGCAGAATTATTATGTGATGGGGCGTGACGAATCAGGAATCAAGGACACGGCGTGACTGATGAGACCCAATCAGGAAGCGAAGGTGCGTGTCTGCGTCATCGTTTTCAAAAGTCTCTGTTTCCGCCCGTCCAGACTAAAACAATCTCGGAGTTTTCAAACTAAAACGGGGTCAGCAGCATTTTCAAAACTCTCCGTTTTAGGGGTTTGAAAATGCTGCAGTAGTGTGGACGCTTGGCGTCAACGTAGCAAAAGTTATGAGTTTTAAAACGAAAATGTATCTTATGAAAAGTTATCCCTCATTTTTCTACTCCAGTCTTTTCAAAATAAACTTCAGTCTTCACAGGAAACAACTTGGGTTAGGTTTAAGCAACAAAACTACTTAGTTAGGTTTAGGAAAAGATTGTGGTTTGGGTTAAAATAACACCGGAGGTGGCGTAACTTGAGTACAGAAGTTACGTGACAAATCGTAATCGTTAACAACGTAGACTTCTGGTTTCACACAGGGTACGAACATCAGTCAAATGCGCGAACGTCCAGTATTTTTTTTCCCGCCAAGCCACCCCGACCTCCTCCCTACACAGCGTTTGTAACTCTTTATACTTTATGGTTCACAATTACGTTGATTACAATTGATTTTGTGTTATATATACGAAATACAGTGCCTTACTTTTGCGCTACGGACGGTGTATGAGAACAGCCTGTAGTGTGGACGTAGCCTTAGAAAACCCTGGAAGGAGGTAGAGGAGTGTCATTAACATGTGAACTGTACATTCTCACTTGTGATTTTAGGCCTGCATGTTTCTTCTTTCTCCTCTTGTGTCTGTAATGGGGTGGAATGTGGTGTGGGGCCATTGTTCTTCATTATCTCTGTTAATCATCTCCATGCATATGAACAAGAAGCCTTGTGTGAAATCCTGCCAGGCTGGTTTACAGTAACACAATGTCCACAGTGATGCGGAACATTCTGAAAAGCTTGTTACATGTAAAGAGTTTTTCATTCACCCCTAGCTTTTGTTGTCTGAAGGTTGCTTAATCCTCATTGAACCAATAATTATTTATAGATTTACTGTTGAGCAACACTAAGAGTCCACAGCCAGGCTAGCAGCTCTGTGAGGCTGTACAGTACGTAGGCACAGTGCTGCACCGAGCTAAACGCTAAAATACATCTTAGTTTAGCTTGTTAGCGTGTCAACATTAGCACTAAACAAGAACTACAGCTGACGCTGATGTGAATGTCATTAGTTTCCGAATATTATAAATTATATAAGTATTGGACAAATTAAAAGTTAAGGGATCACCAAATCATGGTGACATTGCTTAAAAGATGTCAGAAGGGGCAAACATGAGCATTCAGATCATCAGACATGTTTTAAAGAAGCCAACATAGTTTATCCAGATTATCTAAACTACTTTATTTGGAGGTAAAATCAACAGTAAGCGCAGCGAAATGTCTGTAATAAATCCAAAGGATCAAAACTGAACCAGGAACTTGAGGAAGTTGTACTAGGTCGTAACCTCTCGTGTCACTTCTTGTTGCAAAATACCAAGATGGCGACGGCATAAATGCCGAACTCAAGGCTTCAAAACGGCAAACTTTTATACAGTCTATGGTTTTATCTCCACATAGAGTTGTTTAGATAATCTGGTTAAATCATCTGACTGTACAAGTTTCATGCGCTATTAATCGAGCGCAATATTATTATTACTGAGAGGATTGATGGCCAAAACTTCTGAAGACACAAGTTGTACTTAACCACTGGAACCACTATCCTCTTGGTAGGAGGTTGCAGTTATTCCTGACTTCTGCTCAGTATTTGTACCATTTTACTGTATTACATGATGGATCCTCAAGTGGAACTGTGCGTCAGTGGTTGTAAATGTATAGTTGCTGAAGAGTTTCAATTATTCACTGCACCGTATGTGTCAGAGATCTGTTGTGCGCAAGGAGGAGTTGTGGGCGTTAATATTTGATGTCCTGCTTTCTATCTGTGAGCTGGTACGAAGCTGATGGATGACCCCTGAAGTTTGTGTCAGTGTTATTGATCAAACTAATGTGTGAGAGGGAAAGAAAGAGACAGAGACTCGTTCAGGCCGTCTCGGGTCAGACAAGTTTTTCTTGCGTTTTCTTTTACTTTAACTGTCTGCCAAAGTAATCAATTGTTAACGGAGTAATCCGACCGAGAAATCATGAATAAGTTATTGTAAACCTTGCCATTCACCTGTAAGGGGTTTATCTGTCACTCAGGCCAAGCTATCAGCTTGTAAATGGAAACAATGAGAACAAAACAACAAATAATACATAAGATAAAACTTTAATGTTCCACATGGTGAAACTGAGCCAATTATTGTGAACCTAGAACCTGTACGTTCAGGATCAGGGTTCATTTGGGCCCAGAATTGTGTTTGTGCTGTTTTCCACTGCATTAACATGATCTACAGTTGGTCCAACATCATGATCGGGGCAATAGCTCTGCTGAACTTGCAAGCTCTGTATGATCTGTTACTACTACAGGCCTGTAAAGTCTGCAGTATCTGATGATATGAGGGTTGTATTTCGCTCTGACTGGCTTGAACTCCTGATATGTGACCGACCGCAGCTCTCAACTATTAACCAAGTTTAGGTTTCCTCACAGAATTAGTTCTAAAAGTAAGACAATCTTTTATGAAGGAAAATAATTTCTGGCTACTGAGAATAAATACTGAGTTGTACAAGATCTGTGGGCAAAGGAAAAAAGCATCTTTTCACCAGGGCTGTCAAAGTTAACGTGATAATAACAGCGTTAACGAAAATGCGTTTTAACGCCAGTAATTTCTTTAAGGCATTAATGCAACTTGCGATTTTAAGGTTGTAGCGGCTCAGTTTTAGACTAGAAAACCAAATGAATCCATCGGTACCAACCATGTCATACTATCCTGTTGCGCTCCAAACTTGCGCTAAATTTGTTTGAGGAAAAATGAAAAATGAAAATGGGTTCTATGGGTACCCACGAGTCTCCCCTTTACAGACATGCCCACTTTATGATAATCACATGCAGTTTGGGGCAAGTCATAGTCAAGTCAGCACACTGACACACTGACAGCTGTTGCTGCCTGTTGGGCTGCAGTTTGCCATGTTATGATTTGAGCATATTTGTTTATGATAAATGCAGTACCTGTGAGGGTTTCAGGACAATATCTGTCATTGATTTATGTTGTTAATTGATTTCCAATAATAAATATATACATACATTTGCATAAAGCAGCATATTTGTCCACTCCCATGTTGATAAGAGTATTAAATACTTGACAAATTTACTATATTTGTTACATTTTCAACAGATAAAAAAATGTGCGATTAATTGCGATTAACTATGGACAATCATACGATTTTCATACATTGTGGCGTAGCTATCCTGAAATCATCATAATTTTCATGGCACCAGTAATATTCCCAGTATGTGGTGTAAAAACACAGCATTTTGTCACATCACCTCCACACAGAAAGGTTCACACATTAGCTTGTGATCCACTGGTGTTGTAACACCGCGAGTGTCAATACATACAGGAGCTGAGGCTTCTTATAAGAAAGTATAAAGCCCGTAACATACACACACACGCAAGGAAGCAGTTGCTAACAGGTGTAAGTGCACGCACCTGTTTTATTAACCTCAGGGCAGGAAGCTGAAAGTGCAGGTGATGGTTTCTACAAATATCTGTTCATTCATAGATATTTTTTCTTTCCTCTGAAAGGTTTAATTTCCCACTTTGGGCTTAAAAGGTGCAGGCCGCTTGTGATTTGCTTGTGAAAGAGAAACATAGCTGAAAGTTTGACTTCAAGTGAAGTGAAGCTGAATCAAACTGATCAGGGCAGCTCTGGAATAAGGTCACATACTTCTCCAAATGAGATTGCCGCGAGCCAAAGTTATAACACAAAATGCACTCGTGTGAGACAGAAAGAGGACACGCAAAACAGCCTGTTCGCAAAACCTTAAAGTAGGTGTGTAGCCATGGTCTAATAATAATGTGAGTATTAGACAAAGTCTTCTGGTTTCCTGCTCTGAGCTGGCCGGGATGTTTCTTGCAGAAAAGAAAATCTTCCCAGCTGGAGCCCCAAATCCTCCATCCTGCCCGTCTACTCCCCAACTGTCTGCCTGCCCAACAAATACGTGACTGGAAAAACCCCAGACCCCTGTGTTTCAGCCGTATACTAGCTGTGTGCCTGTGAAAGTATGTTTGTTTCACAGACTTAACTCCTCCAGATAAATCAGCTGGTGCATCTCACAGACCAGGAATGATAACTGTGAGCTACGTTTGAAAATGATTCATCCTGAAATTAAAGATACTAGTGCAGACGTTCAAAACACGCCTGTTCAGAATGAGTGCTTATGTGGCATTGCTGCTCGCAGCCCTCTCGAGAACTGCTCATACATGTACAAACAACTTCACACTGCGCTTCCTTTGGTCATGAGCAAAACACCTGCCATGAAATAGGTCCATTATACACCCAAGTCACGGCTACTCACGGTCAGAATCACCGGCGATATATACGCTGGTTCACGGGAAAAAACACCATGGGCCGGATTTACCGTTAGGTAAACAAACAGCTATAGATTTATTAGGATTAGGGCTGTCAATCCTTTAGAATATTTAATCGCAAATTAATCACACAATTTTTATCTGTTCAAAATGTACCTTAAAGAGTGATTTGTGAAGTATTTAATACTCTTATCAACATGGTAGTGGACAAATATGCTGCTTTATGCAAATGTATATATTTATTATTGGAAATCAATTAACAACACAAAACAATGACAAATATTGTCTAGAAACCCTCACAGGTACTGCATTTAGCATAGAAAATATGCTCAAATCATAACATGGCAAACTGAATGCTACATTATACTTGAAGAAAAACACGCTCTCCACAACTTAAAGGATTTAAAGAACAAAGTCCAGTTTTTCCTTCCCTTGTAGTCGCAAGTAGCATGTAGCATGATCTGACATGCAGCCTGCCTGGACTTGAGCTGGAAATCGAAACTTAACTACGGCTTTGAGAGCACTTTGTTTGCACTTGTCCATCACGTAAATGATGTAACTTGCAGGCTCGGACCACTGATTCACTAAACCTGCTCGCTTGCAATAGTAACGAGTAACGAGGATGGCTAGGGGAAATGTATCGGAGTAAAAGTACTAAAAAGTATTATATCTTTGTTACATTACACAACTGCCATCATTGCATATGAGACTATTATGATAATTCTTCCAAACACAACATTATAATGCCTCAATTACTGCAGCTGCAATCCTCCTGATATCAGCTCTCCAAGAACTGAAGGTGAAGAGATTATTAAATTATGTTTCCTCCTCACCGCCATCAGAATTAATAACCCATGATGATGGAAAAAGTGAAAATATTTAAATTAAATGTTGGGATAAATGAGTATCGTCTCACTGGAGTTGATGGATTACTTTAGTCTCTCAACTTTTTCCAGTTTTTCTGCGAGTCTTTGCCTCACTGCAGTACATCAGACAGCAGGAGCCTCTGACTGTGGTGAACACATCAGAGGGTTTAGACTTGTTATAAAGGAAGTAAAATGACAGTTTTATCATTATTTACAAAGCCCTGCGGGAACTATTAGATTCCTACACTTGTGTTTACTTTGTGTTCTCCTCCGGATTAGAGATCTGAAGCCTTGAGGGGAAATACTCTTTTGTTACGCCCATTAAACAAAACAAAAAAAAGCTACTTAAATGAAACTACTTCATGGTCAGGCAAACAAAGCAGCACTTGTTAGATTTAAAGTTTCATTTTTTGCATTCTTGTTCCTGACAACCACCAAACAGGCCCGTACAAACGGGAGCAACACACCAAGAAGAGTTAAACAGAGAGAAATACAGAGTTAGCGTCACATTATGAGAAAATTGCAAAACTAAACAAAACTACGACTCTTCACATTCAGTGTGGTTTAGGAGAGAAAGGAAGAGAGCACTCTTGCGTCTTGGCACTCCATTAAGTTTTAACTTGTGTTTATTCGCCCCGTCTGAGATAGCACATCCTAATTAAGCACTGCTAATTCATCATCTGAGCCAAACCCACCCCCCAGGATAAACAGTGGGATTCATTCTGGATGCATTACGCTGCTTGAAACTATTTGTTCCAAGTTGTTGTTGTGGTCCGCTGGATCGGAGCCTCAAAAGTTGATCACATTGTGTCTGACCCTGACACACCAGGCTGATGGTCGGCCGTCGGACAATTACGGGCTGTCGAGGAGCGTCTGTCGGAGTGTCCCGCACCGTTGGCACTAGTCTACCGTTGTCGGAGGCTTTTTGGCTGATTCATATAATATAATATAATAACATGCTTTAACTGTTTCATGCTGCATACTACTCAGGAACGCAGAACGCAGCATGTACTGTATACGGTTTTGAATACAGTCGACGCTTCCGCTGCTGCAACAAGCTCATCAGGTTTGTAAATTAATCTGCATGGATGTGAATACTGACAGCCTGTATTTCTTTGGTGAACTTCACCGATTTATTTCATCTCATGTACAGGAAGACACAGCGACTGAATGTGCTGCCGCCTCAACTCTTTTGTTGGAGGACAGTGCAGCCGGGTGATTTAGTGGGCCTCCGCAGCGCTCGGGGCTTTAGGAATCTGATTGGAGGGGCCGAGGTCTACTGGTGACACTTCATATATCAACCACATCCCCCCTGACAGAAAATCACCTAGGTTTAGGCTTAGACTCCTCTCCAGACAAAGCTTAAAGGAGGATCAACATTTTATTACCCTATGCAATGTCCTCCAGAGTAGCTGAAAACTCAAACATCAAGTGTCACTGCATATCATCAGTTGCATTTTCATTCAGATAATCCTGGTCCAAACATGTGTCGGACATATTTCTTATCTAAAAATTAAATATCAACAAAAAAAAAACATTAGTACTGCAAACACTACAAATCTATTAGGAGATACTCATTATATGAGCTATGAGCTGCCTAGTTTCAATGAATCACCATGGGTCTCTGTGGTACGGGTTTACATTATCAGTCAGTCAGAACCTGTTTATTGGTTACAGACATGAGCTCTCAGCTCATATAGGAGGTGTCATGTGGCAGGGTTAACACATCCGGAGATTGAGAATTGAGAAGAAGATAGAGGAAGAACATGTGATCTTCAAACCACACAGGAATACATTACTGCTTCTGTCAATATATATGCACATGAATGAAACACATTCAGCGCACTGACGTTAATGGTAAAAAAAGAAGATATCTTTAGAGAGAGAGAACATTGTGAGGAGGCAAGATGACAAAGGAGAGATAATGAATGAACGGGACAAGAAATCATTAATTTCGTCCTCAAATAAAAAAGAAAATCCCTCGAGGAAATGAGTCGCACGGGACAAATGACTTGAATGTAATGGAATAATTCTACATCATGCATTTGAATGAGATGGATGGAAGTGAAATAGCTGCAAGAATATGAAGCCAGGACAGTGACTTTAGATTTTGAAAGTAAAATTTGGCATTGAAAGCAAAATCGGAGCTGAAAAAGGCTCCAATAAGGATCTCCGGGTCTGAAAAGTGAAGCCAATGCTGAAGTGCCTTAAACCTGCATTCTTTCCAACAGCCAGCAGGGGGCGAATCCTCTAGTTGTATAGAAGTCTATGAGAAAATGACCCTACTTCTCTCTTGATTTATTACCTCAGTAAACATTGTAAACATGAGTTTATGGTCTCAATCACTAGTTTCAAGTCTTCTTCAATACAGCATGATGTTCATTTTGTAAATTATGGTCCCATTTAGAGTCAAATAGACAATGAAGCAGAGGATGCTTTAGGGCGGGGCTACCTTGTGATTGACAGGTCGCTACCACGGCGTTGTCCGGTCTGGGAGTTGTCCGTGTTTTTGTCTTACAACTTTAACCCTTTCACAGTGTGTTTTCACTTCATGAAAGTTAATTATAACCTTTTTGGCCACCTAAAAATGTCTTATTCCGCGGTTGGTTGTACTTAGCTCCTCCCTCTCGTGTCACTTCTGATTGCAAAAAAACAAGATGGCAACTGCCAAAATGCTGAACTCGAAGCTTCAAAACGGCAGTCCACAAACCAATGAGTGACGTCACAGTGACTACGTCCACGTCTTATATAAAGTCTATGGTTAATGGCTTTAGAATAAAATACTGTAATCACAACAACTTCACTGAGGCTCCACCCTCTCGTGTCACTTCTGGTTACAAAAAAACAAGATGGCAACGACCAAAATCCACGACAACGGCCAAAATGCCGACCTTCAGGCTTCAAAACGGCAGTCCACAAACCAATGGGTGACGTCACGGTGACTACGTCCACTTCTTATACACACATCATACACAGTCTATGGTTAGCATCAATTTAATGTCTTGTTACAGTCAATAAATAGCTTTTACATTCTCAACTATTAAAGGAAAAATGGTTTAACAAAAAAACTCCTTGCATTTGGTGATAATTAGTTTCATAAAAGCCCTTCTAGGGACAGGTATTGCAACTTATCATTCGCTATAAACACTATGATACATTGGTTACAAAAAACCAAGATTGCGACAGCCAAAAACCAAGATGGCGACGGCCAAAAACCAAGATGGCGACGGCCAAAATGCCGAACTTGAGGCTTCAAAACAGCAGTCCACAAACCAATGGGTAACATCACAGTGACTACGTGCACTACTTATATACGGTCAGTAGTTTCGGCGAACCAGCATAACATAAGTTCAAAGTTAACTTTAACCACATGTGAAAACAACAACAGAGAGAAACAGACGTACTTGTGGTTTGGGAGTTCCAGGTGAACTTGTGGAAGCCGTTGCCGTAGGTGTGCGGTCACGCCGGAGGCCTCGGAGCAGATGGCGGGTTCAGGAAGAGTGACGTTCTCTCCTTCGTATGCAGATTATATGGAAATCCCGCTCTCCTTGCTCTCTCCTCTCAAACCCGTCCTCTCCACATCACTGAAAAAAAAAAACATGAGGAAAAAAAAATCAAAAGACTGTCATTGGAAAACACATCAGAATGCAAAAATATCAAAATAAGATAATAAGATTTTAAGTGCATGGTCAAAATAAAATGAACCAGTGTGTTACATTCATTCTTTTAAGCTGGGGTAGGCAGCTTTGGAGAAACCAGCAACAGTAATCTAAATTGTTAGACAACATTTCGATCCCTCTGGATTGTACATTATTTTACACACAAGAGTATCTTAAAATATTCTTGACAAAGGTTCAGAGGGACCAAAACGTTAGTATGATAAATAAATTGTGATGCTGAGCAAGATCAGTGTCTACTTTTCTCAAGACAAATGTGTCCAACTGGATGATTTTTCTAATATTTGTCATGTTGTTAATTGATTTCCAATAATAAATATATACATACATTTGCATAAAGCAGCATATGTGCCCATTCTTGTGTTGATAAGAGTATTAAATACTTGACAAATCTCCCTTTAAGGTACATTTTGAACAGATAAAAACTGTGATTAATATGCGATCAGTCCGATTAACTATGAACAATCATGCGATTAATCGTGATTAAATATTTTTAATCGATTCACAGCCCTAGTTTGTTTATTCTTATGCTCCCTCTGTTAAAACCCTGTGAGAGTGCAACAGAAATGGATGAATGGATTACACGAGCTGAATCAAAGTAGAGAGAGGGAGTAGATAAGGTGAGAGAGGAGGGGTGGTGTGAAAAGACAGGACTGCTGCTGCCTGGTGACGGAGAGAGAAGAGATGGAAATCTGAGGCGAGACAGAGAGAAAGTGAACCTATGTAATCCCTCAGCTCGGGCGTTGCTGAGTTGAGTCCTCTCCTTTGGTCGAGCGGTGGCATCCAAGAAGGATCATGCCATAAAAATGATCCAGAGTGGGGACTTTGGCCAGGGCCAGGGGAATATTCATTATACATATCCCTGCTTTCATTACGCCTCAGACGGCACACAGCACACAGTGTCCTCTTCTCATCTACTTCCTCTTTATTGCCTCCATCTCTCACACGGAGAATTCATTAGAAATTGACCGCGTGACAAGTGTGCAGAGCTTAAACCGCTTAATGGATGCAGAAGATAATAGACATCGCTCTGTGTGTGTGCAGAGACAGTTGGGAGTGTCAGTCCGTACAGTGTCGACTATCCTACGGAACACTGATTATGTTAGCTTGTCTGACTTTTTCATTAACACACACACACACACACACACCTGCCTGTAATGGAAATGTGGACAGATAAGAACTTTTTCTCCCACACTCACACACACAGACACCTTATCACGAGGCTGCCAGGCAACGCCGTGTGTTTACCTGTCACACCAGATGCATGACACTCTCCTCATCATGTTTGCCGCTGTGGAAACACTGATCTTTGGTTGCAGATTGCAAGCTGTGTTTGCTTTACACTCCCAGGTGTGAATGTAATGATTGTTGTGCGAGGGAAACTTTGCCCTCCTACTCGTGCACCGATTGGCATCAAAGGGGCAGCGGCTTGAAGCCATGATTACGACAGGAAACAAGGCAATAAGAAAAAGTTATGACTGAATGCATTTCTTTAGAGGTAGATAGGGATTGTCTCCGAGGCATTTTTTAAACTTCTTCACATGAGAAACTGCCAAAAGTCGAGCAGATGACTCATACCTGTCACTAGAAAACGCTCAAGATAAACATCTCACTTGAACAATGTCATGATGCTTTGAGATAAAGTGTGAGTCAGTTTTCAAATGAATTTAACTGGAACAAATTAAGGTGATAGAGAAAGCATTACATGGTTCAATTACTTCAATCTGATTTCCACAGTAACCTGACTTTACATGACTTCTATGTTAGTGAGGGTTTGTTTTAGCTTACTGGAAACATCTCATTCTTATCTCATTTGTTTTCTTTAATAGTTGAGAATGTAAAAGCTTTATATTAACTGTAACAAGACAGTAGATTTGATGCCAAACATAGACTGTATATATATATATAGAAGTGGACGTAGTCACTGTGATGTCACCCATTGGTTAGTAGACTACGGTTTTGAAGCCTTGAGTTCGGCATTTTGGCCGTCGCCATCTTGTTTTTTTGCAACCAGACGTGACACGAGAGTGTGTGTACAGTTTATTTGTCGATGAATAAATGCTACAACTCCTCAGCTCAAGAGACCCGAGCCAACTTCCTGTATCTTGCAACGCCGGCTCAGACTCTCTTAAGGTGGGCTGTTAAGGTGACAAGCCGCTCCTCTGAGTTTTGCTCAGCTTTTTAATTAATTATTAATATTTCTTTTAACCGTTTAACTAATATCGTTAATCGGTTAAAATTCTTAATGTCGGTTAACGGTTAAACGGTTAATTATTAACATCCCTGATGGATACAATAATCAGATTAAGACATTTACATCAGTTTCTTAATCTTTATAGTTCAAGTATTAGTGTGCATGTTAACACACTCAATACACTTTCTGCAAACTTTATAGAAGCATGTGACCGAAACAGACGCTGTGAGAACAAAGAGCCATCTGGAAGGTGAGATCACTCCTTAAAGACGGGGTGGAGCTGGCGATAGGGATCGCAGATGGATCTAACCCAGACTGACACTGTTATAAGGATTTTTACACACTCTGGTAACTCATATATCACACACACACACACACACACACACACACACAGTGAAACATACACATACGTACATGGAAGTGGTTAGCCGATCCTACTTGAATTGAGCGGGGCCTCTTTCAGAGATACTTATCTGAAAACTCCACATGCCAGTTAAACCTCCTCCGCCTGTATCGCTCTTCCTTGTTGGAGTAAGCGAGAGAGGAAGGGAGACGGTTGTGTTTTCATAGGCAGGCCGCCCAGCCTGACCTCTGTTGGCACGCAGCCAGGGTGGAGACACTTGACTTAATCCAACATGATGAAGCGGTGAGGCGACCCAGTCATACTGGACTCCAACTCTGGGTGGTTCGACGGAGACGACGAAACTAAAACAATCATGAACAATGATGTCTGCCTCTCAGGATCAGCGGGGTCACCGACTCTTATTGGACAGGACGGGGGTAAGAGGGCATGTACACAACTCCTTGGCTTGTTCCACAAAGCGTCCACCAGAGAAAACACATTGAGTCACTCTTTCTCATCCGTCACACCGCTGTGCTCCACATTACATACAGAAACTACATACTTAAGCTGCTATAGAGCATTTCCATCTGGAAATCACAAATGTGCTCAGGGTTGTAAAGGTTAATTACAACAACTTTGCACCAGATATCACAAAGCATTTTTAGACAGTTGCATTAAACGGGACCAAAGCACTTGGGGAGAATCGCCACAAAGGACCAAAATAGTAATAATACATTGATTAGATAGGACAACGGGGCTATGTCTGCAGGAGGGGAAGTAACTACAGCGTTAGAGAGGCTTAACTACTACTAGATCTAAAGAAAAACTTGCCTCTTACAGTCCAACTAAAATGCAGACTTTGCAATAAGCTATCAAGTCTGCAGTTATAAATACTATAAGTAATGAATGATTGTTGTCTGAATGTAAGCGTTTTTCGAGATGGAAAGAGGTTCAAACAGTCCACAGGAGGAGTCCTTACTGATAACCAGCTTAAAAGTCAAAGGAAGAGCAGATCTGCCAACCAAACAGATATTTCACTCAAACAGATTATTACTGATTTAAAGCACCGCTAAATGATTTATCAACACTTACCAGTGTTAGTATTTAAGCCACTATTGACAGTTTATAAGGGACAAGCAGCTATATTAGTAGGGACATGAAATACGGTCCAGGAAGTCCAGTTTGAGTAACAGATCCATATGTTTGGAGTCTTATCAGATGCCAAAACACAGCACAGCTGTTTATAATACTCCAAGACAAGATTTCCTACATCTGGAAAATCATCACTACGACATTCAGCACAAATATGGTGTTCATACTCAATGTATCCTATGTATACAACGGCTCGTATGATATCTTACAAAAAGTTATTTCTTATGTTTCGTGCGTTGTGCGTTACGAATGTCCAGCAACACAAGCGATAAGTGCGCCTGAACAAAAGTACTTTCTACTAAACTAGGTTTAGGAAAAGATTCCGGTTTGGGTTAAAATAACTACATTTGTTACGTAAAATAACTACGTTTGATACGTAACTGTGGCTTTAGTTCAGTACGTAAGTTAAGTAACAAAAACTATGGTAAAATAAGTCAACGTTGACTCCTCCCTATACACAGAATTTGTCGCTCTTTATACGGGCGATTAGATCTATCAAGACCGCCCTAAATGCCACTGTGAAGGCACAGATGGTCACTGAGGAAGTACCTGTCCTCATTGAAGTGGAAGGAGTCTTAAACTCAGAACCCTTGGGTTTGGCGGACCCAAAACATGTCACGCCAAACTTGTTCCTCATGGGGTGGCTCAACCCGGCATTGCTCCAAGCCGTCTACTAGGAGGAGTCAGAACTACTAAGTCGCCGTAGCTGGAGACAGCGCCAAGTGAAGGCTGACCAGTAGGCCCTGCACGTCCTGGCTCACGATTACGTGGGTTATATACAAATTACACTGCATTACTTTTCATAGGTATAAGTACGAACAGTGGATGAGAATATTGAGAACGTTATAAAGTAATCTACTATAAATGTGCGTTTGCATGCATTTGATTGGCCAAATGACTTTTCACTTTTTAAAATCAACTTTTTTGCCCGACAACACAGTGTTTTTTTTGCCAGAGTCGTCTGTGTTGGCGGCCCCGCTGCGTCACCAGAATAACCAATAAGGGTTTAAGAGTTTTTTCATGGAGGGCTAAAGTCGGTCTGAACGTGGCCTTAGTATAAATTGCTCTCATGTTTCCAGAATGACATTTTGCTTTACAAATCTTTAGGCAAAGACAGAGATGATGCTTGTCAGCTCCCTCGGTGTCAGTAAGCTCATTTCCATTCTGGCCACGCTGTCAGCCCTGTCGACAATGTTTGCCTCTGTCTCCAGTGGGACGTTTTTCTCAGCAGAAATCTGCGATGATAGATGGTGCGACTTCCGTCACGGTCATTAATATAAGAGGTTATATTTGTCTTAATTCCTCAGCCGCTTCCCGACAGTGTGTTTCAGTGTATGTTGCAGAGGGAGCCGCTGTGATGAAGAAAGCCGTGGGGTAAAAATCAATTTAACATCAACAAACAGCGTCATATGTGTTTGTAATATATCATCAAGCATATGAATGTGTTTTGTGATTACGCCAAACCTCCATCCCCCATCACACACCCACCACCACCACCAGTACACACAAACACACAGTCAACACTCAAGTACAACCATGATGTGATTTATGGGGCCAGCGCTGGACGCTGCTCTGCAGGGTAATGCTTTAAGCTCTTATCTGCCTCTCCTGTAGAAGGCAGGCCTCATATCGTTTAGGGGAGGCCTATAAAGCATCGCCACTAGAGATTCATACGCCCACAGAGCTGCAGAGAGAGGAGGAACACAACAAAAATACTTTCTTATTGATGGGAAGTCGGTTTGGCTGAGAACAGTAGGTGGGAACGGTTTCTGAAAAGTGTGTGAAATGTAGAGTGAGGTCAGAGAACCGAGGCTGAGTTGTGAAAAAAAACAACATAATAGTTTTTGGAAGGAGAGACGATATGAAAGGTTATTGAAAATTTAAATGGTAAAAGCTGCCTTATCCGTGCTGGGGAATCTTTGAGGATGCTTTGTGTCTTCAAAGACGGCAGCAAAACACAACCTGTTAAATCTGATTCAATCTAAAAAGCTCCAACATAATCCTCTCACTTTTGTCTTCCCAGAGTGAAGTGTTGGCTGAATACTAATAAAGCTCAGAGGGAGCTGAAAGGAGACACATCTCTGTAACATCTTATCAACAGTGAACAAGCAGAGCTGTACAGAGGACCTGGCATTTGTGTAGGTGTTGTACTATACTATACTGAGCATGCACTATACTACCTGTACTATACATAGAGAAAACGTGGATAGAAAAAGACACTCTTTCATGTCTGCAGCAGCTGTTTCCAGTCTACACACATAGAAAGAAACAAAACCAAAGTTCGGTGCTGGTTCATTCAGAATTAGGGCTGTCAAAGTGAACGCGATAATAACACGTAAATGTAAATTCTTTTTAACGCAACACATTTTTTTAACGCAATACCGTTGCATGCGATAGTTTTAAAGCTAGGGTGATCAAAGAGCTGATTGGCTCTTAAATTTGACAACAAACTACGTTTTTGTAGAAAATCCTAACTTTCTGTGTAATTGTAATAATTAATGCTTGATTGTAGGCTATTAGTCTCATGTTGTGCAATGAAGGTTTAATCTGTCAACAAACACATCTTGTGTGGTTAGAATGATGATAATAAAGGTTAATTATATAGCAGCAATTACAAAGTGCTTTACAAAGCAGACATAAAAAGAACAAAGGATAGAATACAACGCCAGATACACACACAATTCCACATATATATAATTACAAACATGAGGTAGACCGATTAATCGGTGCCAATAGGACGTTTTACAAACTATCGTTATCGGCGGAACTGGGCTCTGATAGTGGCCGATTTATCTCTCAAATATATAACGCAACACTATCAGCTGTTTGTCCACATTACAAGACTGCCAGACAGGAAGGAAAAGAAAACATTCATTGTTACTTTAACTTGCTGTACGAGACGTGCAACAGAAGTAATTGTGGCCAGTCACAGCCACAGAACAGCGCACTGCCCATTGCAAATAAATAGAAAAATGTCCAATGATGTAATCCAGCAAAACACACTTCAGGATATTCTGTTGTGAATTATTACGAATAAATTCGGAAAGACAAAAAACTGGTAAACAGTGTATGCAAACTGCAGAAGTAAAGAATATATCGGCCAATTAATCTGCTTTTTCCCGCCCCAAACTATCATTATTATATCGGTCTTTAAAAATCCACTATCGGTCGACCTCTATTACAAACACATAAATAAAGCCGAACGACTATCATTAAAATAATTCATGTGAATGTGTTCAGGTTTGGTTAAGTTTAGGCAGCTGGAACTTGGTTAAAGTTAGGGAGAGTTCATGATCATGGGTAAAAGAAAAACTCCTTGGTTAAGGTTAGAAAAACATTGGGATCGTGACTAAAAGACACCAACACTGATGGTTGGTAGGAGACGGGATGCAAACAGCTGTTTCTGGAGTCAAAGTCACACGCATTGTACATAGTTTGGTCATTTTAAGAGCCTGAACAAACAAATGTCAATGCCGTCATCAAATAGGATATTGACATCATCATGAAAAATGCTTTAAATGTGGTGTTGTTACTTTTTAGGTTTTGCTTTCCTCTCCCAAACTCAGTCAAATCATGTCTCCTCTTTTTCCCTCTCCATCATTGTATTCAAGTGGACGTCTAAGTGAAAGGCTAAGAGATAAATGGAGGCTTCCCACATTCATCTTTGTCAAGTTTAGTCCCTCCTTCATTTCCTGCCTCTGTCTCCCCTCTCACCTCTTTCTTTGGTCACCCAAAAGTATACGTAGCAGCACACTCGGTTAGTTCATCCACATTCCTCACAGAGAGAAAACGCTATAATTATAGTCGTCTGAGTCCCTGTGAATTCCTCCTATCTGTCCCTCAGGTACACTACAGAGGTTGATCTGCTATCTGAAGGCCCTGCAGGTTTGCAGTGCAGACTCCTCCTGACCTGATTGTGTTGGCTGGAAATGGAGCAGATGTCTCCAGATGGTTGACCGTACCTCTCCTCTCTATCTGGGTAAACACTGACAGAGCAGTCTGGCCTCGCAGAAGCAGTTCAAACACGAAATATAATTGAGTTAAATCCAGGCTGAGGCAATGTAGTCTCATAGTAGACATAGACGGAGTGGGCAAGATGGTACAGGAACTTATGTAGGTGGTGTCACATTTTACAAAAACTATATCTTGAAAGAGTAATTTCCTTAATTCTGGAGGACTAACCCGCCCTCTCTTTCTCAAAACAGAGAAGTGGTAAATCTCTCCTTTCCAAGATTTTAAGACTGAATAAAACTGCACATGACAAATATATACTGTACCTGGACAGCCACAAATGACAGAGGTCACAGGAAATCCCATCACAGGTACATAAAACAGCTTAGTGACAGTAAATGACATCATACTTTTTATGAAAATCAACCTACGGTCCCTTCATCTCTGCTCGCGATAGGTAATCTACCACTGTCAACATTTTGTTGTCCTTTTTTTTAATGCAGTTGCAAGCAGGGACCATTAAAAAAAAAAACTCTCCTCGTTGGTGTGTTCAAGGACACTCTGACCCCTGAGATTTGCAAAGCAGGCTGCAGAAAAGCAGGAAATTCATGAGCTGTGTTCTCAAAAACCCAGAAGACAAAACCAGGACGCTGTGAACAAGATAATGAGAAGTGGATTAAGTCATTTTAAAGACTGAAACTGAAATAAGAATACATTTTTAGCCGCCGCGACAGTGATGCTGGTATCATCATGTCAAAATGTGGTCCTGGAGACACCGACTGTAGCAGGAACTACCACAGAGGCTGTTTTGAGTCCTCGGCCAGGTGTTTGTAGTAGGGCTGTGAAAGTTAGCGAAATAATAGCACGTTAACGCAAATTCTTTTTAACGCCACTAATTTCTTTAACGCATGAACTACAATTTTTAGGTTGTAGTGGGCTCAGTGTGAAGCTAGCATGAAGATACTGGTATCATATGAAACTACAAAACTTAAGGAATCCATTGGTACCAACCATGTCATACTAGCTTGTTGCAAAGGAGGTTAAATAACGCTCCAAACTTGTGCTAAATTTTGGCGTGGAAAAACTGGCATGGCCATTTTCAAAGGGGTCTCTTGAACTCTGACCTCAAGATATGTGAATGAAAATGGGTTCTATGGGTACCCACGAGTCTCCCCTTTACAGACATGCCCACTTTATGATAATCACATGCAGTTTGGGGCACTTGTGTACTTATTTGGTCAAGCATCGTCTTGCTGTTCAGTGATAACATTAGCAAGCAAGGCTAACTAAATATGTCCAAAAAAGCTTTATCCTCTTTTGGAAAAATATGCACAATAGCTGTTTATATAAGATAATTCAAATTTCAGTTTGACTTATAAATAAATAATAGAAATAAAATAGTCAGTTGTACAGCTTTAAATCCACCAATATGGTCCTTTAAACTGCTCTTTGTTATCTACAGTGTGCAGAGAAGATTTCCTGCTAATGGCAGTACCTAACAATAGAATTAACTTTGTGCTGAAACCTCAACAGTGTCTCAATCAGGGAGTTTCTTTAGGGCCCTACATTATGATTTAAGCTGATGAGACTCACATTATTCTGAATTAAGCACACTTCCTACACTGCAGCTTAAAGGCAGAGAGTCCCTTTTCTCTGCGAGTCGTGCCGGTAGCTCAGATGCTCAGAATGGCGTGCAGGGATTTAACTATAGCCTTTAATGTCTGCGCACCCGTTGCAGTGACTCACGCTCATAGGACGCAGCTATGCTCGGAATTTAGGTTTCATTTGTGTTTTTGTTTAGAGGCTTTTCTTCCCGAGTCCACCTGATTCACAGCTTGAATGATTAAAGAAAAGCATCTCACCATTCAGGAAAGAATCGCTGCAGGCATTTTTCCATCACTTGTGCCAAAAATAATATCTTACACTTAGCAGGACAGATTCCTATCGACTCGAAGTGTGCATGCTCCGCATGGTTTAGCAGACTCACACCATGGAAATTGGTGTGAGAACAGTTATTAAAGGGTCAGTTCACCTAAATCACATAAGTATTTTTTTTCACATACAGTACACCAGCTGGCAGCAATGTATGTGGATTATCCAGAGCAATGCAGACATTGTCATTTGATTTGTATTTTTTAAACCCTTTGAGTACGAATGGAGATGGATAAGTCAAATAGATATGAAGGTATCATATCATGCTAAGACTGCATACTACATGAGCGGATACTGTGCGTTTGTATAAACCTAAATATAATAAACTATGTAGACGTCAGCGAGCGATGTTGATCCTAGTTTTCATCCGACGTCGGTCACAATCCTGTTTTGCCGGACGGGCTTCACCAGATATAACTTTTTTTTTTTTTGTGCTTCTGTGGAGTTTGTGTTGGAGTCTGAGTTGTGGTGGGGTCTGGTCGTTTGTTGGCGTTAGGGGACTCCATTTCTAACTGAACGTTAGCTATGGTTGGACACCGTTAGCCCTGTAAGCGGAGCTGAAAATAAAGGCACTCGCGCATGACATCATATCTGTTGGATTTTCCCAGAAAAAACAGCCAGCATTATTCACATTAAAGGTCCAGTGTGTAGGATTTGGCAGTATCTATAGGTGAGGTGAGGAGATTGTAACCAACTGAAGCCTCTCCCGTGTGCCAAGTGTGTTAGAGAGCTACGGTGGCCGACGTGAAAGGCGCTCTCTAGAGCCAGTTGTTGTAAGAGTAGCGTAGGTCATTTGGAGCAGAGCCAGTGTGTAGAGTGTGTGTGTGTACGTGGGAAGTGAGTGGTGAAGCAAGAGAGAGAGAGTTGCTGAGACGGGAGTGAGTAACGTTAGTTAACAGTGTTTGGTTTGTCCGTTCTGAGCTACTGTAGAAACATGGCGAAACACAACAATTCTTATTATCAGATGGTTTTACACTAAAGAAAACATACTTATTAATATTATATTCCATTTCTGCCGATAGATCCCCCTAATTGTTACACACTGGTCTTTTAAAAGCAGTCTAGGCTGATGGAGAAAACCCAGAAAGTCGTGGAAGGTCTCATTTTTAGGTTAGGTTACAACCTGTTCACACAATAAAAGAACGATTAAAAAACGTTTATACTTGTAAAAACTTACATACAGTCCCTTTAATAAATTCACTGTTGTGCACAATGCTGCATGCTTGTGTTCACACAAGCAAACACACAACAAAGTAAGTGTATGACCCTTGCACGGTGTCCTAAGAACTGGGAGAGGTGATACTTCTGCAATACTAGAACTTATGAAATAAACATGAAGGACTCCCACAGGACACGCAAGGCAGTCTGAATCAACAGCATCTGTTCCTCAGGCACACACAGGCACACACACACACACACACACACACACACACACACACACACACACACACACACACACTGAAATACATTAAAACAAACCCACATATGAAACACCAACTTCTGCCGCTCACAATACTTCCCATGAATCTCTAACTCTAATAGTGACTGATTTCAGTAACTGTTACTGTGACTATGGCACTCCTTTTCTACATAATAAGCTGAGTCACAGATGGGAGGAATGAGTGAAACTGTTCAGAATAATAGCAGAATAATACTCTTTCTCTAAATAAAGAGGAGGAGAAACACATGGAAAACTGGGCAAGGTAGAATCCCGATATATATTTTGTTATGTAGATGTTTTGTTGTGTCTGCTCGAGAGTTTAATGCTGTCGCTTCTAATGAGTCCCACAGGGAAACCGGAGAGACTCACTACTATCACCTTACTATTGTCACTCACTGGTATACAGTTTCAGACAGGCTCCACAGGCGGGGTACAACAAAAGGGTGCAGACAGACGCATTCTGCAAATGTATAAATATTTAACCAGACACATTTACATATACAGCATGACGTTAAAGGTTCTCTACACTGGATTCAGGGTTAGGGTTAGCTGAGTCAATCAGGAGCATGTCAGCTTTAATAAATCAGTCTGTCAATCAGCACTTTGATATACGGGAGAGGCCAAACCACTTCCAATCAAAACAACTTCTGAATGATTTTTCATGGCAAGAGAACAGAAAGCAAAAAGTCCTCCAACATAAACAATAAAACAGGTTGCTGTTCTAAAATGACTTATAGGAGTGTTTCCTGATCCAGCACCTGTTGAACGTTAATAAAATGATTAATATGAGCATTTTCTCACTTGCCAAACCTAAAACACCCTAAAAAAGACCCTAAAACCACATCACAGCTCCCTTGGCATTGTAAGTGTTCGATTTAACAACAAATGCTGTTGTTTTTTTCATAGAAACTTGTAAAACATGAATTACCATCTCGTAGTTGTATGCCTCCGCCAATCCTCATCCTCAATATCCTGAAGAAGACTGTCAAGTCAAAACGTTGGTAATTTATTAAATCATTTTTTGCATCATGGCTACGAGTATGCTGCTATTTTCCTCTACACCTGTGTGCCTCCGCCAACCAGTCAAGTTTACATCCATGTCCGTCCAAAATGTCATCACTTCATCATTTTATCTGGTTAGACATTTATGTGAAATTGTCATAATTAGCATATCAATTCTTGAGTTATGGCCAAAAACGTGTTTTGTGAGGTCACAGTGACCTTTGACCACCAAACTCTAATCAGTTCATCCTCAAATCCAAGTAGACGAAATGGGGAGAAGTCGGAGAATGGGACGGACGGACAACACGAAAACATTATACCTCATAGGCAGCGCGGAGGCATAAAAATATTAAAAACACAAGCAAACTATGTAAAACTGGAACAGCAGTTGTTGAAGACAAAACAGAGATATGACATATACAAAATGTTGGCAAATCTGTTTGTTTATTCATTTTTTATTTTGACGTTAAAGTCATGAAGTGTTCACATTATTTTCTCCCCTCTGGTTCTTTAATGAATCCAGGCTTTCTTCTCCATTGGTCACGTCTCACGTTAATCAACTTTCTGGTCCAGTTTATAATACAACCATTGTACATGACAGGCTCCAGAATTTAATCTGGAGCGGAGCGGTAAACGAGACGCCCTTCACAGCCGATGTGACGGGACCGTCTACGTGTTCCACTCCTCCCCTTTAACCGCCGAGCCTTGAGCGGGGTCGCTCAGCTGGAATGGGTTCGCCAGGACAAGGTCGCGAGTTCAAACAAGCACATCAAACAGCCAACGCGTTAGAAGTGTTGGGAGTGAAAGGCTGCATTGAAGGTGGTGTTTAATGGAGGGGACAGCCTCCTTCAGCCTCGCTCGGTAGGAAACACACTCACACATGAACAAACCGCCTCAGCTGGAGTAACGCAGGTGGTCAACGAAGAGGAATAAGACCACAAGGTGCTCTCACTGTAAACTTGCTCTGAACGATACTGTCAATCTCTTGGTTTACTTTGTCTGCGCGGGGCGTCAGACTGCTCTGGAGGTGGATTAAACTCTGTTTGAACATAACTTGCCCTCGGCAGAACTGCAATGAAGTGGATTTGGTTAATGGGAATCTGTCCATCACCATATCTCAACTCGCTGTACATTCAATTACCGCGCTGCCTGCCTGGCTGCCTGTAATTATTTACTGATCTGGCCGACAGAGCTTTCAAGTTCAAATGTGTGTGTGTGTGTGTGTGTGTGTGAGGCGGGGGGTGTGAGTATAAGGGTGGAGGTGGATGGGGGGGGGGCATCCCTAGAGTTTATTACAAGGGAGGACGGTCATGTGTCATTGGAGTTCATTGTGCTGCAGTGCCAGCGTCCCCGATGACTCCTAACAGCGAGAGGAACCGCGGTGATTAAGCAGGACGACGTGCTCGCAAATTGATTTCCAACAAAGAGAGTCATCGCCTTTGTTGGGCGGGGAGGCACGCCAGTGATTTAAATCCTCTTTGTTGATTTTAAGAGCGCTTCTCATAAACATCCGTCTCAGAAACCCTCAAAGAAATCCACAGTCATGTTGTTCGCAGAACATTTGGCGATAGAAAATGGGGTTTGGAGTCAGCGGGAACTAAATGGAGACAGACACATTTGCCCACACAGTCACCACCCTCTGGTCAGGCTGTCAGCATCAATCAGTGTATGTAATATTTTAATAGGCTGGGGTAATGTATAGTCACTAATCTAGACGCCGCTGACATCCCGCTGGCGGGCGGCCAGGTGGGTTTCCCTCTCAAAGTCTTTCGCGGGGCGTCTCTTCTCTTCCTCCTGTATTCTGTCTCCCCCCCCCCCCCCCTCCGTCTCTTTATTCTTCCGTCTCTCATTTCATCCGTATCGCAACTATTAATCTCACACAAGTGCTTCACTCAGCAGGTCTTATTGTGAGAGCCACCTGCCCAGAAGTGGGGGGTAATGAATACGAGGATCGCTCCTTCATCATCAGTAACCCCCGTTTTCTTTCCTTGTCGTTTTTGCTCCGTTCTTATTTTCATCTACTCTGATTTATTTGCTCTTGCATTTCTATAAAACCAGTCAGGATCGTTGTCACCCCTTGACCCTAAAACCTGAGACCTCAGAGCGGTACATTGTGATGGCATGTGTGTGTTTCCTTTAGAAGTACCATGATGGTATGGACAGCTGACGTAACTCTACAGTGTTTTTTGTCATAACAACCTCTGACCCGGGCAGCTGGGAGGGCGGCGAAACAGGGCGCCTACAATCATTAAACAAATATCCATGACTGCTTTTATTTCCTCACAAATCCGATTTCTGATTTTATTTTTCTATTTAAAGGAACAGTGTGTAGCATTTTAGGGGATCTATTAACAGAAATGGAATATAATATTCATAACTATGTTTTCATTAGTGTATATTCACCTGAAACTAATGTTAGCTTAGAATGAGTCCTTCGTATCTACATAGGGAGCAGGTCCTCTTCACGGAGTCCGCCATGTTTCTCCACCATGTTTCTACAGTAGCCCAGAATGTACAAACCAAACACTGGCTCTAGATGGGGGCCTTTCACCTTTTACATTACCTGAATACATTACCCGTAGTTCTCCCACACGCTTGTGAAACTGCAGTAATGTGAGCCGCAGAGTGCTAAACTGTGGTTTCCCTTTCAGTTTGGAGCGTCCTTCCTCCGGCTATGTATTGATAACACGCCACTGATACGTGACAATTAACTAAATTGATTTTATTTCTATGAAAAAAAGAAAGTAAGTAATGCAAGTAATGTAAACGGTAAATGCCTGACTATCGCAGCAAGCCTACTTGGTTGCTCACGTTACTGCAGTCTTGAAAAGGAAGGAGTGAGCGGACAGGCATTCACTTGGTTGCAATCTTCTGTACCTGTACTGTACCTTTAAACTGTCGCAACATAGAAAGACATCCATTTTACTTCTCATTTCTCTGTACGTGTAACATCTGTCTTTATATATGCTCTGACAGTGACTGTCAGACAAACCAGTAATGTGAAATGACATTTTTGCTGTACATATGTGTCCTTCATCTCATATCAAAGAGATTGGAATAGAGCATGTCACCACTGTTGAGTGAGAACTCTCCGAAATACGAACTTTTCAGGAGTAAAGAAAAGCTGTCTTGTTTTAGGCATGACCACCAAGCATATTTTCTTAGTTTAACCAGTGGGATTTCAAAGGGTTTCATAAGACCAAATGTGGTGGAGGTTTCTGAATCCCCAGAGGAGCATTTCATTCTTCGATTGAAGTGAAAACATGAAAATCACCAAAATTGGAGTCACATTTTCACTGGCACTCTTCATGTCTCCGTCTGCAAATCCAATACTGTTGTTGAAGAGAATAGCTTTTTGTTACTGCTTTGCTGCTGCCTACACACTTTCTATACATGCCCCTCTGCAGACCCTCTAATGCATACTGTATGTGATGCAGAGACAGTGGGGGAAAAGGTGCTGGTGTATGGATGAATTCAAAGCTAAGGAATGCAAAAAAATACAGTACAAACACTGTACTCCGCACTCTCCAGGGTGGCGGAGGGTAAAGCTTTTTTGAGGCAGAAAGCGCTGACTGCTAGCACAAAGAAACGCTCCTAACCCACTCTTTGTTGCACTTTAGGGAGACGATATGGAGGCTGAAGGTGTGTTATAAAGCTGCATCAGCTCACTGTTGATAGTTTAGAAGGTGTTGTGTCAGACCAAGTCTGGTTTACGCCTCATCCCCTCACAGTCGGAGGGCTGCGAGCCAGCAGGTTTCCCGAACATGTTCATACCGCCTGGATAACACTGTTGGAAAAACCTGTGAGCTGTTCACACCCAGACCCTTCACAAAGAACAGGTCTCGGCCCTCCTGCCGGTCCAGTGACCTCTCTCCAGTCTGTTGTTTGAGTACCAAGATACTTCCAAGACGGCACCAGCCCCATTTCCTGCTCGCCCCTTATTTCCATTCTATTTCCCAGCAGTTATTTAGATATGCACCACGGCAGTTTACCCGCAGAAAACATTAAAGTATCACCCTATACTATAATCCCTGTTTCGCTGGTTGTGAATGAATGCTAATAGCAGTACTGCTGAGGCCATTCTCTGAGGGCATAATTATTTTTGATGTAGGGTCAACGACAAACATGTAAGTGTTACATGATACAATCACAAAGAAATTGTCTAATGTGCTACGAATAAATAAAATGTAATCTTGAATAACACAGCAATAAGTTTGGTTCTTTATATCTGCACACTCGTGTCTCCTGATTGAATTGGTTTTACTACAACGATGCGTATTTGCCGTGTTTTCAAGAAATTCCACAACTGCTAGTTATCAGACTTCCAGCGATGTCGTGATTCCATGTGGGTTTGTGCTGCTGCTTTGGAGGTGGTGGGTGCAAGCCGGAGTCAGGATGTAGGCTGGAGCGTCTGTTTGCATCCACTAAGCAGTGACACTGTGTATTTTGTAGGGGTGGAATAAAACTGGTGTGCGACTTGGTCTTTCTACAGTATTAACCTGACCTTTAAAAATGCTACGTCTTTGGGGGATGTTATCTAGAATCATTCATTTTTCAGTGAGTTTTTTAATATTTTCACTTCCCTGTTTTGATTACACCCCCATCTCTGACATTTGCTCTTCGAATGCCGCCCACTGACGACCTCCAGGGCAGAATGCAAACAAGATTTTATGTATTATTGGAAAGTTTACGACGGATCGACTGCACTGAAACTAACCAACCTTTCATTTAGTGTTTTACATTGAGACGAGGGAACTTCATCTTAAACTTACCATTTTTCTGACCAAACAAAAAATAAAATGTATCGCCATCAAGCACCTCTACACACATTTCTGTGTTTGCGCACTCATCCACATGCTGTGTGCGTCTCTGTTTGCGTGTCTTGAATCCAATGTCAGACATTTAAATCTGATCCTTGGACTGTTGTTGTCTGAACGCACTCCATGACCCCCCGTCCCCAGCCAGGCTCCCTGTCGGCGGGACAAAGAGCGTGTTGTTATATGAGGGGCTTTAGATGTGTAATTACCCCAATCTACTCTGCAGGAAGCTCCATAAACACACAACTACATACCTCCCTGCACCTGAGATTTACACGGAGCAGGGGAACAGAGAAATTCTTCACACCAGGACATAAACAAGAGTGACAGCAATTACTAAGCAAACAATATTTTTCTCCTTTAGCTGCAGCATCATTAAAAAAAACTGAAATCAGATCTTATGCCGGGTACACACTCCACTTCTTGTGGTGTGAGGTATGTTAAGAGTGTTTTTACATCCCCCGATCGGCTCGGGAAGTCTATCCTGGCCGCACCGATTTCAAATCGTGAACATTAAACGTGTTTAATATTTACAATCGGATATCCTGTTATGTGTGGGGAACCCCGAGGACAGCCGATGACGCAGTCACGAGGGAAAGAACGATTGAGAACTGCCTTCATGGCGGTCACGGCTAATGCATGAGCTAATACAAAACGCGAAGCATAAAGTAGCAGTAAGATGGAGCTCGGAAATCGAGGACCAACTTGTTGATTTGTGGCAACAACACAAGTGTTTATTTAACGTGTGTCCATGACTTCATCCTTCCGTCCTTTGGGAATTGTCAGTACAAAGTAATGCAAAAACTAACATCGCTAATTCTTCCTGTCCATCGTCCGCCATGTTTGTTTACACTAAAGTAACGTTTGATTGCGAGAAATTTTGCAAGATATCCGATTTTTTAGTCGGGACTCTTGTTGTTGATGAATGGAATCTGTTAAGTGTGTGGTGTGCTGTTGTGTGGACCAGCCTTTAGACGATAAAAACAAAAATGTTTACAGCTACATGCAAATTATGTGCTTCATTAACTCTTAGCTTTGGCATGTGAGAAGATCTATTCTCAGAAATATGTTCCTACCACCACTCCCATTGAGGAATCTAAGTAATTGTCTGCCTGCTGGCTGCAAGATCCTGATATTTGCCTTGAGATTTGCATATTGAGCATTGCATGAAAATGGGTGACCTTTTCCTTTTGACCCTGAGGGTGATCGTTTACATTCCTAATTCACACGGGAGAGAAAGGGCCATGCAGGGTGAGAGGGAGAGAGAGAGTGCAAGAATGAAAATTAAAGAGTGGGGGATGTGCAGTTAAACTGCCACCACAATAAATCACTGTCGTCCTGGAAATCATACACACAATTATGATGACCTGTGC
This sequence comes from Sebastolobus alascanus, assembly GCA_916701645.2. Classification (NCBI taxonomy): domain Eukaryota; kingdom Metazoa; phylum Chordata; class Actinopteri; order Perciformes; family Sebastidae; genus Sebastolobus; species Sebastolobus alascanus. The sequence continues at coordinate 529,915 of CAKAOJ020000375.1, forward strand.
GCTTTTTTTTCACACCGATGCAGAGATTTACACATGAAGGTTTTAGTGCTGCGTTGAAAGGAACAAGCCAGTGTAGTGGAAGATGGTGAAACCAGCGTTCACATGAAGACGCTTCCTCTACATGAGAGATTTGAAAAAGCTGGATCAACCAGTTGGTGCTGCATGGCACCAAACAAATCACCAAACTGTCACACGCAGAGAACAAAACAAAAACCACAGTCTCACACACATGCGCACACACACATGCATCTTAATTTGAAAACATTCACAGTCGTTGAAATTGAGGTAACAAGCTCTCACATGCGTGAAAGACACATGACCTCCGGGGAGGATTTGCATTTAAGAGAGATCAAGGTTTAAAGACACGGCCTGACATACAAGCATTTTCTAGCGCTCATTCTTCTCTAATCATTTCTTTCACACTCGGCTGTATGTGTGGGCAGGTGCAATGTAAATTATGCTGTATATGTTTTTTTTACTGGTTTAAAATGAGAGCTTAAGGAAGGAAGATTACAGGTTTTTGAATATTGTTCAAGTGGACAACAGTGCCAGAAACACAATTAAAAACTGTGAATTTATTTGATCATTTACCAACTGTGTTAAATCTGATTATTCAGGAGCAGTAGTGCTGTGCATAATGGCAGGCAGATCTACATATTTCAGATTAAAGTCTACAGCCAGGCTGGTGGCTCTGAGAGGTTGTACTTAAGGAAACAGTGGTGCATTGAGCTAAATGTTAACATGCTCATAATAAAAATGCTAACATGCTGATGTTTAGCAGGTATGTTTACCATGTCCATCATCTTAGTTTAGTGTGTTAGCATGCAAGTACAGCTGAGACTGATGGGGATGCCAGGACCGGGAGGTTCCTGCTACACTTCTGTGATGACGCCGTCGGTGAGCTAGCACCTTTACAGAAATAAATAAGTTTCGGTAAATAAATAAGGGGTGAAATGCAAGAAGGAATTTTTTTTTTAAAATAATTTTCCAATTAACTTGATATAAATGTTTTTTTTCTCAGTCAGCAGATTGTATTCACAGACATTTCATGTGCATTGAAAGCAGCATCAGTAGTAGTAGTCATGCAAACTTCTGTAGCTCTTGCTAGTCAAAGTTGCATTCATATGATGCAATACATGCAGGTTTCAGGCAAGAATAATCACTGGGACGACTGGATGGAGAAATTGGATGTATAAGCTTTTAATATGCAGCTAACTACAAAGTAAACCCGAGTGTAGGTTTGGTCTGCATTGCAGCAGATTTTTCTTCATTGGTGAAATCAAACCAAATAACTGTGGTGAGACATTTCCCTGGGAACATTTCTGCACACGTCTGTGACACGTTCTAATGAGACATTCAAAAATGAAATGAAAAGATGAAAGACGTACTCATGCATAAAGGGAAATATGTTTGGCATTGCATGTTTAATTGGATTAGCTTTTGCGTTGTCCCACAGCAGCATCAGACACGCCAAGAGACGTACATCCCTTCAATTCACGGTCATGTTTGCCATTAAGAACGATATATATTATGATGTGTATTCATCAGTGACTTCACTATAGATTAATTGATCATTTGCCATAATTGAAAAAAAGTACACCTCGAGTGTGACGGGATTAATTTGTTTCCATTATGCCTGATTGATATTTCCATTTTCTCTTATCCTGTCTTTTCTCCGTTCTATATTTATGCTGAAGGATAAATCACCAGCATTTCCCCCACACTGCTGCATCTTTATTCCACTCAGAGCCTTTACAGCGCTGCCCTTTGACCTCTGAGATCAGTCATGTTGCAAGCAGAGTGTGACTGATCCTCCTGCAGCCTCCTCCCGCTGGAGACGAGCTGACAGGATCGGCCCATCCTTCACGTCTTGATGTGGGAGCCTAAGTTAGTGCCTCCTGCATTAGCATTCCTCGGCTGGACTTGACATGGTGTCATGCTTCCGAGCGCAAGTTCAACCATGTCCAAGGTGCTTATTTTCACCCGCAAGATAATTTTCCTTCATAACAAAAATACACACAGGCTGCATTCCTAAATATGAGGTTAGAACGTGACACCCACCCAATACCACGAGCGCTCTCGCTGGAGCGGTAAACTGTTTCCTCACTTATTTTATAGGAAATTAAATGTTACATTTTATAAGCTGTGGTTGTTTTCTGAGAGGGATATTCTAGTATATAATATAAGGTGATGGATTATGACTCATGTCTGTGGTTGTGGGAATGTGGCAAGATGTTTACTATACAGCAAAGTTCTCACTCTGCAGCGGTTAAGTTTATAACCTGCCAGGCTTCTTGCAGAAAGGAGAGACGATGGGAAACATAAACAAAGGAGAGGTGCAAATGTGCGACAGATAAACAGACCGGTCCTCCGGGAGAGAGAGAGAGAGAGAGCGAGCGGACAGACGGGGGTGGTGAAGAGAAAGCGTGAGGTAGTTACATGAGTGCTGACATTCAGGAGAGGTGGACGCCGCACAAGGCTCCACTGTTAGAGGGCAGGACGAGGGGAAGGAGCAGCTGTCCGGCCGGGCGGGCAGCGATACGCCTGCCCCCCCCAGCTGTCAGGACCTGGAGAAATGGCCAATTCACATACAGGACATTGGGTCAGTGTTCAAGGACTGATGGGACATCGAAACTCTCGCCACATATACAGGAAAGTGTGTGTTCTTGACACATGTAGCACACACCGAGGAACGTTTAGGTTAGAAAACACGCACTAGCACGCTCATTATATTTAACACCTCACGTTAAACAATTCATGTTCCTGAACATCAAGCGTATCATGTTCTTTATAAAAACAAATCACTGCTGGGAGAATATTTACACAGAAAGCCTACACTTGTTTAAAAACAAGCCGAGATTTTATAATACTAATAT